>CM045738.1:870000-920000 GCA_024760905.1 Plotosus lineatus | reverse complement strand
TTTATTGTTTTAATTCTGATGATTTTGGCATACAGCTCATGAAAACCCAAAATTCCTATCTCAAAAAATGAGCATATCATGTTCAGGTAGTCTAAACGAGCTATTAACCTAATCATCTGAATCAACCAATTAACCCTAAACACCTGCAAAAGATTCCTGAGGCTTTTAAAAACTCCCAGCCTGGTTCATTACTCAAAACCACAATCATGGGTAAGACTGCCGACCTGACTGCTGTCCAGAAGACCATCATTGACACCCTCAAGCAAGAGGGTAAGACACAGAAAGAAATCTCTGAGCGAATAGGCTGTTCCCAGAGTGCTCGATCAAGCCACCTCAGTGGGACGTCTGTGGGAAGGAAAAAGTGGCAGAAAACGCTGCACAACCAGAAGAGGTGACCGGACCCTGAGGAAGATTGTGGAGAAGGGCCGATTCCAGACCTTGGGGGACCTGTGGAAGCAGTGGACTGGGCTACAGGTGCCGCATTCCCCAGGTCAAGCCACTTTTGAACCAGAAACAGCGGCAGAAGCGGCTGACCTGGGCTACAGAGAAGCAGCACTGGACTGTTGCTCAGTGGTCCAAAGTACTTTTTTCAGATGAAAGCAAATTTTGCATGTCATTCGGAAATCAAGGTGCCAGAGTCTGGAGGAAGACTGGGGACAAGGAAATGCCAAAATGCCTGAAGTCCAGTGTCGAGTACCCACAGTCAGTGATGGTCTGGGGTGCCATGTCAGCTGCTGGTGTTGGTCCACTGTGTTTTATCAAGGGCGGGGTCAATGCAGCTAGCTATCAGGAGATTTTGGAGCACTTCATGCTTCCATCTGCTGAAAAGCTTTATGGAGATGAAGATTTCATTTTTCAGCACGACCTGGCACCTGCTCACAGTGGCAAAACCACTGCTAAATGGTTTACTGACCATGGTATTACTGGGCTCAATTGGCCTGCCAACTCTCCTGACCTGAAGCCCATAGAGAATCTGTGGGATATTGTGAAGAGAAAGTTGAGAGACACCAGACCCAACACTGTGGATGAGCTTAAGGCCGCTATCGAAGCATCCTGGGCCTCCGTAACACCTCAGCAGTGCCACAGGCTGATTGGCTCCATGCCACGCCGCATTGAAGCAGTCATTTCTGCAAAAGGATTCCCGACCAAGTATTGAGTGCATAACTGAACATAATAATTTGAAGGTTGCCTTTTTTTGTATTAAAAACATTTTTTTCTTATTGGTCGGAAGAAATATGCTAATTTTTTGAGATAGGAATTTTGGGTTTTCATGAGCTGTATGCCAAAATCATCATCAGTATTAAAACATTAAAAGACCTGAAATATTTCAGTTGGTGTGCAATGAATCTAAAATATATGAAAGTTTAATTTTTATCAGTACATTACAGAAAATAATAAACTTTCTCACAGTATGCTAATTTTTTGAGAAGGACTAGTATATGTACGTATACCCCTTGCTAAAAAGGGTTGTGTCAGGAAGGGCATCCAACGTAAAAACTTATGCCAAATCAAACGTGCGAATCATTCGCTGTTGTGACCCCTGAAAAAAGGGGAAAGCCGAAAGGAAATCTCATACATGTACGTATATGTCAGTCAGAAGGGGTTAGGGGGGTTGATACTACTTCACGGAATTCGGTGGTTGCAGGGGGATCTCGGTCCCAATTAACTGCGGAAAGTGAGGGATTTCCTTTCGGCTTTTTCCCTTTATCAGGGGTCGCCACAGCGAATGATTCGCAGGTTTGATTTTTTGCATGTGTGTGTGTGTGTGTGTGTGTGTGTGTGTGTGTGTGTGTGTGTGTGTGTGTGTGCGTGTGTGATGTTCAAAAGTCTGGGGACACACAGATATTTCACATTTTCCATGAAACCGCAAACTTAAAAGAATCAAATAAGTTGCACAGAGGATATAAAATATAGTCAAGACATCAACATGAGTAAATATAATGAATATGGATCAAGACAAATACATGCAATAGGTCTAGAAGAAAGAGGAAAGAAAGATCCTGAAAGATCATGAAGATAGAGAGACAGAAAGAGAGGCATAGACAGAGCTGGCTAACCTAGATGCCTTTTTTTGACCAATGGAAAACTTGAGAAGTTTGCTCTCAGAGGAAGTCCTAGACAAAAAAGAAAGAAAAGATACAACAAGGAATGGAGAGAAGAAGATAGACACACAGTGATAGGCTGAAAACCAGACAGATGATGTTGAGTATACTACAATACTGACTTATTCACACCTATTCTTCCCAAAACAGGAAGTAACAGGAACTACATCATACCTGGACTGCATCTCCACCTGTACTTGATGAATTTGTGCTGCTGAGGTCTGTGTCCCATGCGAGGAGGTTGTGTGTGTATGTGTGTGTGTGTGTGAGGTGCTCTGCTGCTGTTGCTGCTGCTGCTGCTGCTTGTATCGTGATAAACTAAAAAACAGTCCCAGTGTTGCCTTCAGATTTCCATTTCTGATTTCTGCAGAAAGACATGAGACAGAGGAAAAGAGAGAGGGATTCAGAGAGAATGAGACACAGGGAGAGAAGACAGAGACAGACAAAGAGCGAGAGAGACAGAGAGAGAGAGAGAGAGAGAGAGAGAGAGAGAGAGAGAGAGAGAGAGACTGATATCCAAGCTATCATACATATAAAGGACACTGTGATCATACCTACTTCAGTAGGACTGACGTACAGCATGGGTGGGGCTTGTGTTATAGATGTACTGTGGATACCAGAGAATCACCAGCTCCTTTCTTAAGATGACTTTTTAAATAAATTATTTAATAACATGTACATTCCACAGGCTTCTGACACTTGAAACTAATGGAGTTAGTTGTTTTGTTTTATTCTATGTTTATGTTGATAAGGTATGCTGATTGTTCATTACCCCCCCTTGAATCACATTATCGTGGTGGAGGGGTTTGCATGTCTTAATGATCCTAGGAGTTGTGTTGTTGGGGGCACTACGTTCCCCGTGGGGTCACTCAAGGCAAACAGGTCCTAGGTGAAGGTCCGGATGAAATGCAGGTCAAAAGACTCCTATGGAGCCAGTTTCCCTTATCTGGAAGTGGCTCATTGGGGTCCCCCCAGAGCCAGTCCTGGGGAAGGGGCTCGAAAGGCAAGCACCTGGTGGTCAGGCTTCTGTCCGTTGAGCCCAACCAGGCCCAGCCCAAAAAGGAGACATGGGTCTGCCATCCCATGGATCCATTACCTGTGGGAGGAGCTTTAGAGGTCAGGTACAGTGTGAGTTGGGTGGCAGCCAAAGACTCTTGGGACATGGAATGTCACCTCTCTGGTGGGGAAGGAGCTTGAGAGATACAAAATGCAATGCAAAATCTTGGGCATGGGAGGAGTTTGGTGAGGGCCTGGAAAGCAACTATTGGTTAGCCTTGAAAAGGTTCTGGTCCATCATCTGACACCTCAGGAGTGGGAAGCAGTTCCCCCCAAATACTGCTTACAGTGGAAGTGGAGAGCTGCTCACCTTGACTGTGAGTGTTGTCGGGAAGTGCAAGGAATACTTTGAAGAAATCTTCACTCCTACCAACAACATACACTCAATGGAGGAGGAAGACCCTGGGGGTTTGGGTGGGGGTCCATCCATCACTGGGGCTAAGGTCACCAAAGTAGTCAAAAAGCTCTGGCACTGGATGAGATCCGCCTTGAATATCTCAGTAATGTGGCTGTTGTAGGACTGTCTTGGTTGACACATCATCAGGTATGATCCTCTGAATTGGCAAACTGGGGTGGTAGTCCCCCTTTTGAAAAAATTATTGGGAATCACACACCTCAGCTTACCCGGAAAAGTCTATGTAGGACTACTGGACAGGAGAATCTGACAATGTCTTTTTCGTCCTGGCCGTGGCACTCCTGACCAACTCTATACACAGGATCCTGGAGGGGGCATAAGAGTTTGCACAATCTGTCCATGTGTGATTTGTGGATTTAAATAAGGCTTTTGACCATGTCCCTTGGGCTATCTTGTGGTGTTTGCTCCGGGAGTATGGTGTACCAGATTCATTGTTACTGGCCATTCGGTCTCTGTATCCTCAGTTTTTTGCAGATGATGATGTACTTTTGGCTTCATCAATCCAGGACGTCCACCTCTCAATGGAGTGATTCGGAGACAAATGCAAAGCGGCCAGGATGAGAATCCCCATCTATGACGTCATGGGTCTCAGCCGGAAAAGGGTGAAATGCACCCTTCGGGTCTGGAATGAGGTCCTGTCACAAGTGGAGGAGTTTATGTATCTTGTGGTCTTGTTCACGAGTGAGAGAAGGATGGAGCAGGAGATCGACAGATGGATCACTGCAGCTACTGCTATAAGTCGGAGCTAGTACCGGTCCATTGTGGCGAAGAGGGAACTGAGCTGCAAAGCAATTTACCAGTCAGTCTACATTTCATCCATCACTCATTTTTTTTACCGGTAGATCCCATACCTCAGCGCTAGCAGCTGGACTGTCAGTGACGGATTGAGCGCTGACGAAAAGCACTGAGGTGGGCATTGACTTCAGTCTTGAATTTCTGCCTATCTTTGGTATTCACTATATATTGGGGGAGGGTGTTCCACAACTGTACTGTGGATGGAAGCATTAAACACTTGTGGATTATTGCATTTGATTTGAGTTGTTCAAGGGCTGCTAAATGAAAGGATTAAGACAGGCGTGTTGTTCTTCGGATTTTGTAAGGCTCTGGGAGTAGGCTATTTAGCAATGCTGGAGCCTCTTGGTGATAGGATACAATGGAGTAGGGTAAGGGCTCCAACTAATTTACTTTGCTCCAGTGGTTGTATTTGGTTATCAGCTAAGCAATTATGGTCTTCAGAGCCCTCCTTTGGATGGCTTCCAGCCAGGCCAGGGAGGTTAAAGAGGCTCCCATCCAGACTGTTGAGGCGTATTCCATTCGTGATCTGACGATGCTTTTGTAGATAATAGCTCTTTGGTCCGGGCTCAGGTAGAGTGCAACCTTCCTTAGTAAGCCCAGTCGTTTACCTGCATTTACAACCATCTTCATTAGGATGTGAGTCCATGTCAGTTCTTTTCTGGTGGTGATGCCTAACAGTTCTACTTCATCCACCTCTGTAAGTATGGTGTTCATGAAGTGGACATTTGGATGATTGCCCTCTGCATTTTTGTAACTACTAATTGTGAAACTTTTCCATTTCGCTGCCTTGAAGATCACATTCCATTTGCTTGCCCACAGCTGGATTTCCCGCGGATCCTTGTTCAGGGACTCGGCTACTGAGCCTCTTTGCTGTTTGTCTCTTATGAAGCTCAGGACAGACAAGTCATCTGCGTAGAGTATAGCTATGTTGGTCAGTTTCTCTGGAAGCTCCTCAATGTAAATGATGAACAGCAATGGACAGAGGATTGACCCTTGAGGAACGCCAGCATTGATGGCCTTGGCACTTGATTCTTTCCCACTGATGGTTACTTTCAGCTCCCTGTCTGTCAGATAGTCTTTTATCCATTTCAGAAGTACACTTTTAAGGCCAAGGGCCTCAAGCTTAGCTATTAAGCCTCTGTGCCACACTGTTAAATGCTCTGCTTCAAATGTCCAGGCATATAAGTCTGCTTTTATACTTCTTGTCCTTTGTGTCATGCAGATTTTGGGTGACATATGTCAGTGCATTGGCTGTGGAGTGCCCAGCTCTGAAGCTGAATTGTTTATCAGAGATGAGGTCATGCTTGTTGATGTACTTCCACAGGACCTTGTTGATAAGAGCTTCCATCACCTTGCTAATAATGCCAAGGAGGGAGACTGGTCTGTAATTATTTGGGTCATGTTTACTTTTCTTTTTGTAACAAGGTATGACATGAGCAATCTTCCATTGCCTTGTTATGTAATGTTTATCCATCAGCAGCTGAATGAGTCTGACGAGAGGTTTGACAAGCTCAAGTGCAGCCTGCTTTAGCACTCTGGCAGGGATGGAGTCTGGTCCAGTTGCTTTGTCTATGTCTAGCTTGAACAGCACTTTTCTCACATGTTTTGGCAGAATGTTACTTTCTTCAAGGTGGCAGTGGTCTTTTTATTTAACCTTGGTACGTCCTTGTCGTTCTCAGCTTCAGGTATGGTTGATTTCTCTGCAAAGATATCTGCGATCGATGTCTCTCACATATTCTGGAAATTCCCCAGTGTCCCCCCAGAAGGGCTGAGGAAGTGGCTAGGGAGAGAGACATCTGGTCCTCATTGCTTAGGGTGCTGACCAAACGACCCGATTCAGATGATGATAATGGCTGTTTGTTACATTTTTAAACGGTAGTCTTGTGAAATACATGGCATGTCAATCAACACAGCAAAGATTGGATTAATTACTCATTGCTTTTACAATTATGTCATTGTGTTCCACTGAAAGCTGTCTTCATACAGAACAGAGGTTTTCAGCCTGGGTCTTGGTGGAACTGTGTTCTGAATAGTTTCATGCTTTCCTATTCCCAACACATCTAGTAAACAGCTATCAGGGATTTTAACTTCTTGTTATAAAGCAGAAAGTACAAAGCCACGTATTCTTTACTAGTAGTGACGGCTACAAAAACAAACCTCCTTCACTGAGACCGACAGGTACTAAACCACACCTCCTTCTCTGAGAGCGATATGTACAAAACCACACCTCCTTTACTGAGACTAACAGGTACAAAACCAGACCTCCTTCACTGAGACTCCTCTTCTTCTTCTTCTTCTTTTCCTTTCGGCTGCTCCCTTCAGGGGTCGCCACAGCAAATCATTCGCCTCCATCTCACCCTGTCCTCTGCATCTTCTTTTCTGACTCCAACGACCTTCATGTCTTCCTTCACCACATCCATAAATCTTCTTCACTAAACCTCCTTCACTGAGACTGACAGGTACAAAACCAGACCTCCTTCACTGAGACCAGCAGGTACAAAAACACACCTCCTTCACTAAGACTGAGAGGTATAAAAACCACACCTCCTGCACTGAAACTGGCAGACATAAGGCCACACCTCCTTTGCAGAGACTAACAGATACAGAGACAAACATATTTTACTGAGATTGGCAGTTACAATGCCACACCTTCTTTCTACTTCTTCTTCTTCTTCTTCTTCTACTGGGTGCCTTGTCTGATTGAGACATTGATGACTGAATGATACTATTTTTTCTGTCTGATGTTAATTCTATTATTCACTACATTATACTACAGCCTTCCTTTCCAAAAACTTTTCCATTGCTCTGAGACACATCTCTCTCTGTCTTCTACACACACTTCTGCCCTCTGGCATCAATCTTTCTATACTCTCTTCGTAATAGCCTAGTGTGTCATACCTTCTCAAATGCCTTCACATAATCTTTAGAATATATATATTTCTTTTAATTTATATTTATTTTTGTTTTGTAGTATTACTTGCTCAGATAGTATTCTTAAGAAGAAAAAAAGCATTACGACATTATAATGTCCTGTGGTTTAAAACTAAACTTCTATACTGCCTACTGCAAACTCATCTGTGTTTTTTTTTTTTTTCAAAACTTCATCAGGCTTATTGTCCTGTGTATTTCACATATTGTTGCCCCTGGCATTCATAGATTCAGCTGGCCATATTGCCACCAGCCCCACATGGTCATCAAAAGCTTCCAACATTCCAATTGACAAACCACCAGGAGCCCCATTTCATAGCCTTTACTGCTGCGATGAGTCCACGTTCCAAGATTGGCAAACCCTTAGTTCTTTTTTGGATCACTGGTCATTCCGCTCTGTTATCCACAAATAATTCTGCAATGCATTCAGACCATCTCTTCAGGATCTCTTCTTTTCCATTAGAATTTCTTTTTAAAATACAAGACAATGAACTTCAGCTCTTTTGTCTGTTGTCAGCTTTCTATGCAAAAACCCCAAATTGGTCTTTTCCAGCATGTGTATTTGCTCACATAGCCCACTGAAAATATTCTTCCTTTGCTTGTTGGTATTTGTTCCCAATTAACTAGTCAAACATTTTATATTTGCCTTTGTTCTCTTTGTTTTCCTTCTTTCATCCATCAGTTAAAAATTTCCTGTGTCATCCATTTCTTGTTTCGCTGTGCATTTGGAGGTACCTGCTCTGCTGCTGTTGCCAAACATTCAATAGATGTTTGCCTTCAAGATTTTCAGCAACCTTTTTTAAAACATGGTTCTGTATCACTGCCTTTAACAGCTTTCCTTTTGAGTCTTGGAAATCTTTGAGACTTCTTTAATCTCACTAACTTCAATACAATGGTCACAAAGAGGGCTATATGGTCACTATTACAGTCTGCCCCTGGATATTTTATCTGACATACAGATGAATAAAAATGACTTTTAATTGTTATGTCTATGTGGTTTTTGGTATTCTCAACAGGACTTTCCGTGTCCAGAGTCATCTGTGATGGTGCTGAAACCAGACATTCAAAATCAGTGTAACCGATAACCATTGATCACACCTCCTTCACGGACATCAATAGGTAGAGAGCCACGCCCTTACAGAGACTGACAGGTGCAGAGTCATATCTCCTGCACTGAGACCAAAAGGGTCAGAGGATGAGCCTTTTTCACTGAGACTGAGGATAGGACTTCTTCTGGCAATTTAAAGTCACCATAATGTGTATTTCTTTGGGCTGTGGGAGGAAACTGGAGTACCAATGGGAAACCTTTACAAGCACAGGGAAAACATGCACACTCAGTCAAAAGTAAAGGTGTGTGTGTGTGTGTGTGTGTGTGTGTGTGTGTGTGTGTGTGTGTGTGTGTGTGTGTGTGCGTGTGCGTGTGTGTGCTTGGGAGGGTGGGGCCAGCATAATTTCTTACCTTCAGCTGAGAGTCCTTGGATGTTCACACCTTTTGCTGCCAGAAAAGCCAGACATGAATCAATATTTTCAATCTGGAGAGAGAAACAAGTAGGATTTAAGTGCTTCAGAAAACAAATGTTTAATAACTTTAAATAAAATCCACAGGGTATATCTATCTAAACATTCCAACAGAGTAAGAAGGATAAATGTAAGAAATTGGACACCAACACACCCTGCCATGTATTTGGTGACAGTTGTTGCCAAGGGTCAGAGGTCACATTAAGGAATTTGGGAACAAGAATGCCTATCATGCACTCAGAATAAAAATAACTCTCTAAATAAAATTTGGTGGCATACTTAACATGTTCAGTTACACCCACACCCGGAGTACCACATTCAACCAAACATATGTTTAAAAAGAATTAAAGTAACTAAGAACACTGAACGTGATGAAATGTAGAACATTAAATCAATGAGGCAGGTTAATTTTATAAGGGGAACAGTTATTCAGATTCATCCAACTTTAAAGCTCAGTGATCAGAGCCAGTAAGAGCTGGGCTTAACATTAGCATGCAACATTTATTGATGCTAAATAACACCATCCTGGCTAACACACTCAGTTGAATAAGATGGAGGGAGGGGGAGAAGAGAGAGAGAGAGATACATACATACATCGTATTCGACGTGATAAGCATCCAGGGCACTTAAAAAATTGGAGTGGGTGGGCACTTATTAAAATGTTAACAATGGAGTGGAACAGTAAGTGCTTATTACCATCGAGGTGTAAAACATGAAAAATGACAGAACAATAAAAGAGTTTTACTGGTATTTGTGTTATTCATTTTGAGGTATCAACCAAACTACTTACATGAAAGCTGAAAATAAACAGTAAACAGCATAAATTTAAAAAAAAAAAAAAAAAAAAAAAAAAAAAAAAAAAAAAAACCCTTTCCTTCCCTTACTTTTCCCTCCAGGTGCTGTTCCTTTACATTTCCTTTAAACATTTTCCCCAAAAGTAAAATGAGCCAATCAAGAATGTTAATTTTAGCACATGACAAGTTGAACCAATCAACAAGAACATAAACAAAAGCATATGACCAGGAACGTGCTTAAATTTATGAAGTTAGTGAGCAGGAGAATGGGGTGAAAAATCCTCGTCATCACTTTCTGATAGGTCCATATCTGACTCATCGCTCCATTCATTCAGAGCATCCCATAGTTTTGCTGTCACAGTTTCTAATGGTTCATTGGTTGTTGGACATTTACCAAGAGAACAGAAAAATATTTTCCTGTTTTTTAAAGCACAGCAGAACAATCATATGTGTTGTGACTGATGAACATTATAGACATTCCCCAGTGGCAGGGGGTCTTGAAATACTGGATAAACTCACTTTTACAGGCAGTGAACGCCTCATTTTACCGTTACAGAGACTGATCCAATAAAATTGGGAAGTTTGATCTACCATTTTGTTTCCAGTTCACATGGGCGGTTATTAGATATAAGATCAAAAACACTGGGGAGGGCGCTTATTGGTGCAGAGCGCTTATTACATTAGTGTTTATAATGCAAATCACAAATATTACCTCCATCCCGGATCGGTCGAGACTCGGGTTAACAACGACCGCCATCAGTGTTGTTAACCAACAGGGTGCTGGTGGAAATTGGACTACTGTTGGTCGAAGAAGGAGAGGTGGGAGGAGTGTCCATAGGCAGAGAGAGAAGAGGAAAGGCATGAGTTTAAGAATGAGAGTAGGGACTTTGAATGTTGGAACTGTGACAGGAAAAGGTAGAGAGCTGGCTGACATGATGCAGAGGAGGAAGGTGGACATACTGTGTGTTCAGGAGACCAGGTGGAAAGGGAGCAAGGCTAGAAGCTTAGGAGCAGGGTTTAAACTGTTTTATAATGGTGTGGATGGGAAGAGAAATGGAGTAGGAGTCATCTTGAAGGAGGAGTTTGCCAGGAATGTTCTAGAAGTGAAAAGAGTGTCAGACAGAGTGATGAGTCTCAGGTTAGAAATTGAAGGCATGATGTCCAATGTTGTTAGTGCTTATGCCCCACAGGCAGGATGTGAGCTAGAAGAGAAGGAGAGATTCTGGAGTGAGTTAGATGAAATGATGCAGAGTACCCCCCAGAGGTGAAAGAGTGGTCATTGGGGCAGACTTCAATGGACATGTTGGTGCAGGCAACAAAGGGGACGAGGAAGTGATGGGCAGGTTTGGTATCCAGGACAGGAACACAGAAGGACAGATGTTGATAGATTGCAAAAAGGATGGAGATGGCTGTGGTGAATACTTTCTTCCAGAAGAGACCGGCACATAGGGTGACTTATAAAAGTGGAGGTAGGAGCACACAGGTAGACTACATCTTGTGTAGGCGATGTAATTTGAAGGAAGACAGTGATTTTATATATATATATATATATATATATATATATATATATATATATATATATATATATATATATATATATATTGTACAGTTGGCCCCTAACTTAAGAAATTAATGCGTTCCAGAGCCCTCTTTCGTATTGCGGGGATTTCGTAAGTAGGGGCCGCATATTGCATGTTAAACGCCTAAATCGTTCCAAGGCTCCAGTCCTTGGACTGGATAAACCCCATAAACCCTTTAAAAATGATAAAATTACACTGATTTTGTATGAAATATGTGTTAAAAGTAAAAGAAAATTATTTAGTAAATTATTTTATTAACATATTAAACATTTTTATGAACATATTTATTAATTAAACCATTATTAAACATTTTTTATTAACACAAACACACACACACACACACACACACACACACCTCTCTCTCTCCATCTCTCTCTCTCTCTCTCTCTCTCTCTCTCTATCTCTATCGCCTTCTCTCGCACGCCCACAAGACGTGGAATTCAAAGCGCATTCCCTGCTTGACATACTCAACTTTAATTTGATTCCTTGAGGGATCAAGATGCCAGATAAGCTCAAATTCACCCACATTTATTAAACATTTACTGAATTAAACAACTTAAAAAACTAAAATAAAAACTAAAGCGTTATTCCTTCTCTCTCTCTCTCTGTCTGTCTGTCCCGTGCGAGCGCACGCGCGCTGTGGACCACGCCCACAAGACATGAATTCAAAGCGCATTCCCTGCTTGACCGTTTACTGAATTAAAGAACTTAAAAAACTAAACTAAAAACTAAAGCGTTATTCCTTCTCTATCTCTCTCTCGTGCGCACACTGCGGGCCACGCAAGACGTGAATTCAAAGCGCTTTCCCTGCTTGATAAACTCAACTTTAATTTGATTCCTTGAGGGATCGGAATTCCAGATGAGCTCAAATGCGCCCACATTTATTAAACATTTACTGAATTAAAACAACTTAAAAAACTCAACTAAAAACTAAAGAGTGAAGCTTCCTTCTGTCTCTATCTGGGAGGCCAGCGGGGGATGTTGAGAGACATTTGAATTTGCGTCAATTTGGTGAGTTTTGGTGAATTTGGGGTTGTTTCGTATTTCGGGGACGGAAATACAAGAAAATGTTTTTTGTAATCCGGGAATTTAATTCAAAGGGGTCTTCGTAAATTGGGGGCCGACTGTATATATATATATACACATACACACACACACAGGGATCCTTTGCTACTTCACGCTTCAATTAATGCGGCTTCAGTGCATTGCGGGTTTTTTTTAAATAAATAAATAAGTATTCATTGAATTAAAAAATAAGGAAATTAAGGAAGAATAGGTGGGAAAGTTAAAAAAAACCCTAAACTAACACAAAACAAAAAACAACCCAAAATCTCCCATCAAAACTGGATACATTGCATCTGTGTGTGCGCGTCTGCGCAGCCACGCCCCCCTCTGCCGTAGTTTAGTATTAAGTGTACCTCAGGATAATGTTTAATCATATTTCATACTTATATTTATGTTCTATCTTTCTGTAGATTTTATTCCATTTCTATTTCTACTTGTTCTTCAATTTCATTTCACTTTCACTTTCTTCCTTGGACATGTTGGTATCTCTGGATGTTTGCAAAACGAATGTTGGTAAGTTGGAGAGCATTTGTATTTATATTTTATTTACAGCTTATGTTATTTTTTCCAATGTTTAATAGTCATTATAAGCATTTATAACATTGGATGTGTATTTATTGATATTATACACACATAAACATGTACGTACACGTCAGTGGGGGTGATCCTTCTTCGCGGATTTCAATGGTCACGTGGGGATCTCGGTCCCAATTAACCGTGGAAAGTGAGGGATGTCTGTGTGTATATATCTTATATATATATATATCTATATATATATATATATATATATATATATATATATATATATATATATATATATTTATAAGATTTTATATATAAAATATTTTTTTCCTTTAAAGATACACTGTAGTTTTCAAAATTGACCACTAGAGAGCGGCATTGCATTATATTTACATGACGTGGATACCAATGAAATGACATGATGTGGATATTTCGCTTGAATAAACATACTACATAACATAAAATTCACAACACAAACATTCTAAACATTACCTAAGGAACTGTACTGGAATAATAACTGAGAATGGAACCTGCCTCAGTATTCTGGATACTTACTAGAAGTATCCAGAATACTAAGGCAGGTTCCATTCTAACGATGATTTTGTTTCATACAACATTCACCTTCTTAGCACTTCCACAAAAATTCCATGCTACACTAGCTCTGATTGCCTTTTCATTGTTCTTTATGTAGTGGACTGTACTTCCATTCACTTTATAATGGCACCCTACTGCAGCAAAACGTTTTCCTTCCTGAATCATATCAAGCAGTTCTACGTTTTCATGCAGCGTCATTACCTTTTTCTGGCAGTTCGGTGCCTGACCAGAAGTCTGAGAAGGTGTGCAGCATTTGAGTGGCGTGACGGAGCTTAAATGTAATTAAAAACACACACACTAAAAAAGCACATGCACAAAGTGTGCGAGAATGAGGAAGAAGGGGCGTTACATCATCTCAACCAATCAGAAGGATGGAGAACAGCCATTGGCTGAATTTGAATCACGTGACAGATACTTGGCGATCTGCAAATATGCAAGGGCGTGGGTACAAAACCGTGAATAGTCAATGGCCTGTACTTCATTCGTTTTCTTGGAATAAGACATTGCAACAGCAGGGGGTGATGAGTAACAAATAACATTCTCTATGAATTCTGTACATAAGCACTGTAACCTGATTTGTAAAACATGGGAGTTTAATATAGTGTACTGTATTTTTAATACATTTTTTATGAAAGCTCTCTTTACTCAGAAGTTTAAAGATAGTACATTACTGAAGTGCTTTTTTCTAAAATGTGGTTGGCTGTGTGTTCTGTTCATCACAGGTGAAAACCATTCACTTTTTTATTAGTGAATGTTTATATTTGTAATATTTATGTAATTTATTTATAATTTAGTGTGTTGTGTGTATGCACAAGGGTGATGTGAAGTGCCAGTGTAGTAGTGTGGTGTAGATAGTGCTTGCACTCTCTTGTTTTTAGCTATTACCGCTGCCTAGCTGCAAGGTGAAAAGGGAGCAGAGTGCGTAAGCCTCCCCTGTCAGTACATAGCCTCTCCATCATCAAGACTCATGCAGTGCCTCTTCGTGGCACCACACATCAACTGGGTACCTTGCGGCCCCAGGCTAAACTGCAGGGGATCTCGGAGAAGCTCGGCCCCCAGAGGTGCAAGGTGCAGGCCCACTGACATGTGGACATGCCCTGACTTCCACCACCCAAGCCCCAGTTATGGGTTAAATTGCCCCACTGCTTTGTGGGACACTCGGGATAGTGGAAGGCCAAGGGAGTAAATCCCAACAGAAAATCTGGAGTGGAGCCCTGAAGGCGGTTGGATATCCAAATGGGCATTCTTCCATTCTACAGTCAACCTGGTAAGAAATGTACTGCTCTTAACCTTTCCTTTTGATATTACCAACAAGACCGAGAGGTGGAGAGTGACACATGGGAAACCCTGTCTCTCCATATCTTCTGCCCTGGCTAGCACCCTGGAGAGGACACTTCCGCCTCACTGTAGCACTGTGGAACAAACACTGAGAGGAAGAGTTACCGGTGATAAGTTCAAGTTTATTTGGCATAAAGCTGGAATTTGGAATTTGGCAATGCCTCCTGGAATTATGCACATACCATGAACTCTGCATTACCAACACTTTCTTCTCAGTGAAAGCCCACCACATGTATGCACCCCCGATCCAGACATTAGCATCAGCTGGACCTCATTATTGCCAAGTGTCACTACATAAACGCAGTGCTCACTACCAGGACATACCATAGTACTGACTGTAATAGTGACCTTGTATGCACTAGAGTCCGTCTGAAACCCAAGAAATGGCATAGAAGCAAGCCTCCTTCCAAGTGTCGCATCAACACTGCCATGACTGCTATAGCACAAAACATGGCTCATTTCAATCAACTTACTTGCAGAAAACCTGAGGAGTGACGCCAATACTGGACAGGCTAATGACTACTGGCAATATCTTAAAGAAATCAACCATTCATCCGCTGTGCATGCATTTGGGAAAAGAAAAACAAAGAGCAATGACTGGTTTGATGCCAACTTTGCAACTCTTCATCCCCTTATTTAATCAAAGTGCTCTGCACTTCTAAAGTACAGGAAAGCCCCAACACCTAGGAAAGATCAACTGTTGACATGATCTTCTCACTACACCAGGTGCAACAAAAATGCAGAGAGCAACAACAGCCACTCTACATAGCATGTATAGATCTGACTAACGCCTTCGATATAGTGAGTAGAGACGGACTCTTTAAAATACTGCCCCTGATCGGGTGTCCCCCAAAGCTACTCAGCATCATCAAATCATTTTACGATGGAATGATGGGCACTGTTCAGTACGAAGGAAGCACATCAGAAGCATTCAGCATCAAAAGCGGTGTCAAGCAGGGTTGTGTACTGGCCCCTACCCTCTTTGGTATCTTCTTTGCTCTGATCCTGAAACATGCTTTCAATACGGCACTAGAGTGCGTCTACTTGCACACTAGATCTGATGACAAGATGTTTAACCTGGCTCGCCTGAGAGCTAAAACCAAAGTCAGGAAAGTCCTTATCAGGGACATACTCAGATGACGCTGCCATTACTGCTCCTTCTGAGTCAAACCTGTAGAGTCTAATCATCTGTTCCTCTGTGGCCTGTGATAACTACAGCCTCACCATCGGCCTAAAGAAAACAACGATCATGGCTCAAGGGACACCAGTTGCCCCCAACATCACGATCAAGGATTACAGTCTGGAAGTGGTTCACAGTTTTGCTTATTTAGGGTCCACCATCTCAGACAATCTTTCCCTTGACACCGATCTGGGAATTCTTCTTCTTCACTTCACTTATCCCTTAACATCCGAGGATGTCGTTGGGGCGCCTTCATAGCGAGACTTGGGCTGATTTGGTCTGGCGGAGCCCATCTCTCTCCTGGTCGTAGAAACACGCTGAAGGCTTTGCAGCCTACTCTTTACGAAAGTCAGCAATGGTTCTTTTACATGCCTCTCACCATAGACAGTGAGAGACATGGCCTGCCTTTGATAACCCAGTTAGCTGCACTGGGGTGACAGTGACAACCTAGTGGGGACCCCCAACCTTAGGATCAGCGATCCTGCGCCCTAACTACTAGAACACCACTGCCACGAGCTGGGAATAAGAATTGGTAAAGCTGCCACAAGTCTCTCAATACTCACAAGCAGAGTTTGGGAAAACAGGAAGCTGACAACCAAGACCAAGATCGGAGTTTACAGGGCCTGCATCATCAGCACTTTGCTTTATGGAAGTGACACCTGGACACTATACTCCAGCCAGGAACGGAGACTTCAGGTCTTTCACATGAGGTGTCTTCGTCATATCCTCCACATCTCCTGGATAGACAAGGTCACAAATAAGGAGGTACTGTCCCAAGCAGCGATACGCTCTATGTACACACTCCTCCGGAAGCGCAGACCCCGCTGGTTAGGGCACGTACATAGCATGGAAGTTGGCCGTATACCAAAGGACGTTTTGTATGGTGAAATGGCAGAAGGCAAACGACCAGTGGGACGTCCCAAACTTTGTTTTAAAGACATCTGCAAAAGAGACAGGAAGGTCACAGGAATAAATACCAACATCTGGGAGACCCTGGCTAGTGACAGGACGTCTTGGAAGTAAGAGACTTGTAAAGCTCTCTCCAGAGGTGAAATATCACTTGCTACTGTTGCTGAGCCCAAAAGGACCAGAAGGAAAGCCAGTGTAGCATAGGCTCCAGGAAATGCACAGTTCATATGCCAGAACTGCAGGCGTGTATGCAAATCACGAATTGGCCTAGTCAGCCACACCAAGAGCTGCATTTCTACTACAAACTGACTCCAAGGCGCAAACTCATGGACATTGTCTGACAAGTGCCTCAAATATTTATAATTTAAAGAGGATTGTGTTGTCTGCCCAGATAGAAATACGAACACAATTTACCAAATGCACTTGATACATTTGAAAATGGCTCTTATTGATAAAGTGCTTGGCCCTTGGGTCAATGGTTCCAATACTCAGAGTCCAACTCCAACAGTTCAGTTTGAACTTGGTGATGTTAATGATGGCTACAGCAGAATAAACTGACGATTCTTCACCATGGTGATATCGGAGGTCCATATCTTCTTTTACTTTCGGCTGCTCCCTTCAGGGGTCGCCACAGCAAATCATCCGCCTCCACCTCACCCTGTCCTCTGCATCTTCTTTTCTGACTCCAACAACCTTCATGTCTTCCTTCACCACATCCATAAGTCTCTTCTTCGGTTTTCCTCGAGGCCTTCTGCCTGGTAGTTCCAACCTCAGCATCCTACTGCCAATATACTCACTATCCCTCCTCTGTACATGTCCAAACCATCTCAATCTAGCCTCTCTGACTTTGTCTCCAAAACATCTTACGTGGGCTGTCCCTCTGATATACTCATTTCTGATCCTATCCATCCTCGTTACTCGCAGGGAGAACCTCAACATTTTCATCTCCGCTACCTCCAGCTCTGCCTCCTGCCTTTTCCTCAGCGCCACTGTTTCTAAGCCATACAACATCGCTGGCCTCACCACCATCTTGTACACTTTTCCCTTCATTCTTGCTGACACTCTCCTATCGCACATCACACCGGATACTTTTCTCCAACCATTCCAGCCTGCCTGCACACGCTTCTTCACCTCTTTTCCACACTCTCCATTGCTCTGGATTGTTGAGCCTAAGTACTTAAAATCCTCCACCTTCGTTATCTCTGCTCCCTGTAACATCACCGTTCCTCCTGGGTCCTTCTCATTCACACACATGTATTCTGATTTTCTGAGGCTAACCTTCATTCCTCTCCTTTCCAGGGCATACCTCCACCTCTCGAGATTTTCCTGCACTTGTTCTCTGCTCTCACTACAGATCACAATGTCATCTGCAAACATCATAGTCCATGGAGATTCTTGTCTCACCTCGTCTGTCAGCCTGTCCATCACCATAGCAAACAAGAAGGGGCTCAGAGCTGACCCTTGATGCAGTCCCACCTCCACCTTGAATTCGTCGGTCACACCGACGGCACACCTCACCACTGTCTTACATCTCTCATACATGTCCTGCACCACTCTAACATACTTCTCTGCCACTCCAGACTTCCTCATGCAATACCACAGTTCTTCTCTTGGCACCCTGTCATATGCTTTTTCCAGATCCACAAAGGCACAATGTAGCTCCCTCTGACCTTCTCTGTACTTCTCTATTAACATCCTCAAGGCAAACATTGCATCTGTGGTGCTCTTTCTTGGCATGAAACCAAACTGTTGTTCACAAATGCTGACCTCTGCCCTTAGTCTAGCTTCCACTATTCTTTCCCATAACTTCATCGTATGGCTCATCAACTTTATCCCTCTGTAGTTGCTGCAACTCTGCACGTCTCCCTTGTTCTTAAAAATGGGCACCAGCACACTTCTCCTCCACTCCGCCGGCATCTGCTCACTCTCTAGTACCGTGTTGAATGTTCTTGTCAGAAAATCTACTGCTACCTCTCCTAGACACTTCCATACCTCCACAGGTATATCATCAGGACCAACTGCCTTTCCATTCTTCATCCTCTTCAATGCCCTTCTCACTTCACCCTTACTGATCTTTGCTACATCCTGCCCCTCAATGGTTACCTCTTCTACTCTTTTTTCTCTCTCATTTTCCTCATTCATCAGCTCTTCAAAGTACTCTTTCCATCTTCCCAGCACACTTCTGTCATCAGTCAATAGTTCCCTCTCTGTCCTTTATCAATCTAACTTGCTGCACGTCCTTTCCATCTCTATTTCTCTGCTGTGCCAACCTGTATAGATCATTTTCTCCCTCTTTACTATCCAACCTATCATACAAGTCATCATATGCCCTCTGTTTGGCCTTAGCCACTGCTACTTTCGCCTTACACTGTGTCTCCCTGTACTCCTGTTTACTCTCTTCGGTCCTCTCAATGTCCCACTTCTTCTTGGCTAACCTCTTCTTTTGTACACACTCCTGCACTTCCTCATTCCACCACCAAGTCTCCTTATCTACTTTCCTTCCAGAGGACACACCAAGTACTCTCCTACCTGTGTCCCTGATCAAATTTGCTGTGGTTGTCCAGTCATTTGGAAGCACTTCCTGGCCACCCAAAGCCTGTTTCAACTCCTCCTTGAAGACAACACGACACTCTTCCTTTTTCAGCTTCCACCACCTTGTCTTCTGCTCTGCCTTTGCCTTTTTCACCTTTCTCACCATCACAGTCATCCTGCACACCACCATCCTATGCTGTTTGGCAACACTCTCACCCACGATGACTTTGCAGTCACTGACTTCCTTCAAATTACATCGCCTACACAAGATGTAGTCTACCTGTGTGCTCCTACCTCCGCTTTTATAAGTCACCCTATGCTCCTGTTTCTTCTCGAAGAAAGTATTCACCACAGCCATTTCCATCCTATTTGCAAAATCTATCAACATCTGTCCTTCTGCTCCTGTCCTGGATACCAAACCTGCCCATCACTTCCTCGTCCCCTCTGTTTCCTGCACCAACATGTCCATTGAAGTCTGCACCAATGACCACTCTTTCACCTCTGGTGGTACTCTGCATCACTTCATCTAAATCACTCCAGAATCTCTCCTTCTCTTCTAGCTCACATCCTGCCTGTGGGGCATAAGCACTAACAACATTGAGCATTACACCTTCAATTTCTAACTTGAGACTCATCACTCTGTCTGACACTCTTTTCACTTTTAGAACATTCCTGACAAACTCCTCCTTCAAGATGACTCCGACTCCATTTCTCTTCCCATCCACACCGTGATAAAATAGCTTAAACCCTGCTCCTAAGCTTTTAGCTTTGCTACCTTTCCACCTGGTCTCCTGAACACACAGTATGTCCACCTTGCTCCTCTGCATCATGTCAACCAGCTCTCTACCTTTTCTGTGCATAGTTCCAACATTCAAAGTCCCCACTCTCAGTCCTAGACTCATGCCTTTCCTCTTCTCTCTCTGCCTACGGACACGCCTCCCACCTCTCCTTCTTCGACGTCTTCGACCAACAGTAGTCCAATTTCCATCAGCACCCTGTTGATTGACAGCACTGATGGCGGTCGTTGTTAACCCGGGCCTCGACCGATCCGGTATGGAGGTAATACTTTTGATTTGCATTTTAAGTAATTGGCATTGGTTTTACGTCGGATGCCCTTCCTGACACAACCCTCTGCATTTCTCCGGGCTTGGGACCGGCATGAGGGGGAGAGACACTGGTTAGTGCCCCCCCACGGAGGTCCATATCTGTGATTTAAAAAAAAAAAACTCATATGATATTAATGGCTTGCTCTGTTCACCATGCATTAACTTTAGAAATCCACTGTCCAACCTGAGATCGTGTGTTGAGATGCATAAACACAAGTCTATATTTTGGCAAGGTAAATATTTTGAACATCATTTTAAATTTTAAAGTCAGTTCGGTCAGTAAGTTGTTTCTAAGTTTCATGAATCTATTCTGGCATCAATACAACATTGTGTTGACATTAAAAAGAAAACTTTTAACATTGAAGGAATTCAGAGAGAGAGAGAGAGAGGGGGGGGGTGTTTACAAAGGGGTGTGCAGTGTGCTTCAGTACTTAGTGTCCTAATAAAATTAACCAAAGTAATTGTCTGTGAAATGCACGAGAAGGTGTGCACCTGCCTACAGCGCTGCATCACTGGTTCTCTGTGTGTCCTTTCTTTCTTTGTCTTTCTTTCTCTCTGTCTGCTCTTTGTACCAGTGCTCTGACCCTTTATAGTTTTTATGTAGGTGAAAATTGGCCGTAATTTGGTTTGCTAACTATCATGTCCTGAGATCACTCTACACATTGCCCATAGGGCTGCAGCAGTGTTCCAAATCTTTCGACTACAGACGCTCCTTGACTTACGTTTTTAATTGGTTCCGGACGGCCGGACGTAAGTTGAAAGTGAACGTAAGTTGTTACAGTGACGTATGATGTATGACGTGTGACGTATGACGCTCATACTGTACTATACATCCATAAATACCATTACCGTATGTCATAAAACACCCCTAATTCAATTATTATAAACATAACATTATAAAATTATATCAAATATATCAAATAATATCAACATTAATTTCAAATAAGTCACTTATTTATACTGAGTCACTTTACATGAAGCTTAAAACAGTCAATCAACGCTTACAATATGTGAAGCGCTCAATACCGAAAGTAGCGTACTTGCGAAAGTAGTGTACTTGCTGTGGGTTATACAGACTTCCGGTCTTTCAAGTGCACAAGGGTGCCGTTGAACTCGTTTAGAACACAGCCTGCACTGATGTGAATCCCAGCAAAGTGGAGAGTTCTTACTTCTGTAAGTAAGTAAACTTTATTCAAGAGATGCATACAAAGAACAAGTAAAAATCTGAAAGAATATTAATATAAAAATAAGTATACACTCTTAGGATTCTGCTAAAAGATAATAAATATCTGTAATTATTCTGTAGTTTGTGGATTCCAGTGTTCATTTTACAACTCTCTTTGCTGAACTGAGTATGCATGGTAGATTGCACCGATCCGAGCAGATAGTTAATTCATCTCTGTGTATGAGACTTGCACCCATGCTAGTAGGCTTACACTTCTGACCAACCAGATTTGCTTAGGGTTACAAAAGTCCACAAAACAGTGTAAACACAAAGATCACAGAGACGACGCCTTAACACAAGGGTAACACGCTATAGAACTGAGATATATACACTCTGTAGTTTGTAAACAATGAATGCAGCGTCATTGCGTCATTATGTCAGTGTACTACGTAGGTATGTCTAAACTCAAAATATGACTTTTTTTGGGGGGGGTTTTGGGGGAAAAAAACCCAAAAAACGTAAAATTGAAAAAACGTAAAATGGATGAACGTAAGTCGGGGAGCATCTGTAATCAAATTTTCAAATATAATTTTAACACGGTTTTATCCTATTCGAGATGTAAAGAGGCTGGAGCCTATCACAACTGATTCTGGATGAAGGCAGACTACACCCTGAACAGATCACCAGCCCATCACAGGGCCAGCACACTCAATCATTCACACACACACCTGGGGCAACAGCCATTTAGAGCAGCCAATTTACAGTTACAGAGGAAAACCACCCAAGCACAGGGAGAAAATGCAAACTCTACACAGAGCTGCCCTTTCTTAGCGTAGGATTTAAACCTAGGACCTTCTAGCTGTGAGGTGGTATCCACTATGCTACCATACCGCTCATGTTACCTGTCAATCAGGAGATGTCTCAGGAACTTTCTGATCACATATCATACAACAGCAACAACATGGAGACTTTTTTTATTTATAACTTCAAAGGTTAAGGTTAACATTGTGGATAGGGCGCAGGATCGCTGATCCTAAGGTTGGGGGTTTGAGTCCCCACAAGGTTGTCACTGTCCCCCCAGTGCAGCTAACTGGGTTATCAAAGGCGGGCCATGTCTCTCACTGTCTATGGTGAGAGGCATGTAAAAGAACCATTGCTGACTTTCGTAAAGAGTAGCTGCAAAGCCATCAGCGTGTTTCTGTCCCTTGCTAAAAGGGTTGTGACAGGAAGGGCATCCGATGTAAAAACCTCTGCCAAATCAAAACGTGCGAATCAGATGATCCGCTGTGGCGACTCCCGAGTAAAAGAGAAAAAGCCAAAAGGAAGACAGACAGACACTGAGGCTGGAGCCAATCCCTGTTGATTTCAGGTGAGAGTTGGAGGGGCTACACAATACACAAGTTACCTGTCTATTACAGCACAAACACAGACATTCACACTCACAACCAGGAACAATTTAGAGTTATCCAAATGAACATGTCTTAGGACTACTGGAGGAAACCGGAAAACCTGAAAGAAAGCCACACCAACACAGGGAGAATGGAAAAGTTTTTGGCTGAAATTTGAAACAGGAATCTTCTTCCTGTGAGGTGGCAGTGCTAACCACACCACTTACACCGGTTTATTTCACTTAGTGAAATCATTCCCCTTGTACTGACAGAGGAGCTAGATTGAACTGGAAAATTAAAAAAACTATGAAAATGCTGTTCTTAGAACTATATGCATCCTCATTCACAGGGGTGTGCTTTCTTCAAGAGTTCTGAGAACTATGTAAAAGTGAAACTATGTAAAAGGCTGAACTGAGCGATCTAACTAATGTGAGGTAGCATTTAACAATTGTTGCTCTATCAGTGGGACACTAGAGCAACAGCTCGCTATCACTCTGGCTGATAATGGGTTAAGGACGTGTTGTAATAAAGCTGGGGTTGGTAACTTTTGAACAGTACACATAAACTGTTATAGTGTACTGGTTAAACTGGTCTTCTCACCACAATCAGATTATGAGACTTCAAAAAAAAAAGCCAACATCTGTGACCATTGTAATCCTGTACAAAAAAACCCCAACCAAATCACTGCCTCGTGATCAGCTGGAAATATCCAATCAAATGCTCATGTGAGACCCTACGGTGCACGAACCTGCAATCCGAGTATAGCTCATACGTGTGGATGGAGGTGTGGTTTAGGAAGCACTTCTGAGGGAAAGGGAAGGATTAGCCAGAGCCCTGACGAGATGCTACATGCTTTTCAGATTACTGGCCCCAGTTTTGAGTGTTTATCAGTAAACCCCTCGTTTTCGCTCCACTTTCTGCTCAACCATTTATCATGCATACAGTAGTTGTGAAAAAGGGATGATGGCAATTCCTGGAAGACACAAATCATGTTGCTGAGCTGTTGATGTGACAGAGCTTCATCTGAAACAAAGACACAGTCTCATAGATGAACGATGGAGATGAGAGCTGTTTGCTACGGTGAGGACACTACCGGCTGTGCTCGGAATGACAACAATAAACCACATCGAGTACATTTAAGATTATGGAATGTCTGACAGGGGAGCACAATGACGTAGTGCACATCTAGCTTACAGTAAGAAGATCCCGAGTTGCAGTCCTGGTGAAAGTGTTTCTTTGTTCAGTTCTCCACATGTTAGTGTGGGTTTCCTTGGGTTCTCCACGATCCTCCAACAGACCAAAGACATGCACATTAGGTTTTCTCGAAATTGCCTTCATAAGTTACTATGAACGGTTGAGTGTTACGCTGTGATGTTCAGGTGAGCTGTTCAGGGTGTACTCCACCTTTGCCTAGAGTTGGCCAAGATACGCTCCAGCCTCCCTGCAATCCTCATAATGAAATTAAGCAGTTCAGCAAATGAATGTAGGGATGCTTGAGAGACAGGTTAGTTTCTGTTCTCGTTTATGTTACAGCAGCTACAAACAGTCGCTCCCTCACCCGCTTCTCTTTTTGTCTTCTGTTTAGACAAAGGAAACGCTCGTCACATTAGTGAGAAAGCACGCAGCCTAAAGCCTAAACTTTTTGTCCTCAAAAGTTTCCCGTGGCAGAAACCCGGCTGAGTGCTGTACAAAGCACTGACACTGACACTGGAGACTCCTTCCAGTACACGAGTGTAAAATAAAGTTCTCCTGGGAGAAAACGCACTTCGCATGACATCCACAAAAAATCTTTGAAAGAGAAATGAGTTGTGAAAAGTCTGGAAGTAGACAGGAGCACAGAAAGGAGCATTCAGGTGAAGCAGGACATACTGTACATATTACATCATAAATATTACCATCCCCTCATCTGTCTGTCTCTCTGGCTCTCTCTCTCTTCTCTTCTCTTTAAGTGTAAGGCACTGAGTGAACAGTGCAAGTAAGATGAAGGTGTGAACACACTCACCATCTGAGAGTGACTCTTCGGGCAGGCGTTAATGTCCTCAAGCTTCTCATTGGCTGCAGAGAGAGAAAAGCGAAGTGTTTAAGATCAGACACTGAGAATTCTGAAAAAAATGTGTGTGTGTGTGTGTGTGTGTGTGTGTGTGTGTGTGTGTGAAGGCCCAACCCCCTAGGAGCAGCTGAGTGAAGCTGATACACACTGCCAGCTGATTCCACACAGCCACATACACAGAGAGAGGAAGACAGGGCACATGAATAAATACAACGTGCACATGCAGGTATGTGGCAGTGGTGGCCTGGTGGTAAAGGGCGCTGGATCGCTGATCCTAAGGTTGGGGGTTCAAGTCCCACTCTCCAGAAGGTTTTCACTGTCCCCCCAGTGCACGAACTACCCAACTACTCAAAGGCAGTCCATGTCTCTCACTGTCTATGGTGAGAGGTTCATGAAAAAAAACCATTGCTGACGTTCGTAAAGAGGAGCTGCATAGCCGACAGCGTGTTTCTGTCCTTTGATAAAGGGTTGTGTCAGGAAGGGTATCCGACATAAAAACCTATGCCAAATCAAACATGCAAATCATTAATATGACTTGCATGAAGATGGAGGCAGATGGAGGCTGTGGCGACCCCTGAAAGGGAACAGCTGAAAGGTAAAGAACACATGCAAGTATTTGCATGTATGAGAATTTCGTGTACGTGTGTGAGTGTGTGTGTGTGTGTGTGTGTGTGTGTGTGTGTGTGTGTGTGTGTATAAGTAAGATTATTGTGTGTGTGAGTGTTGTGTGTGTGCTCATGTGTGAGTGTTGCCTGTGTGTGTGTGTGTGTGTGTGTGTGTGTGTGTGTGTGTGTGTTGAAAGGAGTGATTTGTTTGATAAGCTATAGTTGAATCCTAGATAAATAAAGGCGAGTCTGTTGTAGACTTTCAGATTTTTAAGTATGTGTCTTCTTCAGGCCTCCAAATGAACTTGTTAAGTGGTGAATGAGTGAAAGTTTTAAAAGAATATTTTGTGAAAGTGTAAATAGCAAAGAGTCAGAGATTACATGTATGTATGTCACTGTGATGTGTCTGAATCCCAGCAAAGATGTATCTCATGCATACAGGAACATACTAGGATCACCTGTTGGTTGCGTTTAAAAAGCTCTTGTACCAGTCGGGCCTGTGTACTAATTGTAGCACTCGATACATGATGGTTTTCCCTTTGTCTGAGACAACCAATAAGCACAGTGGAACCTGATATTTGTCAAACAAAGTGACCTGCGGGCTGAGGAGATTTAGGCAGCCTAGGGTAAGGATGAAAAAATGATCATAATTTTTACAAAAAACAACATCCAAACCACATCAAATCAAACTAATATTTGTTCCTTATTTTTTTCCAAATCAACAATGGAAAGTTTTTTGTTCCCTCGCTTCAATTCATGCGGCTTCAGTGCATCGTGGTTTTTTTTTTTTTTTTTAATATTCATCAAATTAAAAAATAAGGAAGTTAAAGAAGAATCAGGGGGGGAAAGTTAAGGAAAATGCCCCAAAAACAAGGCCAATTATCCAAATTAAAACCTAAACCAAAACAAAACAAAAAACAACCCCAAATCTCCCATCAAAAGTAGTTACATTGTTGTGAGGTGCGCATTTGCGTACGTGCACGTCTGTATATGTGTGTGTATTTATGTTTTATTTACATCTTACGCGTTACTTTTTAATGTTTAATTGTTATTATAAGCATTTATCGCATTGAATATGTATTTATTGATATTATATACACATATACATGCACGTATACGTCATCAGTCAGGGGGGGTTGGTGGGTGATCCTACTTCGCGGAATTCGGTGGTCACGTGGGGATCTCAGTCCCAATTACCTGCTGAAAGTGAGGGATCCCTGTACAATGGTTCTTGAATTTACGAGTGTGCCTTATAACGAATTTTCCTTGATACAAGCTTCAAGACACCAAAAATCCACCCCATCCAATGAGCAAAAATTTGATTTACGAGCTCTGCTGGGGAAATGGCTTTTCTGGGCCGATTTGCCTCGTATTTTTCCACGTGTATTCCTCCGCACTCTGAGAACACCTTGTGCAGTGCTTTTCAATTATTTTCTGTGACGCCCCCTGTAGGAAGAAAAAACATTTCTCCACCCCCCCCACCCCCCTCCAAGACAATAAATATTGTCTACTGCACTTCATTTCGTTTGGTCAGTGCTTTTTCCTCGATACTACAGCGCGAACAACGAGAGTTATTTATAATAATATATAAAAACTATTTAAGTAATGCAGCCGTGATGGGGGCCAGAAGACAGTTTTCTTTCTCATGCTGATCCCAAGCCCAGATGAATGCAGAGGGTTGTGTCACGAAGGACATCCGACGTAAAATATGTGCCAAAATTTCCAATGTGAGTCATAAAAACGAATTTCATTCCAGATCGGTCAAGGCCCAGGTTAACAACGACCGCCATCAGGGCTGTTAGCCAACAGGGGGCTTTTGGAAACTGGGCTACTGTTGGTCGAAGAAGGAGAGGCAGGAGGCGTGTCTGTAGACAGAGAGAGAAGAGGAAAGGCATGCATATAGGACTGAGAGTAGGGACTTTGAATGTTCGAACTGCAACAGGAAAAACTAGAGAGCTGGCTGATATGATGCAAACAAGGAGGCAGACATACTGTGTGTTCAGGAGACCAGGTAGAAAGGTAGCAAAGCTAGAAGCTTAGGAGCAGGGTTTAAGCTGTTTTATCATAGTGTGGATGGGAAGAGAAATGGAGTAGGCGTCATCGGTAGCACTCTCGGTCATATTGCTTGAAAATGTTCAGTCTCAGTCTCAAGATGGACCAGCTTCATGCTCGGATTGCAGGGATCTACAGAACTGCTCCATGCTGTGTTTCTGTGAAGCATGGCTCAAGGAGAGTACAGACGCTCCCCGACTTACGTTCATCCGTTTTACGTTTTTTCGATTTTATGGGGTATTTTTTTTTCCCAAAAAAAAAAAAAAAAATTTTGAATTTAGACGTACCTAAGTAGTACGCTGACGTAATTCCCCACAGGCAGGATGTGAGCTAGAAGCGAAGGAGAGATTCTGGAGTGAGTTAGATGAAGTGATGCAGAGTACCCCCAGAGGTTAAAGAGTGGTCATTGGTGCAGACTTCAAAGGACATGTGTGATGCAGGCAACAGAGGGGATGAGGAAGTGATGGGCAGGTTTGATATCCAGGACAGGAACACAGAAGGACAAATGTTGATAGATTTTGCAAAAAGGATGAAAATGGCTGTGGTGAATACTTTCTTCCAGAAAAGACAGGAGCATAGGATAACTGATAAAAACGGAGGTAGGAGCACACAGGTGGACTACATCTTGTGTAGGTGATGTAATTTGAAGGAAGTCAGTGACTGCAAAGTAGTAGTGGGTGAGAGTGTTGCCAGACAGCATAGAATGGTGGTGTGCAGGATGACGCTGATGGTGAGGAAGGTGAAGAAGACAAAGGCAGAGAAGAAAATAAAGTGGTGGGAGTTAAAAAAGAGTGTTGTGTTGTCTTCAAGGAGGGGTTGAAACAGGCTTTGGATGGTCAGGAAGTGCTTCCAGATGACTGGACAACTATAGCTAATGCAATCAGGGAGACTAGTAAGAGAGTACTTGCTGTGTCCTCTGAAAGGAAACTAGATAAGGAGACTTGGTGGTAGAAGGAGGAAGTGCAGGAATGTGTACAAAGGAAGAGATTAACTAAGAAGTGGGACATTGAGAGAACCGAAGAGAGTAAACAGGAGTACAGGGATACACAGCGTAAGGTAAAGGTAGCGGTGTCAAAAGCCAAATAGAGGACGTATGATGACTTGTATGCTAAGTTGTACAGTAAGGAGGGAGAAAATGATTTAAGTAGATTGGCACAGCAGAGAAATAGAGATGGGAAGGATGTGCAGCAAGTTAGAGTGATTAAGGATAGAGAGGGAAATGTATTGACTGATGACAGAAGTGTGCTGGGAAGATGGAAAGAGTACTTTGAAGAGCTGATGAATGAAGAAAATGAGAGAGAAAAAAAGAGTAGAAGAGGTGACCGTTGAGGACCAAGAAGTAGCAAAGATTAGAAAGGGTGAAGTGAGAAGGGCATTGAAGATGATGAAGAGTGGGAAGGCAGTTGGTCCTGATGACATACCAGTGGAGGTATGGAAGTGTCTAGCAGAGGTAGCAGTAGCTTTTCACAGAACATTCAATAAGGTCTTAGAGAGTGAGAGGATGCCAGAGGAATGGAGGAGAAGTGTGCTGATACAGAATAGTGGAAGCAGAATAGGTCAGCATTTGTGAATAGTTTGGTTTCATGCAAAGAAAGAGCACCACAGATGCAGTGTGTGCCTTGAGGATGTTAACAGGGAAGTACAGAGAAGGTCAGAAGGAGCTGCATTGTGCCTTTGCGGATCTGGAGAAAGCATATGACAGCCTGCCAAGAGAGGGACTATGGTATTGCAAGAGGAAGTCTGCTGAGAAGTATGTTAGAGTTGTGCCGGTCATGTATGAGAGATGTAAGACAGTGGTGAGGTGTGCTGTAGGTGTGACAGAAGAGTTCAAGGTGGAGGTGGGACTGCATCAAGGGTCAGCTCTGGGTCCCTTTTTGTTTGCTATGGTGATGGACAGGCTGATAGACAAGTTGAGACAAGATTCCCCATGGACTATGATGTTTGCAGATGACATTGTGATCTGTAGCGAGAGCAGAGAACAAGTGCAGGAAAATCTAGACAGGTGGAGGTATGTCCTAGAAAGGAGAGGAATGAAGATTAGCCTCAGTACGACAGAATACATGTATGTGAACGAGGAGGACCCAAGAGGAATGGTGAGGTTACAGGGTTTCTGACTTTAAAGTCGAAGTAAAAACGGTTTCTTCTGTTGGCACATAATCACCGCATCCCAATCAGCATTTATACGCTATAGCAAACTGCCTTTACATTTAAATTTTTATGTTATTTTTACAATTTTCATATATTTTATATTTGCACTCAGAATTACCTACCTTTTCCAGAAATTATTCATTCAATCCTCTATACATTCATTTTCTGTAACTGCTTAATCCTAATTAGGGTCACGGGGAGGCTGGCACCCATCTCAGCCAACTCTGGACGAGGGAAGAGTACACCCTGGACGGCTCGCCAGGCCATCACAGAGCAGAAACATGCTGACGGCTATGCAGCTTCTCTTGTCGAAAATCAGCAGTGATTCTTTTACAAGAACCTCCTACCATAGACAGTGAGAGACATGGCCGGCCTCTGATAACCCGGCTCATGCACTGAGGGGACAGCACTGAGAACTGTTGACAGTGGGACTTGAACCCCTGACCTTAGAATCAATTTCCTACTACGCGTCCCCGCAATATCACGGATTTCCCATCGGGAAATTAAAAAACTTAAAGATTACAGTACAGTATTCAAAATTCACGCGCACTACATTCAAATATGCTACCCAACATGCTCTGTTCTCCTGCTTGACTTGAGTGTTCTCTGATTAGCTGTGAATCGAGCACGCTGATTGGTCTAGATTATATTTCTCAGCATCCAACACCATAGGGCTTCCTGTCTTTGTGTTCAAGCTGCATTGTCAGTTCATCTACGCTACGTATCAGCAGTTGTCCAGCCAAGCGCCTAAGTTTTTCTCTCTTTGTGCTCCTAAGTACTTTTGTATATGTTAAGGCCTTGAAAATGGCCCCAAAACGCCCAGGAAGTGTTATGGTCTGTGCTAGTTGGCGCGTTTATTGCTCTCTCTCTCTCTCTCTCTGCATGTGCTGGTGAGGGCTGTGGCGAGGGTCTGACGCTCCTGGCGTCACAGGAAGATCATCTAGTGAACCGAAAAAGAAAAGGAAAATACTTACTCTGACTCTCGGGACATGGAATGTCACTTCTCTGGCAGGGAAGGAGCCTGATCTGGTGCGCGAGGTGGAGAGATACCAACTAGATATGGTCGGGCTCACCTCAACACAGAGATTGGGCTCTGGAACCATCCATCTCGAGAGAGGATCGACCTTATTCTATTCTGGAGTTGCTCATGGGGAGAGGCGACGAGCCGGTGTGGGCATTCTTGTTGCCCCCCGTCTCGGTGCCCAAATGTTGGGGTTCTCCCCAGTTGACGAAATGGTAGCTTCCCTCTGTCTTCGGGCGGAGGGACAGGTCCTGACTGTTATTTGTGCTTATGCACCAAATGAAAGTTCAGAGTACTCACCGTTTTTGGAGTCATTGGGAGGGGTTGGAGAACGCTCCCACGGGAGACTCACTCGTTGTCTTGGGAGACTTCAACGCCTATGTGGGCAATGATAGTGTGACCTGGAAGGGTGTGATCGGTAGGTACGGCCTCTCCAGTCTGAACCCGAATGGTGTTTCGTTCTTAGACTTCTGTGCTCGTCACAGTTTGTCTATCACGAACACCATGTTCGAACATAAGTTTGCCCATAAGTGCACTTGGCACCAGGACACCCTAGGTCGCAGTTCGATGATTGACTTTGTAGTCGTGTCATCGGACTTGCGACCATATGTTCTGGACACTCGGGTGAAGAGAGGAGCTCAGCTGTCTACCGATCACTACCTTGTGGTGAGTTGGCTTCGGTGGTGGGGGAGGCTGCCTTCCAGACCTGGCAGGCCCAAGCGTGTTCCCAACAGACCCTGATTACACGCTTGGGCCTGCCTTCCAGACCTGGCAGGCCCAAGCGTGTAATCAGGGTCTGCTGGGAACGTTTGGCGGACTCCCCTGTTTGAGAGGCCTTTAACTCCCACCTCCGGCAGAGCTACAACTATGTCCTGGAGGAGGCGGGGGACATGGAATCTGAATGGGCCATGTTTCGTGCCTCCATTGCTGATGCGGCAGCCCATCGCTGTGGCCTTAAGGTCGTCGGTGCTTGTCGTGGCGGTATTCCCCGAACCCGGTGGTAGACACCTGCGGTGAAGAGGGCCGTCCAGCTGAAGAAGGAGGCCTATCGGGTTTTATTAGCAAACAGGTACCGGCAGGCTAAACGTGCTGCAGCTGAGGCGGTTGCAGATGCAAAATCTTGGTCGTGGGAGGAGTTCAGTGAGGGCCTGGAGAGTGATTATCGGTTGGCCTCAAAAAGGTTCTGGACCGCAATCCGACGCCTTAGGAGGGGAAGCAGTTCTCCACAAACACTGTTTACAGTGGAGGTGGGGAGCTGCTTACCTCGACTGGGGATGTTGTCGAGAGGTGGAGGGAATACTTTGAGGACCTCCTCAATCCCACCAACACGCCCTCCGTGGAAAAGGAAGACCATGGGGGTTTTGGTGGGGGTCCGCCTATCACTGGAGTGGAGGTCACTGAGCTTGTCAAAAAGCTCCTCGGTGGTCAAGCTCTGGGGTTGGACGAGATCCTCCCGGAATATCTCAGGGTTCTGGATGCTGTAGGACTGTCTTGGTTGACACGTCTCTGCAACATCGCGTGGTCATCGGGGGCTGTACCTCTGGATTGGCAAACTGGGGTGGTGGTGGTCCCGATTTTTAAGAAGGGGGACCGGAGGGTGTGTTCCAATTATCGTGGAATTACAGTCCTCAGGGTACCTGGGAAAGTCTATGCAGGGATACTAGAGAGGAGGATCCGACCGATAGTCGAACCTCGGATTCAGGAGGAACAATGTGGTTTTTGTCCTGGCAGTAGCACTCTTGACCAACTCTATATGCTCCATACGCAGGATTCTGGAGGGGGCATGGGAGTTTGCCCAATCTGTCCACATGTGCTTTGTGGATTTGGAGAAGGCTTTCGACCTTGTCCCTTGAACGATCTTGTGGGGCGTGCTCCGAGATTACGGCGTTCCGGATCCATTGCTACGAGCCATTTGGTCGCTGTATCATCGGAGCCAGAGTTTGGTCCATATTGGCAACAACAGGTCGAATTCATTTCCGGTGAGAGATGGAGTCCGCCAAGGCTGTCTTTTGTCACCGATTCTGTTCATAATTTTTATAGAAAGAATTTCTAGGCGCAGTCGATGCGTTGAGGGGTTCTGGTTTGGTGGCCATCGGATCTTGTCTCTGCTTTTTGCGGATGATGTTGTCTTTTTGGCTTCATCAAGTCGGGACCTCCAGCTCTCATTGGAGTGATTCACAGCCGAGTGCGAAGCAGCCAGGATGAGGATCAGTACCTCCAAGTCCAAGGCCATGGTTCTCAGTCGGACAATGGTAGAATGCACCCTCCGGGTCGGAAATGAGGTTCTACCCCAAGTGGAGGAGTTTAAGTATCGCTGGGTCTTGTTCACAAGTGAGGGAAGGATGGAGTGAGAGATCGACAGACGGATCGCTGCAGCCTCTGCTGTTAAGCGGTCCCTGTACCGCTCCGTCGTGGTGAAGAAGGTCTCCGTCGGTCTCAATTTACCAGTTGATCTACGTTCCAACCCTCACCTATGGTCACGAGCTTTGGGTAGTGACCGAAAAAGAACAAAATCACGGATACAAGCGGCTGAAATGAGCTTCCTTTGCCGGGTGGCGGGGTTCTCCCTTAGAGATAAGGTGAGAAGCTCTACCATCCGTGGAGAGCTCGGAGTAGATCCGCTGCTCCTCCGCATTGAGAGGGGCCAGTTGAGGTGGCTCGGGCATCTGGTCAGAATGCCTTCCGAACGCCTCCCTGGTGTGGTGTTTCGGGCATGTCCAACCGGGAAGAGACCCCGGGGTCGACCTAGAACATGCTGGAGGTCGATGTCTCTCGTCTTGTCTGGGACCGCCTCGGTGTCCCCCCGGGACAGTTGGAGGAGGTGGCTGGGGAGAGGGACGTCTGGACCTCTTTGCTTGGGTTGCTGCCCCTGCGACCCAACCCTGGACTTAGCGGAAGACGATGATGATGATGAGGATGATACATTTTATATAATATATAGGTGGATGTGTCCCCTTAAAAAGGGGCAGAAGTCATTTCACGGTTTTTCGCCTATCGCGGAGAGGGCTGGTCCTCATTAATTGTGAAATAAGGGGGATTACTGTATTTTCAATTAATAATCTAAATGAATTAATTCAGGCTTTTCAGACCAAATAACAGGAGGCACAGTGGTGTAGTTGTTAGCATGTTCTCATCACAGTAAGAAGGTCCTGGGTTCGACTACCAGGTTCGGCAAGTGTGTTTCTGTGTGATTTGCATGTTTTCCCTGTGCTTGCATGGGTTTCTCTATGGGTATTCCGGTTTCCTCCCACAGGACAAAGACGCACACATCAGGCTATTCCAAATTTTCTCTAGATGTGTGAATGGTTGGTTGAAATAGGCTGCAGCCTCCTTAGTACTAGGATTAAGTGTTCTAGCAGATGAGTGAGCGAGTGAACAAGAGATAAGGAGACTGAGGTTTTTTGAGTAATTATCTGAAGATCATGAATGAGGTGTTTGTGTGTGTATATGTGCCTGTGTGCATGCATGTGTGTGAGAGTGTGTGAAAGTGTGAGTGTGTGTGTGTGTGTGGGGGTCAAATTACAGCAGTGGTAATTGCAGTGTTTTTTTCATCTCCAGAATAAAAGAGAAAATAGCAAAGAGGATGAGAGAGTTGTCAAATCTCCAATGTACAGAGGTGTGTGTGTGTGTGGGTGTGTGTGTGTGTGTGTGTGTGTGTGTGTGTGTGTGTGTGTGTGTGTGTGTGAGAGAGAGAGTATGGAGAGAGAGAGAGAGAGAGAGAGAAATTCTCTGACCTCTATTTTCATGGAAGGTACAAACAGACAGACAGATTCTATTATTGGTGCAGTCATGCAGATATGTTGGTTGGAGGAATGAAATGATAGATGGGTGGATGACAGAGAGATAGACAGATGGAAAGAGCAGCTGATGGAGGGTGTGTACCAAAAAAAAACAAATGACAAAAACATGACTGTGACTCTAAGCAGTTTTTTGTGATCTGTTCAGTAGAAATCTGCCTGTCTGCCTGTCAGACCATCTTCCAGGGAAGGGGTGGTGGAGGGAAGGGGACAGAGAGAGTGAGAGTGACAGGGAGTGGGGAGAGAAAGGGGGTAGAGAGATTGAGGGCGTGAAAGAGAGAAAGGGAGTGTGTATGTGAGAGAGAGAGAGACAGAGGGAGGGAGAAGAAGAGAGAGAGGGAGGAGGTGAGAGTGTGTAAGAGGAGAGAGAGAGAAAAGGAGAGAGAAAGTATGAGAGTGAGAGAGAGAGGGAAAGAGAGAGGGATAGAGAGAGAGAGAGAGAGAGAGAGGGATAGAGAGGGAGAGAGGGAGAGGGAGAGAGGGAGAGGGAGAAAGTATGAGAGTGTGAGTGAAAGTGAGAGAGAGAGGGAGAGGGAGAAAGTATGAGAGAGAGAGGGGGTGAGAGAGAGTGAAAGAGTGAAAGAGAGAGAGGAGAGAGAGGGGGAGAGGGAGGGGTTGAGAGAGTGTGTAAGAGAGGTGAGAGAGGGAGAGGGTGGGAGAGAGAGAAAGTATGAGAGGGTGAGGGAGAGTGAGAGAGAGGGGGGAGAGAGAGAGAGAGAAAGGGAGAGAGAAAGTGTGTCTGAGAATAAGAGAGAGTGAAAGAGAGAGGAGAGAAAGGGAGAGACGGAGAAAGTATGAGAGTGAGAATAAGAGAAAGAGAGGAGAGAGAGGGTGTTAGAGAGTGAAAGAGTGAAAGAGAGAGAGGAGAGAGAGGGAGGGGAATGGTGAGAGAGTGTATAAGAGAGGGAGAGAGGGAGGGAGAAAGTATGAGAGTGTGAGTGACAGAGAGAGTGAAAGAGATGGAGAGGGAGAGAGAGGGAGAAAGTATGAGAGTATGAGTAACAGAGAGAGGGGGAGAGAGAGAGAGAGAGAGAGAGGGAGCGAGAGAGGGAGAAAGTAGGAGAGTGTGAGTGACTGAGAGAGGGAGAGAGAGAGAGGGAGAGAGAGGGAGAAAGTATGAGAGTTTGAGTGATGGAGAGAGAGGAAGAGAGAGAGAGAGAGAGGGGAGAAAGTATGAGTGTGAGTGACGGAGAGAGGGGAGAGAGAGAGAGAGAGGGAGAGAGAGGGAGAAAGTATGAGATTGTGAGTGACGGAGAGAGGGAGAGAGAGAGAGAGAGAGAGGGAGAGAGAGGAGAGAGAGGGAGAGAGAGGAGAATGTATGAGAGTGTGAGTGACAGAGAGAGGAGAGAGAGAGAGAGAGAGAGAGAGAGAAAGTATGAGAGTGTGAGTGACAGAGAGAGAGAGAGGGAGAGAGAAGGAGAAAGTATGAGATTGTGAGTGATGGAGAGAGGAGAGAGAGAGAGAGAGAGACGGAGAGAGAGGGAGAAAGTATGAGAGTGTGAGTGACGGAGAGAGGGAGAGAGAGAGAGAGGGAGAAAGTATGAGAGTGTGAGTGACGGAGAGAGAGGGGGACAGAGAGAGAGAGAGAGAGAGAGGGAGTATGAGCGAGAGAGGGTGAGGACCTTATTTCTCCTCGATAATAATAATAGAACAATACATTTTAGTGACTGAAGGTTTCCAAACTTTAAGTGAACGAATGTAAAAGTTGTAGATTATTTTGTCGTCTATAAACATCACTGGATTTGTACCTACGACTCGGATGATTTCAGCCAAAAGCACTCCATCACAAACATCTTGCTGTAGATCTTTAATCAGCTGCTTGTGTCCTGATTTTGCCAAATAGTGATTCGCCCAGTCCGTGTAGATCTGACAGAGGAAAAAAGAAAGTTTTATTGATCCCGATATCCGAAGGACTGCAATCCAAACGCTGTTTTGCTTTTGATTTACAGCTTCAGAAATGAGAGCTTAAAGACAAGAACCAGAGCGAGTTGTGCGTTTGTCCTTTTGTGAGGCGGAGTATTCAAATGCCAGCCATTGTGCCCTATTCATGCGCCCTATTCAGTGCACTCAGGGCAGAATGGGGGGGGAGGGGGAGGATTAGGGGAATGAATAATGTGAAAGGCACTGTGTTGAATCAGTATGTTTAAAAAAGCTTCTACCCAGGCATCTTATTACGTCCAATGACATCATCAGTAAATTAAGTTTCTGATACATGCACACTTACATCAAATGTTTCAACATCAGAAACACAACACAAACATATCGCTTCACTGTCCCGATAGCACACACTTAAATACACCAGCTCACACTTTCACCCAATGGCACCTATCACCAAAAATACCTTCAAGAATATCGAAAAAGAATTCTAGAAAATATCAACAATCTACACCAATGTGTTGTTTTGGAAATTACCCATTACTCACACACACACACACACACACACACACACACACACACACACATTCATAAACAACACACACACACACACACCAACACACACTCTCACTCACACACACATACACACACACACACACACACACACACACACACACACATTCATAATCAGCACAGACACAAATACACACTCTCACTCACACACACACACACATTCATAAACAGCACACACACACACACACACACACACCAACACACACATTCATAAACAGCACACACACACACACACACACACACACACACACACACACACACACACACCAGCACACACTCTCACTCACACACACACATACACAAATACACATTCATAAACAGCACACACACACACCAACACACTCTCACTCACACACACACACACACACACACACACACACACACACATACATTCAGAAACAGCACACACACACACACACACACACACACACACACACACACATACACACCAGCACACACTCTCACTCTCACTCACACACACACACACATTCATAAACAGCACACACACACCAACACACACATTCATAAACAGCACACACACACACACACACACACACACACACACACACACACACACCAACACACACTCTCACTCACACACACACATACACAAATACACATTCATAAACAGCACACACACACCCATTCATAAACAGCACGCACACACACCAACACACACTCACTCACACACACACACACACACACACACACACACACACACACACACACACATACATTCAGAAACAGCACACACACACACACACACACACACACACACACACACACATACACACCAGCACACACTCTCACTCTCACTCACACACACACACACACACACACACACACATTCATAAACAGCACACACACACACACACACACACATCAACGCACACTGTCACTCACACACACACACACACACACAGACACACACACAGGCATACACACACAATGTCATAACATAAATACCCTACACAACCATTACTGACTTTTATCAAGAGTAGGCTACATTGTTGTCAGTGTGTTTCTGCCCTGCGGTGGCCTGGTGAGCTGTCCAGGGTGTGCTCTGCTCTCCACCAGAATTGGTTGGGATGGGCGCCAGCATCCTCTCAACCCTAATTAGGATTAAGCGGCTCAGAAAATGGATGGGTATGGATAGATTCTGTGTGGATTTTGTATGTTCTTCTTGTGTTGTGTGAGTTTCCTTAAGGTTAATAGGATAAAGCGGATCAGCCAATGAGTGAGAGAATGAGACAATTGCATCTTTAATATCAAATATAAACAAAGTTAGAATTTGATGGCCACAACAACCGTACGGAGCCAGGCATGTTTACCCTTGCATTACCTTTTTCCTTTAAATTACACTTTTTAATCGTTTTTGAACTGAGGATAATAATTGAAGAACTGAGTCAGAATGCCCGCCCCAAACAAAACTGGGGAAAAAAAGAGATGAGGTGATATTTTCGTACATAAGGCCTCTGCATGCCAGAATGGTCCCCTAATCTTCTTTATGGCCTTGAATCATATCATGGAGCATTATGCCTGATTTTTATATATTGCAAATACTTTCATTTCATTTCATTTTTCTCAAAAACAGCTTTCTGCTAGTTGCAACTCTGATTCTCAGACCTTCATTTGTTGCTGTTTTGGATTAACAAATATTATAAAATTCTTGATTGATGTCAGACTACAGCTGCTATACAGTCCATGCTCTCTCCTCTTCTTCATAATTTACCATAGTTTTCAGTTCAAGACAATACAGGACTGGCAGCAGGGAGATCATACATACATACTACACAACCACATTTCTGTAACTTAGGTAGAATAAGGAGAAGAGGAAGTTCGGGTATCAGTCAACACTGGGGATGCTGTGTGTTTTGAACCCATGAATTGAGGAAGGCTTGTGGCCTGCCAGTCTTCTTCTTCTTTTTCTTGCCCTTTCGGCTTTTCCCTTCAGGGGTCGCCACAGCGAATCATCTGCCTCCATCTCACCATATCCTCTGCATCTTTTTCTCTTACACCAACTGCCTTCATGTCCTCCTTCACCACATCCATGAATCGTCTCTTTGGTCTTCCTCAAGGCCTTCTGCCTGGTAGTTCCAACCTCAACATCCTACTACCAATATACTCACTATCCCTCCTCTGTACATGTCCAAACCATCTCAATCGAGCCTCTCTGACTTTGTCTCCAAAACGTCTTACATGTGCTGTCCCTCTGATGTGCTCATTCCTGATCCTATCCATCCTCGTTACTCCCAAAGAGAACCTCAACATTTTCATCTCTGCTACCTCCAGCTCTGCCTCCTGTGTTTTCCCCAGGGCCACTGTTTCTAAACCATACAACATCGCTGGCCTCAACACCGTCTTGTATACTTTTCCTTTCATTTTTGCTGATACCTTCCTATCACACATCACACCGGACACTTTTCTCCATCCATTCCAACCTGCCTGCACACGCTTCTTCACCTCTTTTCCACACTCTCCATTGCTCTGGATTGTTGATATTAAGTACTTAAAATCCTCTACCGTCCTTCTCTCTGCTCCTTGTAACCTCACCGTTCCTGTTGGGTCCTTGGCATTCATACACATGTATTCTGTCTTACTGAGGCTAACCTTCATTCCCCTCCTTTCCAGAGCATACCTCCACCTCGCTAGATTTTCCTGCACTTGTTCTCTACTCTCACTGCAGATCACAATGTCATCTGCAAACATCATAGTCCATGGAGATTATTGTCTCACCTCGTCTGTCAGCCTGTCCATCACCATAGCAAACAGGAAGGGGCTGAGAGCTGACCCTTGATGCAATCCCACCTCCACCTTGAACTCTTTTGTCACACCGACAGCACACCTCACCACTGTCTTACATCTCTCATACATGTCCTGCACCACTCTAACATACTTCTCTGCCACTCCAGACTTTCTCATGCAATACCACAGTTCCTCTCTTGGCACCCTGTCATATGCTTTTTCCAGATCCACAAAGGCACAATGCAGCTCCTTCTGACCTTCTCTGTACTTCTCTATTAACATCCTCAAGGCAAACACTGTGTCTATGGTGCTTTTTTTTGGCATGAAACCAAACTGTTGTTCACAAATGCTGACCTTTGCCCTTAGTCTTGCTTCCACTATTCTTTCCCATAACTTCATCATATGGCTCCTCAACTTTATCCCTCTGTAGTTGCCACAACTCTGCACATCTCCCTTGTTCTTAAAAATGGGCACCAGCACAGCACACTTCTCCTCCCTTCCTCTGGCAGCCTCTCACTCTCTAAGACCTTGTTAAGTGTTCTTGTCAGGAAATCTACTGCTTCCTCCCCTAGACACTTCCATACCTCCACCAGTATGTCATCAGGGCCAACTGCCTTTCCATTCTTCATCCTCTTCAATGCCCTCCTCACTTCACCCTTACGAATCTTTGCTACTTCCTGGTCTTCAACATCACCTCTTCTACTCTTTTACTCATTCATCAGCTCTTCAAAGTACTCTTTCCATCTTCCCAGCACACTTCTGTCATCAGTCAATACATTTCCCTCTCTGTCCTTAATCACTCTAACTTGCTGCACATCCTTCCCATCTCTATTTCTCTGCTGTGCCAACCTGTATCAATCATTTTCTCCCTCTTTACTTTCCAACCGAGCATACAAGTCATCATACGCCCTCTGTTTGGCCTTTGACACCGCTACCTTCGCCTTACGCTGTGTCTCCCTTTACTCCTGTTTACTCTCTTCGGTCCTCTCTATGTCCCACTTCTTCTTAGCTAACCTCTTCTTTTGTACACACTCCTGCACTTCCTCTTTCCACCACCAAGTCTCCTATCTGCTCTCCTTCCAGATGACACACCAAGTATTCTCCTACCTGTCTCCCTGATCACATTAGTTGTAGTTGTCCAGTCATCTGGAAGCACTTCCTGACCACCCAAAGCCTGTTTCAACTCCTTGAAGACAACACAACACTCCTCTTTTTTCAGCTCACACATTACTTTGTCTTCTGTTCTGCCTTTGCCTTCTTCACCTTCCTCACCATCGGCGTCATCCTGCACATCACCATCCTATGCTGTTTGGCAACACTCTCACCCACTACTACTTTGCAGTCACTGACTTCCTTCAAATTACATCGCCTACACAAGATGTAGTCTACCTGTGTGCTCCTACCTCCGCTTTTATAAGTCACTCTGTACTCCTCTCTCTTCTGGAAGAAAGTATTTACCACAGCCATTTCCATCCTTTTTGCAAAATCTACCAACATTTGTCCTTCTGCGTTCCTGTCCTGGATACCAAACCTGCCCATCACTTCCTCGTCCCCTCTGTTTCCTGCACCAACATGTCCATTGAAGTCTGCCCCAATGACTACTCTTTCATCTTTGGGGGTATTCTGCATCACTTCATCTAACTCACTCCAGAATCTCCCCTTCTCTTCTAGCTCACATCCTGCCTCCTTCTTCGATGTCTTCGACCAACAGTAGTCCAATTTCCACCAGCACCCTGTTGGTTAACAGCACTGATGGCGGTCATTGTTAACCCGGGCCTCGACCGATCCGGTATGAATTTTCTTGATATGATTTGCATGTTTTATTTGTCATTTGTTTTACGCCGGATGCCCTTCCTGATGCAACCCTCTGCATTTATCTGGGCTTGGGACCGGCGTGAGGGAGAGACACTGGCTTGTGCCCCTCCCTCACGGCTGCATTGTGGCCTGCCAGTCTGAAATGTCATAATGTCATTTATTTGACCCTCCATAAATCTTATGCAAATGGTTGGACTCCCCACCACGTACTCAAATTAATTATAGAACATCAACAGCATCAGCATGAATATGGCAATAGAAATAATGCTCTTTGTAATTTCCTTTATTTAAAGACATTTATCATTCTGAAATGGAGAACTGCCAATGAAGTCAATCTCTAAGATTATTTCATTTCTTCCATTCCATCTGTACAAGGAGCTTGAAAAACTAACAAATCTGAGCAACAGAACAAAAGGTCGCCAAGCTCAAAAGAGCAAGCATAGGCTGACACAAGACATTTTGAGTTTTTCATTTTGATTTTGACATACAGTAGGCCCTTGACTATTCATGGTTTTGCACTCGCACCCCCGCATATTCACGGATTTCCGAGTAACTGTCACATGACTTAAATTCAGCCAACGGCTGTTCTCCCTACTGGTGATTGGTTGAGATGATGTATATGCCCCTTTTACCTCATTCGTGCACAAGTTGTCAATGAGCCTTTTTTAAGTGTGTTTTAATTACCAGTTAAGCTCTATGATGCTGCTCAAAGGCCAGCTAAGTGCCAGAAAAAGGTAATGACGTTGGATGTCTCTTCTGAAGAAATAAGACTTTCTCCTGAAGAAACTACAGTTTCCTCTGAAGTGCCCAAAGTTGTAAAGCACTGTAATATTAAAGTCTTTTTCAATTATTATTTCAGCACAGTACCTAAGTTAACGTTTAGAATGTTTGTGTGTGTGAGTTTATGTACTGTGTTGCAGAATGTTTATCCAATTTATTACACTTCATGGTCTTTTATATTCTTTTTGTTATGATCTGTGTTTTTGGGGAACTTTGATTTTGGCGGCTGTGCCTCTCACTCTTTCTCCCCGCTCCGACTGAGGGGCGTGGCTGAGCTGTTCGGGTGGCTCACACCTGAACTCACTAGTCTCATCTACTCCCAATAAACACAAGCAAGCTCATCTCTGCGTCAGAGGATTAACTCGCATCATGTCCCTGCTTCTTTGTATTCTCTAACTCTGTTTTCTGCCTGCTCCAGCTGAGAGGCGTGGCCAAGCTGCTCGGGCTGAATGCAGTTCAGACTTGAATTCACTCCCCTCATTTACTCCCTATAAACACAAACCGCACGCTCACCTCTGCACCACAAGATTGTCTCATATCATGTCCCTGCTTCCCTGTGTTCTCTATGGTTCCACTGTTTAATGTTGTTTGTGTTTTTCTTCATCATCAGTACTGTAATTAAAGTGTTCTGCTTCAGTGCTTCCCCTTTGAATAATAAATCCACTCTGCCATCTCACACTGCCTCCTGCATTCTGGGTTCGGCTGAAAGCTTATTACGTCATTACGTCACACTTTTATGTTCTTTATGTGCAGTACAATAAATAATGCAATACCTCCCTCTACTGGGCATCTGATAAGCATTTTTAACCATTAATGTGTAATACAGTGCTGTACCTGTATGTTTATTCAAATTATCCAACTATTTTACTGTATTACACTTCATGTTCTTTCTATATTTTAATAATAAATATCACAATACAAAATTAAAAAGTTTTTCTTAATTATTACTACATTAAGCTAGGCCGGCCAGCCTCGGTCAGTCCCGAAGGGCTATGGCTGCGATACGACTGGGCTCCAGTGCCGCTGCAGGAGTTGCCAGAACGTTATTGTGAATGAACTGCCCCAGGGGACTCCAACTTCCAATTAGAAACACGCTGACAGCTTTGCAGCCTACGCTTGTCAAAAGTCAGCAATGGTTCTTTTACATGCTTCACACTACAGACAGTGAGAGACATGGCCGGCCTTTGATTAGCTACACTGTTAGCAGTTAGCTGCACTGGGGGGACAGTGGCAACCTTGTGGACTCTCGAACCACCAACCTTAGGATCAGCGATCCTGCGCCCTAACCACTAGACCATCACTGTCCTAGCGGGACTACGTGAGATGCGCATGCACAGAATATCAGTTTGCGTGAGTAGAATATCAGTGTTCAACATACTTTTTATCTCTGCTACGTTTTTTGAAATTTCGCTCATTCGAAGTGGAAGTTCGAAGAACTTTTTTGAGGACTGAATGTGATTCATTGTTTAAAAATCACTTTTGGAGACTTTTAGCTGGTTCGCTTGAACGACAGCTGTGATTTTGACCAAAACAGCCACGGGTCGTGGTCAGCCTACAGGGCTAGAACAATGGCACCATATGGTGTGCCAGCAACAACATCTCTCTTTTGCAATTCTCTCGTTGGAAGTGGAAGTTCGAAGAATTTTTGGAGAACTGAGTGTGATTGTTTGTTTGAAATCATTTTGGAGATTTCTAGCTGGTTCGCTTGAATGACATCTGTGAATTTCACCAAAACGGCCACGGGTCGTGGTCAGCCTAAAGGGCTAGAACAATGGCAACACGTGGTGTGCCCGGCAACAACCCCGAGAGGGTAGAGGCTCGTGAGGGAGCACTTGGCATTGTACGGAGCATACCGTCAACTTCAAAGTGGAAAGAGATCCTCATGGATAAGGTAAGAGCAGCCAAATGTCGAGCACATTGCTGCCTCAGACGGAGAAATTGAATCGGGTGGTGAGACCCCTGATGATCTAGTTTCGGCCAAAGCTCAAGGCGGCAAGCCAGCGAGCAACAAGGTGGGCACGGTCACCGCTGATTACCATCGAATGAAATTTTTAGATTTTATGGTGAAAAATCAAGTGACCCAGACTGCAGCTATGCAGAAAATGGAAAAAACGTTAGAAAATGTTGGTAGGAATTTGACCACTTTTCACGGTGACGGAAACTCACGGCCATCTCCGATCCCGCCCACTCCCGATTGTGTGCCAGGCGGAAGTAAACAAACAATGGCGGAAGGCGACGCCACTTCCGATACAGACGAGGAGGAAGGCTCTGAATTTGATACATTAGTCACTAATTAGTGTCTCAGGTATGTGGGAATGATAGTGAAATCGGTGACCCAGACACAGAAGACTCCGATGCCTCGTTCATGTCTTCATTAATGAAAGAACTCGCAGATTTCTTTGGTGACGATGAAAAGACTTCAGACGGTATAAAACCGGAGTTAGCGAACTTGATTGGAGATGGACTGGCAAAAGTGCCAGATTTCACAAAGTTGCCCTACATTACTACATTAATACTGTATTAATGAGTAAGACTGTCTATAGAATGTGTTTAAGAAGCATATTTTAGCACATGTAATAGATACTTAGTATTTTACTTCCGATTAATCATTCGCGCATGTGATGTGATACATGGGGTTTTACTTCCGGGTACAGAACTCACGTATTATCTTCATTCGCGGGTGGGGCTGGAACCGAACCCCTGCGAATAACGTATTAATCTCGTAAGGGAAATTATGTTCTCTGCATTTAAACCCATCCAAAGTAAGCACGCACGCACGCACGCACACACACACACACACACACACACACACACACACACACACACACACACACACACACACACACACACACACACACACACACACACACACACAGAGCAGTGGGCTGCCACACACATTGTGGCGCCCAGGGAGCAGCTGGGGCTTAGGTGGCACATTCAGAAGGCACATTCAGCCATGAAGGTGGAGGAAGGGAAGGTGCTGCTCACTCCCCCACCACTACACATTTTTCCTGCTGGTTTGTGAATAGAGGTAGTGACCTTTTGGTCCCAAAGACACTTCTCTAACCTTTAGGCTAAAGCCACCCTGAAACTTGATGAGGGACCAAGCAGTGTCTGGAGCTACAGTATGGGAGTCCAATTAGAGTGGAGTGGGCACTTAATATAAGCCAATGCAGAGCTGGTAGACCGGGTTCAAGGTCCTTTCACAAAACTTCTTTTGTGTGATCGATTGCCTGCTTTGCTTTTCCTAAAGGCCAAATAAACATCTGAAAAATAGGTCTCTTGGTAGTAAACTGCACATTTAGGCCACACATTGTTCTGCTAAAATAAATATAGATTTCCCATAAGGAAACATTGCCCTGATAATTCTCAATCACTCGCTCATCTGCCAACCCATTTAATCCTACTAGGGTTGTGGGGAGGTCGGAGTCTCTCTCAACCGATTCTTGGCAAAGGCAGGGTACATCCTAAACAGCTTTCTAGTCCACCATGCAGACAATACACTAACAACATAGCCTAATATGCATGGTTTTAGACAGTGGCTGTCCTAGCCAATAAGGTCCTTTTGGAAAATACAACAGTGATTCGCAGATGTGTTTATGAAGTCAAGTTCCCCACATTAAAGAAAAACTGATTCCGAGCTTTTTGTTTATTATTTTTAATACATAAAAATACCCAAAATCTATGCTCATAAATGACCCAGTGTTGCTATCACAGATGTGTGTGTACACGGGTGATGAAGTCATTTCAAATTAAGTTTGTTGTCATTTAAAAAGTTGTTTTTACAAGCTTTGTTTTTTTTTTTTTGTTGTTTTTGTTTTTTTTTGATAAGTTGTTTGTAGTTTGCAGTCTGAATAATGACAATTTCTTCATGGGCCAAGTGAGAATATTGTATATGTAGTGGCACTTTGCCATGATGGTTAAGCTCGGGTTTAACGTTTAGTGACAAAATAATAAATAGCTCAAGCAAATTTTAAGTGTTTGCATCTTAAGTTTCAAAACTGCATCACACAACTACCAGCTATCTGAAGCCTAATAATGGTGACTGCATTACTAATATACCATCATGTACAGGTATAATTACTCAAAAAATATCTTCAAGATTGTGAAAAATGTGGCTATTCCTGATATGAGGTGGATGTGCTAAGCACTACAACACAATGCCACCATTTCCTTGATAATGAAAATAATAAATAATAAAATCCCATTCGACAGCTAGCATTGCTGACTTTCATCTAGAATAAACTGCTTAGCATGTTTCTTCCCTGCGATGGCCCGGTGAGCTGTCCAGGGTGTACTCTGCCCTCACCCGGAGTTGGCTGGGATGGACGCCAGCCTCCCCATAACCCTAATTAGGATTAAGCAGTTACAGAAAATGAATGGATGAATGAATATGAACCTATTTTTACTTGACAATGAGATTCTATCATGGTCTCCCTACATCTTTTACTGTATTTGATGCAGCTCAAGCCACAACTGCAGCACTTCCATGTCTGCAGGACAGAAGAACTACTCTCTGCACACTGGGAGGCTCTGTCAGCAATGTAGAAGCATCAGTGACGACTTTAACCGCGCATCAATGGATTACATAGATACACCCACATCGTGACGCTGAACCTTCCTGAAAAATATACAGGTCCTTCTAAAAAAATTAGCATATTTTGATAAAGTTTATTATTTTCTGTAATGTACTGATAAAAATTAAACTTTCAAATCTTTTAGATTCATTACACACCAACTGAAATATTTCAGGTCTTTTATTGTTTTAATCCTGATGATTTTGGCATACAGCTCATGAAAACCCAAAATTCCTATCTCAAAAAATTAGCATATTTCATCCAACCAATAAAAAAAGTGTTTTTAATACAAAAAAAGTCAACCTTCAAGTAATTATGTTGAGTTATGCACTCAATACTTGGTGGGGAATCCTTTTGCAGAAATGACTGCTTCAATGCGGCGTGGCATGGAGCCAATCAGCCTGTGGCACTGCTGAGGTGTTACGGAGGCCCAGGATGCTTCGATAGCGGCCTTAAGCTCATCCACAGTGTTGGGTCTGGTGTCTCTCAACTTTCTCTTCACAATATCCCACAGATTCTCTATGGGCTTCAGGTCAGGAGAGTTGGCAGGCCAATTGAGCACAGTAATAGCATGGTCAGTAAACCATTTAGCAGTGGTTTTGGCACTGTGAGCAGGTGCCAGGTCGTGCTGAAAAATGAAATCTTCATCTCCATAAAGCTTTTCAGCAGATGGAAGCATGAAGTGCTCAAAAATCTCCTGATAGCTAGCTGCATTGACCCTGCCCTTGATAAAACACAGTGGACCAACACCAGCAGCTGACACGGCACCCCAGACCATCACTGACTGTGGGGACTTGACACTGGACTTCAGGCATTTTGGCATTTCCTTGTCCCCAGTCTTCCTCCAGACTCTGGCACCGCGATTTCCGAATGACATGCAAAATTTGCTTTCATCCGAAAAAAGTACTTTGGACCACTGAGCAACAGTCCAGTGCTGCTTCTCTGTAGCCCAGGTCAGCCGCTTCTGCCGCCGTTTCTGCTTCAAAAGTGGCTTGACCTGGGGAATGCGGCACCTGTAGCCCAGTCCACTGTTTCCACAGGTCGCCCAAGGTCTGGAATCGGTCCTTCTCCACAATCTTCCTCAGGGTCCGGTCACCTCTTCTGGTTGTGCAGCGTTTTCTGCCACACTTTTTCCTTCCCACAGACGTCCCACTGAGGTGGCTTGATCGAGCACTCTGGGAACAGCCTATTCGCTCAGAGATTTCTTTCTGTGTCTTACCCTCTTGCTTGAGGTTGTCAATGATGGCCTTCTGGACAGCAGTCAGGTCGGCAGTCTTACCCATGATTGTGGTTTTGAGTAATGAACCAGGCTGGGAGTTTTTAAAAGCCTCAGGAATCTTTTGCAGGTGTTTAGAGTTAATTGGTTGATTCAGATGATTAGGTTAATAGCTCGTTTACACTACCTGAACATCATATGCTCATTTGTTGAGATAGGAATTTTGGGTTTTCATGAGCTGTATGCCAAAATCATCATCAGAATTAAAACAATAAAAGACCTGAAATATTTCAGTTGGTGTGCAATGAATCTAAAATATATGAAAGTTTAATTTTTATCAGTACATTACAGAAAATAATGAACTTTATCACAATATGCTAATTTTTTTAGAAGGACCTATAGTTCCATTAATCTTCATTCTAAAAGCTGCTTATCATTACTGTACAACTCAATAATAATAATAATAATAATAATAATATATAAGAATATTTCATAATTTTACAAAGAGAATTAGGGAAATAATTCATCCATTCTTCCAGGTTTACAGGACTTGTGCTATTCTTCCACAAGCCATAGCACTGCGTTTACCAGAGTAATTCTCAACAGTACTGGACATGCATGGGATTTTTTACATTAAAAAAAAACATTTATTTGTTAATTTTTCTATTTCCTCTCCTTAGGCTTATGCATTAATGTAGGTAAATGTACATGAATGTACTTGAAACAGCGCATACACAGTACATATAATGTACTTGAACAGCAGGTCAGTTTCAAAAACTCAATTTTCTGTTCTACAAAGAATCAAAAAGAACTTACAAAAATTTTAGGACACTTATCAGTCTCTCTCTATCTCTCTCTCTCTCACACACACACACACACACACACACACACACACACACACACACACACCTGTGAGTTAAAAGAAAACACACTGTATGGATCAGTGACCTGTCAGCAGAACCTCTTCTCTTTTATCTTCTGAAATATTGAGGTTGAGCAACCTTAAAGGAATTTGTTTTAAATGCTCCTCTGCTAACTTTACTCTAATTACAGACCTAATGCACTGACTCAAAAACACAGTTAACAGAGGGCCTCCATCACACACACTCACACACACACACACACACACACACACACACACACTCACTCTCTCTCTCTCAATAACAGCAGGATAAAATAACAGCCTACTGTAGTTTGAGGTAATAAAATAGTTCAGTGGTGATGGAGAGGTCAGTAAAGACCACAGGTGAACAGAAATGAGGCGATCATAGACTCATTCGACGAAAATTAAAGGTTCTTGCTTTTTTGACATAAGGACAGATACTTAAGTACTTCAAAATGCTGAAAACCAATCATTCATTTGCTGAACTTCTAAATCCTCCTGGGGTCATGGTGAGACCCACTTTGGGCAATGACAGGGTACATCATGAACAGCTCACTAGACCATCACAGAGCTAACACAAAAATAACCTTTCAAACTCACACTCACGTTTAGGGGCAATCGAGAAAATTCAAATTAGCCTAATGTGCACGTCTTTGGATCATAAGAGGAATCCAGAGTACCAAGTGGCTACCCATGCAAGCACAGGAAGAGCATGGAAACTCCCTCTGGCAAATATTATACTCTGGTAAATATAAATAGCATACGATAATTTTTCAGCAAATGGTCACAACATGCACTTTGTGTTATTTATTAGTGTTTGCTGTGATTTCTGATTAATTTATTTATTGTTCATTTATTTGATGAAATGCTTAATCC
>CM045738.1:820000-865000 GCA_024760905.1 Plotosus lineatus | reverse complement strand
CAGAAAATCAAGAGGAAACCCACGTGATCTCATGGCAAACGTGTTCAAGTTCATACAGACAGTCACACCAGTTCTGTTGCTGCTTGTCTGACTTTCTTCTTTCTTTTCTCTGATTAAAGAGCTTACTTAAGGAAAGATCACTGCAGTCTCACCTTTTCTCAAATCTTCTAGTAAAGTGCATCATGGTCTGACTTTCTCAGAAACAACACACAATTTTAGATGATACTCCTGAAAAAACATGGCATCTTCTGAATAGCACAAAAGCACAGACTGTCCCTACCCGCATCAAAAAACTACATTCTTAATGCTAAACACTGCAGAATAATGTACTAGAACAATCATAATAAGATGCCTTACACACTACATAGCCAAAGCCAACTGTAATAATAATAATAATAATAATAATTATAAACTACAGGAAACGTAACACGTTAAAGCTGATATATTATGTAAATATTGGACAAAATATATTTACCAGTTTCTATGCTTATATTGTTCTGTTCCCTTTGCCACAGTCACACTGCTCATCTTCACACACACACACACACACACACACACACACACACACACACACACACAACTGTAAGGGTGATACCAGTCTGTTTCACACTACTGCTTACTGACACTCACCACTCACTCTCAGAGAGAGAGAGAGAGAGAGAGAGAGAGAGAGAGAGAGAGCACAAGAGAGAGAGAGCACAAGCGAGAGAGAGAGAGAGAGAGAGAGAGAGAGAGAGAGAGCGCGAGAGAGAGAGAGAGCGCAAGAGAGAGAGAGAGAGAGAGAGAGAGTCCTACCTCATCTAACCTTTCATTGTGTGCAATGAAAAATGATTTGATACGAAACAGATTATCTCAAATTTTCTTATATTGTGTTTGGTGTGTATTGTGTTTTGGTACATATTGTGTCTGGGTGTCGATTATACTTGGGTGGGTGTCGTTTGTGTTATAGACTATGTTTGGTGTATATTGTGTTTGATGTCTGGATATATAGCGTGTTTGGTGCATAATTCTTTGGGATGTAAATTGTGTTTGGTGCACATTGTGCATGGGTCTACCTTGTTTTTCGCGTATTTTGTCTTTGAGGGTGTCTGGGGTGTCAGGGAGAGGTAGTACCTCTGATGGGGGAGACACCGTGCCCTTTTCAGGGTAGTTCATCCATAATTAGTCCTCACCTGGAACTCAACTATCACCAGTAGCTCCTTGCAGCTGTTTGCATTCAACAGTGGGCACAACTGGGCAACAGCTTCAGCAAGCTGGCTGAACATGTTGGAGGTAGCCAATTGGTCTCAGACCTTTGGAGAGTTATGGCTTGCCTTCCTACGCGTGCAAAGTCTGAATCATGCAGACTCTGCTAAGGAAACCTTAGGTTCAATGGAGAGGAAGCCGTTGAGAACAACACTTTGAGGAAAGCAGAGAGCATGTTGAAACACAGAACATCTTGGTCATCCACTGCATCCAGCGCAACTCTGAAAGTCTCGAGAGTGTCTTGCGACTGGATACAGATGGTCCTGGACAAGACAGTGAGGTCGACAATGCATAACTCCTCTTCCTTTAAACAAAGTCATTAGTCATCTGTCATCCTTCATCCTTTCATCCCTACCTATCACTCCCAAGTCTTATGGTGACAGACAAGCGTCAAAGCGATAGGTTTGGTACACTAGTAGTCATAGCCGCAAACCTGCACACAGGTGGCTCAGGCCTAGTGGTCATTCACCGCTGGAACATAGCAGCAGTGGTGTTTGGCAGCCATCTGAGCCACTGAGTAGCCCTCGTCATGACCACACTGCTCACCTGCATAACATGAGGAAGGGGCTAGAAAACATTTCCAGGACCCTGAACATTGCCTGCCCCACATTACACTGGCCAGCATAGCACGGCTGGTAGGGCTCTCTACATGTGGTCGAAACAAAGCAACAAAGAATCGTGCCACATGGAATGCCCACATGCTCCCTGATGGGACAAACTGAACAGACCATGGAGGCACACTGCTGCCATAACAAATGAGCTTAACCGATACAACATCAACATTGCAACACTAAGTGAGAACAGGCTAGTAGTAGAGGGCAAACTCTGTGAACAAGGTGCAGAGTACAACTTCTTCTGGAGTGGGTGACACCACAAAGAGAGAAGTAAAGTTGGAGTTGGCTTTGGTGTTAAGTTAGTGCTTGTCAGAAAACTGAATGCCCCCTCAAAAAGGGGTGAATGATTACCTCCTGACATTGAGACACCCCTTTTCTAATGGGAAGACATTTGTCACAGTTGTCAATGCCTATGCTCCCATCATGACAGATGAGGTCAAAGAATGCTGCCATAAATGCTCTTCCCAGGACTGACAAGCTTATCATTCTTTGTGACTTTAAAAGAGTTGGTTATGACAGCACCATCGTTGAGGGTGTGATTGGGCAACATGGAGTTGGCAAATGCAACTGTAATGGCCTCCTAATCCTCCATACTTGCACGGCTCATGAACTTCTGATCACTCTTTTCTGTCTTCCCACCCGCAAGAAGATGTCATGAATGCACCCTTGCTCCACGCATTGTCGTCTCATTGACTAAGTCATTGTCAGGAATAGAAACAGACAGGACGTGCAAGTCACGAGGGCTATGTGTGGTGCAGAGTGCTGGACAGACCAACGCCCCATCATCTACAAGTTCACCCTCCACGTTCAACCCAAGAGATATCCTCAGGAGATAAAATGTTCAAATGCCTGAAAGTCATCAAAATCAAGCTGGACCACACCAAGCAGTCTTTCACAGACACAACGGAAATACACGCTAATGTGGTGCTGCTACACAACGTTGATGTGGAAGCAGCATGGGCAGCACTTTGTGAGACAGTGTACAACACAAACATGGAGTGACTCAAGCCCACTAGAAGGGAACAGAGAGACTGCTTTGATGAAAACAGTGCAGAGATCATGCATGTGCTAGATGACAAGTGCCATGCCTACAAAGCCCATATTGACAATCTAAACAATGCAGCAAAGAAGGATGTGCTGAGAAGCATTCACTGCACTATCCAGGTCAAGCTGCACCACATGTGAGACACATGACTGAGCAACAAAGTTGATGAGATTCAAGGTTTCGCTGACATAAAAGATATGAAAAAGTTTTATGATGGCTTAAAAGAAAATCTATGAGCCCACTTCTTCAGGCTCTTGACCCCTCCTTAGTGCTGATGGGCCAACACTCATCGCTGACAGAGGGAAAGTACTTGAGAGATGGCATAAGCACTTTGACAGTGTACTCAACCATTCTTCCAACATCAACGATGAGGCCATCAACCGTCTTCCACAGGTCCGCCTCATCAAGACTCTGGATGTTGTGTTGTTGTTGTTTAACAGTACTTTTTGGAAGACGATGACGTGGAAGGCATTGTCTAATGCCGGTGACGGTGTGAGAACAGCCCAGAATTGGAGTTGAAGCCTCTGCGGCAGACATCACATGCAGTGGCTGCCTCATTTGTCATTGTTGGCTAGCTCATTCGCGCCCTCTTATCTGTCCAGGCTTTTACATTTCTTTCTCGGATTGCATCTGCAGCACGGCCCACAACTGTTCTCCACGCTATCCTGTCTTAAACAGCTTGTCTCCAGTTGGTGAATTCGTCAGTGTTCTTGAGGCTCTTCTTGTACGTGTCTCTGTACCTCAACCTCGGAGCTCCAGTCTTTCTGGTGCCTTGTCGTAGTTCACCATACAGAACAGACTTCAGAAGCCTGTTTTCTGACATGCATGCGACGTGCCCAGTTCACCTTAGCTGTGAGGTGGTGATCAGCTGATGTCAGCTCTTCTCAGGACCTCGAAGTTCGATACGTGATCTTTCCACGAGATGTTTATGAGCTGATGGAGATGTCTTTGCTGGAAGGTGTCCAATTGCTTCAAATGATGCCTATAGAGGGTCCAGTTCTCACATCCGTACAGGAGCGTTGGCAGCACAATTGCTCTGTAGGACTTAATCTTGATCTTCAGGCAAATGTCCTTCTGGTCCCAAAGTCGGTTTCGATGTTTTCCGAAAGCCATTGCGGCAGCTTGAGATCTTCTTGCAATCTCGGGGTCGACAGTTCCATTGTTAGATATGGTGCTGCCCAGGTACGTAAACGTTTCAACTTCCGCAAACGGTGCACTGTCAAGTAGCACCTCCTTGGGGGTCACTGCATTAATGTGAGTGTCCTGAATCAGTACTTCTGTTTTCTTGCAGTTGATAGTTCTTAGAGGCATCAGTGAATGCAATCACCAGGCTTTGCATTGCTTGCAGACTGTGCGTCACGAGCGCCGAGTCGTCTGCGAAAAGGAGCTCTCGGACAAGTACATTGTGTGTCTTACTTTTTGCTTGTAGACGTCTGAGGTCGAAAAGATCGCCATCACTTCCTGTTTGTACATATAAATCTCCGAGTTCTTCTGGCATGCTTCGTAGAACTGCGGCTAGGAAGATTGTAAAGAGTGTTGGGGTAAAAACACAGCACTACTTCACACTATGTTCAATGTTGAATGAGTCCGAGCATTTGTTGCCACACAGAATGCAGGCAGTCATACCAGTATGAAAGCTGCTCACAATGTTGACAAATTTCTCTGGACACCTGTAACAAGCAAGAAGTTTCCATAGAATTTCTTTGTTTACCGTGTCAAATGCCTTGTTGAAATCCAAAAACGTGACAATTACAGGCTGCCACTGTTCCGTTGACTTTTCCTGTAGCTGCCTGAGTGTGAATATCATGTCTTGTGTGGATTGGTTGGCTCTGGATCCGCACTGACCCTCAGGAAGAATGGCTTCTGCAAGAGACTGGAGTCAATTCAGCAGAATTTTGGACAGAATCTTTCCCACTGTGGACAGCAATAAGATTCCTATGTAATTTCCACAGTCTGTACGTTCGCTCATTCTTTTGTAGATTGTCACAATGATAGCGTCCTTGAAGTCTTGGGGTACTCCTTCGCTTGAGGGCCAGATGTTTTGCAACAGTTGAAGCAGCTGGTGCCTTAGAGCTGCTCCTCCATACTTCCAGACTTCAGCTGGTATGCCAGCTGGACCTGCAGCTTTTCCAGTTCTCATTTTCTTGACGGCTTAGTCCAGCTCTTCTACAGTCGGTGCTCCACCCATGCCATGCCTAATAGGCAGCTGTGGTATTTCACCAGCACTGTCATTGGCACTGGCCTCTGGATTCAGCAGATGCTCAAAGTGTTTTTTCCATCTCTCCATTATGTCGCTGTTGTGCATATGAAGCACTGCACCGTCCATGCTCTTCACAGGTTTGAGGCAGGCACCCTGTGGCCCATAGACTACTTTCAGAGATGCAAAGAACGCTTTGGAGTTGTTTTCGTCTGCTAGTCGGTGGATTTCTCTTGCCTTCATCAGCCACCAGTTGTCCTTCATCGCTCGCAGCTTCCGTTGAAGTTATGCTCTTGCCACCTTGTATTGGTTTTTCAAAGCTCTCGTGCAATGGCTGCCCAGAATCCACTGGAACAAAGAGTTTTTCCTGGAGATGAGAGCTGTGATCTCTTCGTCAGATGCATCAAACCAGTCTGCATCTCCTGCTGGGTTTGCCAAGGACCTCTGCGGCAGTGCTGTAGACTGCATCTTTCAAGACCTTCCACTGTTCCTCTACGGTTCCGATTGTCATGGGTGGAAGGTTACCAGTGATCTCAGAGTCCAGCTTGTCTCTTTCAGCATCGCTTGTCAGCTTAACGACATTCAACTTTCTTGGAGGTTTTGACCCTCACATTTTGTGTTGCAGCTTCAGCTTGATATTCCACTTTGCGTGGATCATATAGTGATCAGTGTCACTCTCAGCTCCATGCATCACTCTGGTGCTACGAAAGTCTTTCAGGTCAGCTCTCTTTGTGAGAATGTAAACCAGCAGAGTCGGATGTTTCAATCGCGGGTGCTTCCATGTGTAGTAGCATTTGTCTGGAAGGCATTTTCTTTTTGCAGTTTTTTGGTGATGCAGTGTTTTTTATCAGGGATGAAAACAGGCCTTTGTGGAAAAGGAGGAAAAATTGGCAGGGGTCAAGGGGGCCTTGGCCCCCTGCGGGGGTGTGGGGGCGTGGGGGCAGCACCCTTACTGGGGGGTTTTGGGGGGCAAAGCCCCCCAAAAGCTTTGGGGCTATACTTACAAAAAGGAGCTTAATTGATGTCTTCTGGAAGGAATATTTTTAAAGAGAACCTTGAATGAAATGAATGAAAATTAATACCCACCACTACAGCACTGCTTACTATTAATACGACTTCTGGCGCGGCATGGTTTTGCTGATGGCTTTATAGTCTGATTGATACGGGGTGAGGACTCGATACGACAGGACTCACACACTGCAGTGTTTATGTGACAGGAAGCACGTCCCAAGTTTTGGCAATCAGCCGGTCTGCAGGTTGAATTTTTTCCATGTCTGTCCATTTGTGTTTGCTTGCCAGCTGTGCTTGGTTTCGTGCAAATGAGCTGATCAAAAACGAGAAAATTTACCTCTTTACTCAAAAACAACACGCTCAGTCTGTGGTTGTTGTTATAATCATATAAAATTAGAGTCTCAAAGTATCGGACCCGTCCATATACAGAAAGGATTGGCTCTCCACTTCGCGCCACAGTGACGTAGTATTGAAAATACATGAATAGTTTTAAATACGCGAGATTTATTCATCTGTTTTTGTTTAATTTGATGGGTTTTTTTTTGCATTTATATTTAAATGACAGTGAAATTATGTATTCGTTATTCTGTTAGGAAAGGCCACCTGATTTATCTGAGAGCCAGATACAGTCTGTATCTGTAGAAATCAGTAGAAATTATTAATGTACACAAAGCTTTATAATTTAATACCATAATAAGACTTAAATAATATCATTCACAGTCATATTTATATATAATGCCGCTTGATCACTTCTGTTGATGATCCCACGGCAAGAAGACCAGACTGGCATATCATATTACGATGCCTGTCTGTCTTCCTTTCGGCTTTTTCCCTTTTACTCGGGAGTCGCCAGAGCGAATCATCTGATTTGCACGTTTGATTTGGCAGAGGTTTTTACGTCGGATGCCCTTCCTGTCACAACCCTTTTCAGCAAGGGACAAAAACACGCTGACGACTTTGCAGCCTACTCTTTACGAAAGTCAGCAATGGGTCTTTTACATGCCTCTCACCATAGACAGTGAGAGACATGGCCCGCCTTTGATAACCCAGTTAGCCGCACTGGGGGGGACAGTGACAACATTGTGGAGAGTGGGACTCGAACTCCCAACCTTTTGGATCAGCGATCCAGCGCCCTATACCACTAGACCACCGCTGCCCTTCATATTATGATGCCTGACACGTGCAATAAACCAGAACCAGCTGTGCTTCACTCTACTAGTCGATCAACAACCACACAGATAGACAAAACGAGGGTAGCACCTCGCGTATTTGGATTTGAATATAAGATGACCAGATGACGAGTGATGACGGTACTACCCCCCCCCCCCAGATTTTTACACCGGATTTGCATCAATCTCAAAAATGACCCATTTCACTTACAAAAAGAAAATTCCCATCCCTGTTTTTATAGATGAAGCACGTTTGCCGAAGTGAAGCACGTTTGCACCCTTCGGCAACCGTAAAGTACACATTCATTATTTTTGAAAGCCAAGGAGCTGCATCAGAGAGGTGAAAGAGCTGCATGCGGCTCGTAGCCACGACTTGCCGACCCCTGATCAAGATCCATGTTTCAACCCTCACCTATGTTCATAAGCTTTGGGTAGTGACCGAAAGAACAAGATTGCAGATACAAGCGACTGAACTGAGCTTCCTTTGCCGGGTAGAAATAGGGTGAGAAGCTCAGTCATCCGGGAGGAGCTGTGAGTCCTGAAGGTGACTGGTTGCGCCAGTTATTCAAGGGCATCATAGCAAAGGGGGAGAACAGATATGTAAGCAGCAATTTGGATTATTTAGTGCAAGTTTATTACATAAAGTTTAAGAAAAAGTGTTAAATTACAGCTTATAAAGCAATAAAGTAGGATAAATGCCAAGAGTGGAGTACTTTTCCAAGCCAATGAAGTTATTGGTGTGTTCTCAGTTTTTAGTTCAAATATTTATTATAAACATTTTAATCAGAGTGACATTAGCAGGTGTGTACACGTAACTAATGGCTGCAAGAATCTCCAGTGGGCATAGAAAAACTCTGATCCACCAACACTTCTACATACCATCTTATTTTTTTTTTCTCATGAGCATTGCTGATCTTTTCATTCCCAGTGTAAGACATGTCTATAGACCAAATCAGATAAGATTAAAAAAATGAACACTAGACATTTAAACATTGTCCCCATCATCATCATTATGAGCTTCTTTCACTTAATCCGGGGTCAGGTCTCAGGGGTAGCAGCCTAAGCAATGATGTCCAGCCACTTCCTCCAACTCCTCCAGGGGACACCGAGGCATTCCCATACCAGCCAAGGGACATACTCCCTCCAGCATGTTCTGAGTCAACCCAGGGGTTTCTTTCTGATCTGACATACCCAAAACACATCAGGGAGGTGTTTGGGAGGCATTCTAACCAGATGCCTGAATCACCTCGACTGGCACCTCTCAACACGGAGGAACAGTGGTTCTACGCCAAGCTCCTCCAAGATAGATGAGCTTCTCACCCTATCTCTAAGGGAGAGCACTGCCACCCTGCAAAGGAAGTTCATTTCAGCCGCTTGGCATGAAAGACGCTTCCACAAACTTTTTCTTTCATTCACTACCCAAAGCTCGTTTAATTTGAATATTATATTATACATTATTATGAAACCTTTTGGATACAACAAGGACTTAAGTACTGAGTCTCCTAATGGATGCAACTGTATAGTTTAAAATGATTGCTAGTAATGTGTGTGTGTGTGTGTGTGTGTGTGTGTGTGTGTGTGTGTGTGTGTGTGTGTGTGTGTGTGTTCTCTTTTGTGTTATTGCCCTCCAACAGCCTGGAAATAGAGACCCATCTGCTCCCACACATCCCCAACTGCCCCCACACATCCCCAACTGCCCCTCCCCCAAGAGCAGATGATAGTCTCTGTGAAAACAAAAGATGTGCCTACTCACACACACACACACACACACACACACACACACACACACACACACACACACACACACACTAAAATGTCAATTACATACACGCACAGGGTTTTGATACAAATAAATATATATGTGTGTGTGTGTGTGTGTGTGTGTGTGTGTGTGTGTGTAGCAAGAGAGAGAGAGAGAGAGAGAGAGAGAGAGAGAGAGAGAGAGAGATTTCCGTTTGATGAAACTCGATGATGATTGCTGTATGATACATGACTGTATGAGAAGTGAATGTTAATCAGGTTTGCTGCAGATCATTGTCTCATTGTCTATTGTGTCACAGTCACAGATCATAGTTCCCTAGTTCCCATAGGCCCTAGCTGTTGTCTAAAAACTTGTTCCATGGCTGAGTGTGTGTTCCTCCATTGGGGTGCTTAGATTTGCAATCTCTTTTTGTCTGTTAATAAATATTTAAAGAGAGGTCACTGAATTTAAGAGGCCCATGTTCTGCTCTCTGCATTTCTCCTGGATTTGATGGAGTACAAAGATCATGTTGGTGGCTCCTCTGTTGGCTCGGAAACCACATTGGCTTTCAGGGATGAAGTCTTCAATGATGGAGGGAATGAGTCTGTTCAGGAGAACGCGGGAAAGCACTTTACCTGCTATGGACAGGAGTGTAATACCACGGTAGTTTGAGCAGTCTGATTTCTCCCCTTTGTTTTTGTACAGCGAGATGATGACTGCTCCTTGAGGTCCTGTGGAAGAATGCCCTGCTCCCAACAGGAGCTGAACAGTTCCTGCAGTCTGCTGACCACAACCTCCCCACCATACTGGTAGATCTCAGCTCGGATCCCATCCGATTCTGGGGCCTTCCCAGGTTTCATTTGAGTAATAACAGTTTTGATTTATTTCACTATGGGAGGCTCATCAAGCTCATGCTTTGGCTCGATGATAATGACCTCCCTGGTTGAGGAGTCTGCCACTTTACGTTGGTCACTCAATAGTCCTCCAAAGTGTTCAGCCCAGCGAATCATTATTGAGTCTTTATCAGTGTAAAGAGTGGTTCTGTCTGCAGAAAGGAGTGCGGCTTGGGTTTGGTAGGAGGGGCCGTAGATGGCTTTCAAAGCTTCAAAGAAGGAGCAATTGTCCCCAATGTTTGCATATGGTTGTGTCTTTTCTGCCATTGCTACCCACCATTCATTCTGCATGGTTCTTAGGCTGGCCTGCAAAGTGCTACAAGCTTTTCTGTATGCCGCCTTGGCGAAATGATCAACTGGCTTGGATAAGAGGTGGCTGTAGCAGGAGCGTTTCTTGTCAAGGAGATCTTGGATGGCTGGGTTAGACTCATTGAACCCGTCGCTGTTCAATCTGACCAAGAAGCCGAGTGTTTCTGCTGTGGTTTCTTGGACTGCAGTCTTGAAAACCTGCCATTGAGTGTTTGGGTCATGGTTCGATGGGTGCTGCAGCCTTTCCGCTAGCTTGGCCTGTAAGACTGCTTCTATCTTTGGTTGTTGGAATTGGTGCACCTGGAGTTTCTCGGTTTGTGGACTTTTCTTCTTGGGAGGTGTCTTGAAGATGAATGCAAGCTTTTCAATCACAAGTCTGTGATCTGTATAACGGTCTGCACTGGACATGACTCGGGTGTGCAGAGCATCTCTGGCATCACTCTGGCGAACTAGGATGTAGTCCAGTAGGTGCCAGTGCTTTGAGCAAGGGTGATGCCATGTGGTTTTGAAGCAATCTTGCTGTTGGAACAGTGTTCTCGTGACGGTTAACTGGTGTTGGGTGCGAAACTGCAGGAGCAAGCACCCATTGTCATTGCAGTTGCCAAGTCCGTGTTTGTCAAGGACTCCTTTCCACAGTTGGGAGTCACTACCAACCCTGGCATTAAAGTCGCCGAGGATGAACAGCTTGAATTTGAGGTCTAAATGTGTGATGGCAGTGTGCAGATTACCATAGAAGCCCTCTTTAACAGCCGTGTCTGATTGAAGTGTTGGGATGTAGACACTGACGAGAGTGACAAACTTGTCCCCTTGAAGTGGTGGTCAAAGGGATATGATACGGTCAGAATGACCTGTTGGTTGTGCATGAAGCTTGTTGGCGATGACATTCTTTATCATGAAACCGACACCTGACTGGCAATGTTCTTCTTTTCCTCTCCCGCTCCAGAAAAGGGTGTAGCCTGCTCCATGTTCAACATGTGATCCTTCCTCAGCAAAGCAAACCTCACTGAGGGCTATAATGTCAACATCCAGCCTAGAGAGTTCTTTAGCCACAAGAGCAGAGCGTCTTTGTGGACAATCATTGTCGTCAGAGTCCAATAAGGTACATACATTCCAGCACACAATTTTCATGTGATATTTTCTTGGCAGCAGTGAGCCAACCGGGTAGGGTGAGGCAAGCGATTTTTTGGTCAGCTTTTCTAGACCCGTCTCCACGTGGAGCAAGCAGCACTGTCCCTAAAAAGGGCTGCTTGGTCGTCCCGTGTGAAACCAGATGATGCCGTTGCCTCGTTTGACAATCAAACAACCTATTACAGGAGGACCGCCTACATGCAGGCTTGAGACTGAAGCTTCCTGTGCCATATTGCACCTGCTGTTTTCACTCCTCCCACATCACTGTAGGACTTTACTGCTCCCCTTCCCGCCTGCGCTGGTTGCTTAAAGTGACAGTCAGCCCGCGCCAACCGATTGTCACTCTTTACGTCCAGGGATGTTCCACAGTAGCTCAGCAGGTTGACTGTAGGTTTTATATCAGAGTTTCCTTCGCCTAGATGCACTGACTGCCAAGACTAACAAGCTGTATCTGCTCGGGTTTGGAATCAGTGTTGTCCTGCACCTAGATGGGCTGCCCTCCTGGGTTGATCAGCCCCATCTTCCCGGACCAAACTGCTTTTAAGGTGCCAGAGGCCCGCCTTCACCCCTTCTCCTTGTCGGTGGAAACAGGTCTCGCCGGGCTATGAGATAGCAGCACGTGAAGCCCAGGGAGCTGGGCTTTAGCTGACACAGGCTCCCTTGACACACGCCTTTTGGTAGCACTTTTTAGGGACGTAAGAGCTCAACTTCACAAACCACCCCCGGCAGTGTCAGCCTTTGAGACCTGCCAATCATCAATGCTTTTGGACTGTGGAAGAAAACTGGAAGGCCCACAGGAAACTCAGACAAACACAGGGAGAACATGCAACTCCTAACATAAATGCCCTCCCTAAGGCCGGGAATCAAACCCAAGTGTGAGATGTGATTTAGATGTGCTAACTACTACACAACCATGCTGTTCATCATCATTAGGCTAAACAAATCTAAATAAACCCATCGAAGCAATGGTAAAAACACTGGGTGTGACCACATAAATGTGACGCATTCTTACAAAACACACTGGTGAGTTCAAGAACACCAAAGCCCAGACAACCCACAAAAACCAAATGGACAAAATGTGATACTGTGGTAGTCTGCAGTTAAACACCTGGTTCATCATCTTACAGAGAACTCTGGGTAGAAACATCATTCTGAGGTCAAAGGTCAAACTCTATAAACATCTCCCACAGGTCACATGGACAGTGTGCGCGTGTGTGTGTGTGTGTGTGTGTGTGTGTGTGTGGACAGATGTCTACACTTTAATAGAGCCAGTATTTTAGAGCCAGAGAGGAGATAGAAACAAGCTCAGAGTCAAACCAAAGAGAAACAGGCGCACTAATATATGCTCAGGTTGCATCCTGATCAAGTGTGATATGTAGACTGGAGCTAAAATAAGTGAATCAGTGTAAAGCTGAGTCTGCGTTATGAAACACTGTATGGTTGTAACTTTAGATCTAAAAACAATGAGATGGATGCTACAAATAGAAAATGAAAATAGATTATCATATTAAATGAGTGTTGTAGTCGTTAGTTAGTATATCCGTTTACCAGCAAAAAAGTCCTGGGTTCAAATTCCAGTCTCGCCAAGAGTGTTTCTGTGTGTAGTTTGCATGTCCTCCATATGTTTCTGTGGGGTTTCTCCGGGTATGTTGGTTCCCTCCCACAGTCCAAAGACATACACATTTGGCTACTTGGTGGCTCCAAATTACCCCTGGGTCTCAATTTCATCTGGTTCATGGGCTTTGAATAGGGGCAATCACATCATGAACTTTTAAATCAGTGCACTGATGTGAATCTGTCAATCTTATCAGCCCAAGTGCATTTACAGCAGGACACAATTTATTCCAACAGCTTTCTGTACGTAAAATTTCAATTGAACTATTGCACCAGCTCTTTATTCTCTTGGAAATAAAGTGGAATTGAATCCACAACATCTTTCTGAATCCATTTTTTTACTCCTGTACATTAGTGTTAGTGACCCCCACACCGGTTGCCATGATATTAACAATATCACCATCTTTTTTAATTCTCTTAATATCATATCGGACCTGTTTCACAGTCAGGGTTGTCTTTTTCAGAATTATAAAAGGCACCCCTTTAAGTAGGCACTTGCATACTTTATGACAGTCTCTTGTTTACTGTTGTATAGAGGAAGAATAGTTCTAAATGCACTCGTGAAATATTTTCTTAATTCCAATAAAAAGTGTTAGCAGAGGAAAATATTGCTTAAATTGTGACCAAGCACAGAACTCAATTCCCTCCACAATAATAAAAATAGGGGTTTCCTGATAAAATACTGAATTGCTTCCTAATTACAAACTAAATCTTACTTCTGGAGTGGTATTTTCATACAACCAAGAAAGCTGTTTTACTTCTTGTAAGCCGTATTTATAATGTAAGTGGTTTCATCAGGAAACTCTGTCAAAAATGTCTGCTCTGGAAAGTAGACATTACATGTGGAGGACGGAAATGTTTACTTCAGATCATGATTTTTGTAAAGCAGCATAGATACATATGCATAGCACAGCTTGCTGAAAATTATAATTGGGATTGGGTGTTCCCCTCCTTGAATCGCCACCTAATCGTAGTGAAGGGGTTTGCATGGCCTAATGATCCTAGGAGTTATGGTGTCGCGGGCATTATGCCCCCAGTAGGGTCACCCAAGGCAAATAGGTCCTAGGTGAATGTCCAGACAAAGAAGGTTCAAAGGCACCTATGGAGAAACATATAAGGTCACAGTTTCCCTTGTCCAGATGCGGGTCACCGAGGTCCCCTGTATCTACATCTGGGTGGGGGGGTCTCACTGGCGAACACTCGGTGGTTGGGCTTCTGTCCATGGAGCCTGAAAAGGAGACGTGGGTCTGCCCTTCCATAGACCCACCACTTGTGGGAGATGCTATAATGGTCAGGTGCATTGTGAGTGGGGTGGCAGAAAAAGGCATGGGTTCTGTCAGATCAATCCTCTTCAACTGACTCTGGGGACATGGAATGTCACCTCTCTGGCGGGGAAGGAGCCTGAGCTGGAGGGTGAGGTGGAGAGATACCGACTAGATACTAGGAGTCACCTCAACGCATAGCTTGGGTACTGGAACCACTTGAGATAAGCTGGCCCTTTTTCCATTCTTTCAGAGGGAGCAGAGCCAGAAAGCAAAGTTCTCAATTTACCAGCTGATCTACATTCCAATCGTCACCTATAGTCATGAGCTTTGGGTAATGACCAAAAGAATAAGATTGTGGATACAAGCAGCTGAAATGAGTTTCCTTCGCAGGGTGGCGGGCTCTCCTTTAGAGACACGGTGAGAAACTCTGCCATCCAGGAGAAGCTCGGAGTAGAGCCGCTACCCACCGCATTGAGAGGAGCCAGTTGAGGTGGCTCGGACATCTGGTGAGAATGCCTCCTAAACACCTCCCTGGTGTGGTGTTTCGGGCATGTCTATCTAGGAAGAGACCCCGGGGTTGACCTAGAACACATTGGAAAGATTATGTCTTTCGGCTGGTCTGGGAACGCCTCAGTATCATCCTGGAAGAGCTTGAGGAAGTGGCTGGGGAGAGGGATATCTGAACCTTTCTGCTGCCCCCGTGACCCGACCACGGATTAAGCGGAGGAAGATGATGATGCATGTGAAATACGTTCTGTATAGAGCTCCACATCAGCTTGATAAGCATGTAAGTGAAAAAGTGTCCTGTCCGGAAAACCACAATGATTGTCAATGATGCTGTTGTTACTGTAGTTGATAATATATATACAACTAAAGCTGTTTGAAACCTTCTCAGATAAGGCCACTCATTTTATATTATTTGGTTGACGGATCTGCTGAAGCACTGACAAAAGTGCCGCTAAAAATAATTTTTAACTTTTTCAATTTATTATTTTTTCCCTGCCGATCTCTGTATTATATGCCGTTGTGGAAAAAAATCAAATCTTAATCAGACACAAAATCGTATCTTTCTTTCCTCCAAGATGGCGCTCCCTAGAGGGCGACGTCGCGGAGTTCACAGAGTTAAGTTCTTTCTTTGTTTGTTTGGGTTTTTTTTTTACTATGCTCGCTCATGACCTGGCGACACTACTACAGCTATGAGAGTGAAGTTCTTTTGGACATTTAGAACTAAGCACGCTCAACTGCTATCCTGAGCTAATATGCTACGGCAGCTCAATGCTAGTCGCACCCCGTATAACAATAAGCCCAGGCGGAGACATGGCAGGCACAGAGGGGGCCAAATGACGACTCCGGTACTTTGATAGCAGTGGAAGGTTAGCCCTTCCGGTCATACTGTTTGCAAATGTTCAGTCTCTGTGAAACAAGATGGACGAGCTTCATGCTTGGATTGTAGTGCAGAGGGATCTACATAACTGCTCCAAGCTGTGTTTCAATGAAACATGGCTCGAGGAGAGAACACCAGACAAGGCGATTACATAAGCCGGTTATACGGCCTTCAGGGAGGACTAGAGCGCAGCGGCTAACAACAAGGCCCACGGCAGAAGAACGGTGGATTCTCGTTAAATAAACCTGGTGTACTGACTGTAGATTATCTCTAAACCTTGCTCTGAGAATGGAGAACATCTAACTTTGAAGTTGCAGCCATTTTGTTAACCCAGAGAACTGTTCATTTTTTTCCCCAAACAAAATAATCGGCATAGTGCAATATAATATAATATAATATAATATAATATAATATAATATAATATAATATAATTTATTGTTGTATCTACTGATTTGTTTATTTATTGTATTATCATCATTATTATTAACATTTTATTTTTATTACTTTTATTATTATTATATTGTTTACTGGACCTATGTAAGGTCCTTTTTAAATATAGGATTCATATTTATATTTATATTATTTATTAGAAGTATGTGTTTTTGTTGGTTTCAGCCTTCCTTCCTGTTTTTTAACTTGACTCTGCACGACTGCACAAGAATTCCTGAGTGTGTAAAAGCACAAATGGCAATTAAAAATCTTGAATCTTTAAGTATGAAGTATAATTATGTGTGTTCGCCTTCGAGATCGCGCTTACATCTTTATATCCAAATGAATTCTTGCATCAGGTATCGTGAGTCGAGACTCCCAGCATGCTTTGTGAACGACTCTAATGAACAGATAATGCATTGTATTGAGTCATATGTAATTTGCACACTATATTTGATGATATTCCCAGCACTTCTAGAGTCACCAACCAGATATTATACATGAAAAAATTTTAAGTAGCGAAACCTTCCTATGCTATGAATATAAAATGTATATATATATATATATATATATATATATATATATATATATATATATATATATATATATATATATATATTTATAGGATTTTCTGAGTAGATCCTTCCGTAGGAGAGTGCTCAATACTTTTTGGTAGAGCAAATAACAATAAAAATAAAAGGACAGGACAAAGACTTTCTATTGAAACTCCATTTATCACTACAGATCTGTTTCGAGGGGTGGTGAAACCATCCTCTCTCTTCAAGTGATTATAGAAGATAGATTATAGATACTCTCCTATCACACATCACACCGGACACTTTTCTCCATCCATTCCAACTTGCCTGCACACGCTTTGTTACTTCTTTTCTACACTCTCCATTGCTCTGGATTGTTGAGCCTAAGTACTTAAAACCCTCTACCTTCTTTATCTCTGCTCCCTGTAACCTCACAGTTCCTCTTGGGTCCTTGTCGTTCACACACATGTATTCTGTCTTACTGAGGCTAACCTTCATTCCTCTCCTTTCCAGGGCATACCTCCACCTCTCTAGATTTTCCTCCACTTGTTCTCTGCTCTCACTACAGATCACAATGTCATCTGCAACCATTATAGTCCATGGAGATTCTTGTCTAACCTCGTCTGTCAGCCTGTCCATCACCATAGCAAACAAGAAGGGGTTCAGAGCTGACCCTTGATGCAGTCCCACCTCCACCTTGAACTCTTCTGCCACACCGACAGCACACCTCACCACTGTCTTACATCTCTCATACATGTCCTGCAGCACTCTAACATACTTCTCTGCCACTCCAGACTTCCTCATGCAATACCACAGTTCTTCTCTCGGCACCCTATCATATGCTTTCTCCAGATCCACAAAGGCACAATGCAGCTCTTTCTGACCTTCTCTGTACTTCTCTATTAACATCCTCAAGGCAAACACTGCATCTGTGGTGCTCTTTCTTGGCATGAAACCAAACTGTTGTTCACAAATTCTGACCTCTGCCTCGTCTAGCTTCCACTATTCTTTCCCATAACTTCATCGTGTGGCTCATCAACTTTATCCCTCTGTAGTTGCCACAACTCTACACGTCTCCCTTGTTCTTAAAAATGGGCACAAGCACGCTTCTCCTCCATTCCTCCGGCATCTGCTCACTTTCTAAGACCTTGTTGAATGTTCTTGTCAGAAAATCTACTGCTACCTCCCCTAGACACTTCCATACCTCCACCGGTATGTCATCAGGACCAACTGCCTTTCCACTCTTCATCCTCTTCAATGCCCTCCTCACTTCACCCTTACGAATCTTTGCTACTTCCTGGTCCTCAACGGTCACCTCTTCTACTCTTTTTTTCTCTCTCATTTTCCTCATTTATCAGCTCTTCAAAGTACTCTTTCCATCTTCCCAGCACACTTCTATCATCAATCAATACATTTCCCTCTCTGTCCTTTATCATTCTAACTTGTTGCACGTCTTTCCCATCTCTATTTCTCTGCTGTGCTAACCTGTATAAATCATTTTCTCCCTCTTTCCTGTCCAGCCTAGCATACAAGTCATCATACGCCCTCTGTTTGGCATTTGACACTGCTACCTTCGCCTTACGCTGTGTCTCCCTGTACTTCTGTTTACGCTCTTCAGTTCTCTCTGTGTCCCCCTACTTCTTAGCTAACCTCTTCCATTGTACACATTCCTGCACTTCCTCATTCCACCACCAAGTCTCCTTATCTACTTTCCTTCCAGAGGACACACCAAGTACTCCTACCTGTCTTCCTGATCACATTGGCTGTGGTTGTCCAGTCATCTGGAAGCACTTCCTGACCACCCAAAGCCTGTTTCAACTCCTCCTTGAAGACAACATGACACTCTTCCTTTTTCAGCTTCCACCACTTTGTCTTCTGCTCTGCCTTTGCCTTCTTCACCTTCCTCACCATCAGCATCATCCTGCACACCACCATCCTATGCTGTTTGGCAACACTCTCACCCACTACTACTTTGCAGTCACTGACTTCCTTCACACTACATCGCCTACACAAGATGCAGTCTACCTGTGTGCTCCTACCTCTGCTTTCATAAGTCACCCTATGCTCCTGTCTCTTCTGGAAGAAAGTATTCACCACAGTCATTTCCATCCTTTTTGAAAAATCTATCAACATCTGTCCTTCTGTGTTCCTGTCCTGGATACCAAACCTGCCCATCACTTCCTCGTCCCCTCTGTTGCTTGCACCTACATGTCCATTGAAGTCTGCCCCAATGACCACTCTTTCACCTCTGGGGGTACTCTGCATCACTTCATCTAACTCATTCCAGAAGCTCTCCTTCTCTTCTAGCTCACATTCTGCCTGTGGGCATAAGCACTAACATTGACCATCCCTCTCTGACACTCTTTTCACTTCTAGAACATTTCTGACAAACCCCTCCTTCAAGATGACTCCTACTCCATTTTTCTTCCCATCCACACCATGATAAAACAGTTTAAACCCTGATCCTAAACTTCTAGCCTTGCTACCTTTCCACCTGCTTTCCTGAACACACAGTATGTCCACCTTCCTCATCTGCATCATGTCAGCCAGCTCTCTAGCTTTTTCCTTCATAGTTCCAACATTCAAAGGCAATACTCTCAGTCCTAGACTCACGCCTTTCCTTTTCTCTCTCCGCCTACGGACACGCCTCCCCCGCCTCTCCTTCTTCGACCAACAGAAGTCCAATTTCCACCAGCACCCTGTTGGTTAACAGCACTGATGGCTGTCGTTGTTAACCCGGGTCTCGACAGATCCGGTATGAATTTCATTTTGACAGTAAAGGGCCGAGATAATATATGAAAGGTATGAATAAAAGCATGTGCATCTTTGTGCATTCATTTATTTATTTATTTGTCAGCTACTTTTAATATGTAATGAGCTGGTTATTTACTGAAATATATAGTAATGTATTTCCTGCCATTTTCTTTCTTTCAGTTGCTTATAGGTGGTAAAACAGGCAGCGCTCATTCGCCACATGTTTGAATTACCTCTGTGTATACACACAAATGAAATTATGCGATGGTTGAGACAATAAAAATGGAGCGCAGTATGATTTGGTGCAGCTGAAAAGGTTGAGAAGGATTCAGAATTATTTTGGTGTGGATGCACTGAGAGCACGACTGCACAGAAGCAGGGAAGGAAATTTTATTGATAGATCATTTCAACTGTTCTGAAGGAGAAAAGCAATAATTTCTGTTTAAGAAAATGCACAGATAAAACTTTGTGCCTTGATTTAATCGTTTGTGCTTTGATAATTGACTCCTCCATTTACACTCATACAATCATTTATTAGCCAAGCCACTTACTCCTACTCAGGTCATGGGGTGGTTGGAACATATCTCAGCCAAGACTGAACAAAATCAAAGGACTGAGCACACCATCACAGGGCCTACACTCACACAACTACTAACTCACATCACTATGCCAACGTACCTTCTACAGTATTAGACTAATTTTACACCATTGTAGAACTATGACATCATAATAAAAAAAATGCAATGTACTTCTCACTTTGACCACAAGAGGGTGAGACTGACTAAATCATCTCTGTCAGAGCTGGCTGAAAGGGTGTCTCTTCCTGAGTCCCACATCAGAGAAAATCCCACTGAAGCTTGTGAGGTTCAGTTGAGATTGAACCTGCAGGAGTACAGGGACAGAATATGACTGTGTGTTAAACCTGTACTCAAAAGATTGTTCTACATCTAACTATGGATCCACATTTACCCTACCTCAGATAAATCTCTAATCGAAACAGTACAGTAGGCCCTGATTATTCGTGGGGGTTTGGTTACGCCCCCTCCCGCAAATGAAGATAATCCGTGAGTTCTGTACCGGAAGTAAAACCCCATGAATTATATTACATGCGCAAATGATCAATTGGAAGTAAAATACTATGTATGTATTACATGCGCTAAAATATGCTTCTTTTATGCACATTTTATAGACAGTCTTACTCATTAATACAGTATTAGTGTAGTAAAATATAGTAATGATTAAGAAAAACTTAATTTTTTACTGATATTTATTGATAATAAAATATAAACATTATACAGCACACACACACACACACACACACACACACACACACACACACACATTTTATATATAAAAGGACACGAGCTGAGTATAATATATACTTTTCTATTAAACATACAGCACTGTAGTTTTCAAAAATGCCCACTAGAGGGAGGCTCCGGAGCCGCATGCGGCTCTTTCACCTCTCTGGTGCGGCTTCGTGGCTTTTCAAAATAATGTTGTACTTTACAGTGGCCGAAGGGTGCACCACAAACATCAACTGCAAAAAGAAAATGCCGCTTATTTACTCACATCGGAAGCAGTCCGTTGCTTCCAGAGAGTTAAACCAGCTTTCACCTGAATGATGGGAGAATCTGCCGAAGGCCTGCAACAGTCGGGTACCCACAGGTACCCAGTGGTACCCTTTCAAAAATGCTCTTTTAGGGTTGAAATTACACAGATGAAAATTAATAGTCACGGGTGTGGGTGGGGTGATTTTGTGTGCGTGTTGTTGTGGACATGCCTACCGTTATATTAATCAGCTATATTGAGAGTCTCAGTGTTTTTGATCTGCTGTGTTGGTGGATTTCCAAATTCTTGTGCTCATGGCAAAGAGTGTTCTCACCATCAGCAGCGACATGAGAGAGAGATTTTTTTCGCCGCCGAGGTTTGTAATCCAGGACCAGAAATCACAGCTGAAGTAGATGGATGAGATTTGTTTATACACAGCAATCACCGAATTAAATAACTCTCCTCCCAGTGACAAAATAACAGACTGGGTGTGGTTCAATCTCCACTCTGAGAATGGGGCGGTCAGTGCAGCATTAAGCATTATTTAAAAGAATGTTGAGCAGGCTCCTTCTTAAAATAAGTCTTCATATACTTTTCTGTGTTGCAGTTGTTTTTGTAAATTAAAACGATGACAAAACAACATTATATAATGAATAAAGAAAAGAAGATCCCACGAAGGGCGTGATGGTGAGGTATGGCTACCCAACCCATTAACACATCTGGCTGCACCCTGTACCTCACTTCGTTGGATAGATATTCTTTTTCTTTATAAAAATACAAGAAGGACTCGAACACATTTAAGCATCAGAAAATCTTAATCTTATTTAAGTATCAGAAAAGCAGGAGGTTGGCGAATTTTTTTTTTTAATCTAAATGTTTTTGTTGCAAGCAGAATTGTAATTTAATTGTCTCTGCAGTCGTTTAAATCAATGCAACACATTGTTGTTTTATATTAACATGAAGGAAAAAGGGGAAAAACATTATATGCAGTGTTATTTGATTTTAAATGTCAAAAAAATTGTGGCTCCCAGTGTTTTCTTAATGTGGGGAAAACGGGTCCAAATGGCTCTTTGAATGACAAAGGTTGCTGAGCCCTGAACTAGAAGTATCCAGAATACTAAGGCAGGTTCCATTCTGATGATGACCTTGTTTCAAACAACATTCAACTTCTTCGCACTTCTGCAGCAAAACATTTTCCTTCTTGAATCATATCAAGCAGTTCTACTTTTTCATGCAGTGTCATTAGATTATACCAGAAGCCTAAGGAGGTGAGCAGCGTTTGGGTGGCATGATGGAGCTTAACAGTAATTAAAAACACACACACTAAAAAAAACACATGAACAAAGTGTGTGCGAATGAAGAAAATGGGGTGTTACATCATTTCAACCAATCAGCAGAAGGGAGAACAGCCATTGGCTGAATTTGAATCACATGACAGTTGCTCGGCAATCCGGAAATATGCGGAGCCGTGAGTGTAAAACCGCAAATAGTCAAGGGCCTACTTTATTTATACCCCACTTTCACCCAGCCTCGCCTGAAACAGGCACCAGTCCCCCCACAACTCTAGCAGGATTACATGGTTTGGCAAATAAGTGAGTAAATAAAATGTATAAGGGTGTAAACAAACAAAGTTACACTTGTTGGTGCTATCCAAATACCCTATCAGGTCAAAACTGATACTAACCCACAGAGTCCTAAGTTTAACTTCTTCATGGTTCTGAGATTTCATCATACTGGACACCAACATAATATCATACAAGATAATGTATTCCCATCATGAGGAGATTTGGTTCCCATAAAGTGATAAATACAAGCATCCTTCCTCTCACATGCTTTCTTTGAACAAAACCATAAATGGTGCCGGAAAATTCTTAGAAGTGTGAGAGGGAGGGATAGAAACAGAGAAAGAGATAGAACTCTTGGCTGGGATGTGTGAACTCATTATTAACACACACACACACACACACACACACACACACACACACACACACACCCCACTCTAACCTGTATGTCTGCTGGTTCTTGATGTCTGTCGGTCTGAAAGATCAGTGTAATTGTGTCGGGGGGGTCAGTGCACTGGAGCAGTACAGTACGGGTAGGAAGTTCATCGTAGCCATCACACATCTACATTGAATCACAAATGTTTTATACACACACGCACGCGCGCGCGCGCAAGCATGCACATGCACACGCACACACACACACACACACACACACACACACACACACACACACACAGACAGTCTCACACTTTTCATTCCTGATTATCTTTAAATTATACATTCAGAATTCAGGAATTTCATGTCACTATACAAAAATGAGAGAGAGAGCGTGAGAGAGAGAGAGAGAGAGAGAGAGAGAGAGAGAAAGAGAGAGAGAGGCAGACAGGCAAAGAGGGGCAGACAGAGAGAGACACAGACAGTGAGAGAGACAGCGACAGAGAAAGACAGAGAGAGAGAGGTGATGAGGAGAAATTAACAAATGAAAAGAGAAGCTGCTGCTAACTGGATCAGTACCCAAATTACACCAACAAGTCTTCCCTCCCTCTCTGTTATCTTTCTTCCCCATTTTGTCCAACTCCCTCTCTCTCAGCACGTGGAGGATCACTAACTACTGGTTGGCAATTTTTGCTGCTGCATAATTTTCTGTTCGCATACGCACACACACACACACACACACACACACACACACACACACACACACACACACACACACGGGTACAGTGTTTGGCATCAAACACTGCATAGCTGTATCTGTGCGCATGTATTTGGTTGGGTGGATGTCTCTGTGCTGATGTGTTTTTATTTGTATATATTTGGCTTAATGTATTTGTGTGATTGTATTTGGTAGGATGTATTTGGGTGGTTGAATCAAGATGTATGGAGCTGGGTGGATGCACAGTGGTACTTGAACGCTTTAGAGGTCAAACAAATCGAAATTTGACCAAAAAATCCGGGCGTTTTTTTGTCCCGAAAGTCGACCAAAATCCGGAAGTCGAACACTAAAAAAGCGTGACAAAAAAAATAAGACGGGGGGGGGGGGGGGGGGCACGCTTTCCGGAAGTCAGGAAGTTGTTGATACTATGTATCACCCTGATAAAGCTATCACTGTTCCGGGGAAGTCCAGAAGTTGTTGATATAATGCATCACTGTGAACACCATTAATGATGAGGTCATGAGCCACTTCTGTAAAGTTTTGAAAAGAAGAAAAAAACAAGCTACGTTACAAATGTTTTTCCCCCCAGTGCAGCTAACTGGGTTATCAAAGGTTGGCCATGTCTCTCACTGTCTATGGTGAGAGGCATGTAAAAGAACCATTGCTGACTTTCGACAAGAGTAGGCTGCAAAGCCGTCAGTGTGTTTCCACCCTGCGATGGCCTGGCGAGCTGTCCAGGGTGTACTCTGCCCTCGCCCTGAGTTGGCTGGGATGGGCACCAGCCTCCCCGTGACCCTAATTAGGATGAAGCGGTTACAGAAAATGAACTGATGATGATGAACAAATGTTTTTCAAGAAAAGAACGGGACATCCTGAAGAAGAGTCATCCATGCTAAAGCGAGTAGCAAGAGAAAAAAAAACACCGTCGCTGATTCACCTGAAGCTGTTATGGCAGGGGATCCTCCGCCCCTCTCCCTCTCCAACATTTACATATGCCAACTGCTCATCACCACAAACGTTAAAATTCTTATCTTTACTGTTGTTGTGCTTTAACTGCACTGTGGTTTTTATTTTAGTGTGTTATGGTCTGTGTTGTGAGAGACTCTGGTTTTGGCGGCTCTATGTGCGCTGGATTTGATTGAAACATATTTTATTCATTAAAGAAAAGGATTGGGCACAAGTGGTCTAACTTAATAAAGCCCTCTCCAGATAATTACACAATCTATCTTACAACAAATATACATCAAGAGACAGACAAGGGTTAGAAAATGTACATGTTTGAAAACATCTTGATTTTCATAAGTGGAGAGACCTGCATTGCCATGTAAGATAAAATTAATATCTATTTGTGTTCTGTTTTTTACACTGTACATTAGACACATCCCATAAACCCCATCATAACCACAACACCATCACTGTGATTCATCACGTCACTGTGATCGTGCCCCAAGCTGCACACTATTTTCCCTTCTCACCACTGACACCATCACTATCCCTCCATCCTTATGAGAGAGTATTTCAGAGTTAAAGAAGACTAGATTAAAGTAACAGTGGGAGTCCCAACAATTCTCTATTTCTCGCTCTCCCTCTCTCTGTCTCTGTCTCTCTCTCTCTCTCTCTCTCTCTCTCCCCTTTCCCGCTCTCTCTCTCTCTCTCTCTCTCCCCCCTCCCCTCTCACCCCCTCTCTCGCTCTCCCCCTCTCTCTCCCTCCCTCCCTCTGTGTATTTAAATAAAGCATGGAAACACCCTTTTATTGACGTCTGAGGCGTGCGTGCGCACACACACACACACACACACACTTTTCAGAACCTGCAATCTCAGAAGGGGACGAGAGGGACATCAAGGTCTACAACTACTGTACAAAGGAATTTGCTGAGCTGTCAGTCTGCCATCTCAGACACACAGGCGCGTGAAAACAAAACAAAACAACACACACACACACACACCCACACACACACACACACACACACACACACACAAAAAAAAAAACACACTATACACACACATGCACAGTGTGACCGAAAAGATGTCGCGACATCAGTCATTACTGTGAGAGATGAAAAGTTGACATATTTTATTTTCTGAAGCGCTTAATCCTAATTAGGGTCTCGGGATCCGGCACAAATCTCAGCTGACTCTGGCCGAGGGCAGACGTCTGCACAGCTAACTGACCAGCACAAGGCAGAAAAATGCTCACGACAATGCGGCTCCTTTATGAAAGTCAACAATACTTCTTTTTCGTCAACCTCTCACCACAGGCAGTGAGAGACATGGCCGGCATTTGATAACCCAGTTAGTGCACTGGGGGACAGCAGTCACAACCCAGTGACAGTCGGGCTTGTGCCCCCAACCTTGGGATCAGTAATCCAGCATCCTACCACCTTTCCACCACTGATCCTTCACCATGGCCAATGTATCAAAAAAAAAAAAAAAAACCCAAAACCTTTCCAAAACCTGCCAAAAACATATTCTTTGATGTCCGAACTCATGTCTCCTGTTTGTGTGGGAGTGTGTCACACTCGCAGCATCAATACCTATTTGGATCTTTGCACTTTTACCGTGTGTGTGTGTGTGTGTGTGTGTGTGTGTGTGTGTGAGTGTGAGTGTGAAAGTACTACTGTACCAACATTTGTTAACTTTACTCATGTCTCCTGCAAAAGACACTGAAAAAGACTTTGGAAAGGGGCGGAGGTATCGGACACAACCATCCCTAGGACTGAAACTAAAGACAGGTTTCGTAAGTGGGTGTTGAGTTGCAGTTAAAAAAACATTCTATCAAATCAGCATCAGGATCTGCTACTGATCTGAAATCAAACTCATTTTCACTGAGAGCCACATAACCAAATTGAAAGGTGGTCGAGGTCCGAATAATCACAGAACATCTATTCTAAAAGGCCGTGTGCTTGTGTTTATGGGTGTGTGTGTGTGCGTGCGTGCGTGCACGCGTGCGTGTCAACGAGTCTCTTTATGTACTAATAAAATTAATGCCTGCAAGGAATACTGCGAAATAAATATCACAAAATCTTCCCTTGTATAATTAATTTATAATCTCCCATAGGATCAACTGAGATACTGTGTGTGTGTGTGTAAGAGAAATTTGTTCATGTTTAATCATTCCTGGAATACGTCTGGCTCCAGAGCTTTAACAGGGGCCACATACAGCTGTTTAACGGTTCTCATTTCAAACAGTGTGTCCTTCACTCTGTCCTTCACTCTGTCCTTCACTCTGTCTCTCATCAATCCCTGCTACTGTCAGACTATCAAAAGTTTACACACTTACATTAGTTAAGGGTAGAAGATGATGATTTGGAATGAAATTACCATTAATGCCTTTACCCATAATAACATTACCCATAATGCCTAAGGGATGTATCTGGGTGGCAAAACCCTGAGTGCAAATCTCTTTACGTACTAATGAAATTAATGTCTGCAAGGAATACTGAGAATATCGCAAAATCTTCTCTAGTATAATTAAGTTATGATCTCCCATAGGATCAACTGAGATACTGTGAGAGAGAGAGAGAGAGAGAGAGAGAGAGAGAGAGAGAGAGAGAGAATATACACCCTTGTGAATAAACAGTAGCTATAGAAAAGAATCATGCTTTTCACAGTATTAACACTTTGTTGATTTATGGTCTGAAATGAAGGCACCCAGAACAATATTTTTGCAGCTGTATTTATTCGATACATCTTCAAACAGCTGAATAAAACACAGCATCAAGAGTTCAGAAAAGACAGAATATTTTTGTGTGTGCTTACACTTCAGACTTCAAATCAACAAAATGTGGATATTTGAAAGAAGAGATTATTTTCTGTCGACACTGTTCTATAACTAGAATGCAGTCAGTAGGGTTTTTAAAACAATCAGGGCGAAATTTAACCCAAGACCCTGCAGCATGCAGCTATTAATGACGAGTGAATACAGCTGATAGTGTGCTGCTCGGTGTCAGTCAGTTTTTATGTAAACTGACTATGCAGACTTTTGGTGTCAGCCTTAATCTTGACATCTTCAGGTGTCTCTAACTTTCCTAAGGTGTTTCGACCCTTATGCCACAACTCCCTCCAGCTGGCGGATCCACTGTGGTGGCCATGTCACTGCTCGTCAGATGTCGGCTTCCGGCTCCGGTCATTCCTTCAATACCACAACCAACATGATGCTCTCTCAGCAGCCTAGTAGGATAATGGCTTTCTGTTGCTGCCTCCCCACCACACCAATGGCTTTTAGGAATCTACCCACAGATCTTGCTGGGTATCCTCTACATCCCACCTCTCTCTCTCTCTCTCTCTCTCATATATATATATACACACTTATACATCTTTCCCCTCATGGGCTTCCTCACAGTTCTCATGGTGTAGTTAGTTCCATGATGATGATGGTATGCATTGCTTCGGTCCATATCACAATGTCTGGTCTTAATGTCATCTGCACAACATCTGGAAACACTAGGCTTCTTTCTAATGTCTACTCTCATCTTCCATGATGACGCTTTACTGAAGATGGAAGGATTTCTCTCTGTTACGGTACTCTTTTGCCTCTCTCCAGTCTTACAGATCCACTGTACTGCTCTTTTTCTCAGTTTCTAAGATGTCAGCTAACGCCACTAAATCTTTTTCATACCTCCACCTGTATCTGCCCTGTGATAGTGCCTGTTTCTTCTTCTTTTCCTTTCGGCTTTTCCCTTCAGGGTCGCCATAGCGAATCATCTGCTTCCATCTCACCCTATCCTTTGCGTCTTCTTCTCTTACACCAACGACCTTCATGTCCTCCTTCACCACATCCATGAATCGTCTCTTTGGTCTTCCTCTAGGCCTTCTGCCTGGTAGTTCCAGCCTCAGCATCCTATTACCAATATAGTGATAGTGTGATAGTGCCTGTTTACAGAAAGAAAATATGTGCTTCAACATTCCTTTTTTCCACACACAGCTTGCACTCTTGATCTTCTGTCAATCCCCATCTAGTCAAATATGCTAATAAGTCATAAACAGCTCTCAACATGAATGGAATTCCAAGAGACTCTAATCTCCATATTTCAGACCAACTGACTTTCTGTTGTTGCAACTCCCAATTTGTCCATGGTCCTTGTTGGCCCATCTCTACAACCTTTGCCTGTCAGAAGAAGGTCCAGCGTGAGCTCCAGTGGAGGATCAGGAGGGCAAAGAAGGACTATGGGAAGAAGATGGAGGAGAAGCTGGCTCAGAACAACGTGCGGGACGTCTGGAGAGGACTAAAGACCATGTCTGGATTTGGGCAGAGTGTCAGAGGGACAGCTGATGGTGACCAGCGCTGGGCGGATGAACTAAACTGTTACTTCAACAGGTTTGATTCTCCCCCCTCCCCCTCTGCACCCTCCCCGTTCCCCTCCCCTCTTCACACGTCTCCAGACCAGCTGACACCTCCCCCTCCCAGGCCAACTTCCCTTGACTGCTACACCCCGACAGACACATCCTCCTCCCTCTGCAGCCCACCCCAGCCCCCCGTCTCCCTCACATCAGACCAGGTGAGGAGACAGCTGAGGCGACTAAATCAGAGGAAATCTGAAGGACCTGATGGCATCAGTCCCAGGCTGCTGAGGACCTGCGCAGACCAGCTCTGTGTGGTACTATGCTACCTGTACAACCTGAGCCTCAGCCTGGAGAAGGTTCCAGTCCTCTGGAAGACCTCCTGTGTGGTTCCGGTTCCCAAAACAGCACAAGCGAAGGAACCAGCCCACTACAGACCTGTCGCCCTGACCTCCCACCTCATTAAGATCATGGAAAGGCTCCTCCTTGAACACCTCCGCTCTATGGTGAGCTCCCACCTAGACCCGCTGCAGTTTGCCTACAGGCCCAACATCGGAGTAGAAGACGCCGTCATCTACCTTCTGCAGCGGGCACTCACCCACCTGGAGATCGCCGGCAGCGCTGTGAGGGTCATGTTCTTTGACTTCTCCAGCGCCTTCAACACCATCAGGCCAGCGCCTGCGGGGAAGCTGGAGGGATCGTGGAGTGGGCGGGCATCTTGCTGCCTGGATTATTGACTACCTTACTAACCGTCCACAGTAAACGTGGCTGCTGGCTGTAAGTCAAAGGTAGTAGTCTGTAGCACGGGGGCACCGCAGGGCACCGTCTCTCACCCTTCCTTTTTAACATCTATACCTCGGACTTCATATATAACACAAACAGCTGCCACCTCCAGAAGTTCTCGGACGACTCCGCCATCGTGGGCCGTGTGTCAGAGGGGAACGAGCTCGAGTACCGGTGTCGGTCATCGCGACTTCAGTGGACTGGTGTGAGCGCAACCACCTGTGCTTGAACACTAGGAAGGCGAAGGAGATGGTGGTCGACTTCAGGAGAAGCACTCAAACACACACACACACATTTACTAGTGAACATCCAGGGACAGGACATTGAGACAGTGGACAGTTTCAAGTACCTGGGTGTTCACCTTAACAATAAACTGGACTGGTCCCACAACACCAACGCCCCTGTACAAGAAGGGCCAGAGTCGCCTCCACCTTCTGAGGAGACTCAGGTCCTTCGGCATATGCAGACCTCTGCTCAGGACATTTTATGACTCTGTGGTAGCTCTCTGCAATCCTCTACGCTGCCATCTGCTGGGCCCCGGGCAGCACAGAGCGGGACAGAAAGAGACTGAACAAGCTGGTCAGGAGGGCCAGCTCTGTCCTCGGCTGCCCACTGGACTCCGTGGAGGAGGTGAGTGAGAGGAGGATGGTAGCAAAGCTCACATCCATCCTGTCCAACAGCTCTCACCCACTGCACCAGACTGTCGAGGAGCTAAGCAGCTCCTTCCAGTGTACGACTGAGGCATCCTCAGTGCAGGAAGGAGCGCTACCGCAGGTCGTTCATTCCCACCGCTATCAGACTGTACAACGCCACTTTGTAACTGTCTGTGAAAATACGGTTATGTGCAATAAAAACCCCCGTGTACTTTAATCAGCCACATCTACCCCACTGACTGTGAACCATATCAACCCATCTCTGCCCTCAGATACATTACACTTTAATATAGGCCAATCTATAAAGTTGCTCCATTCTTTTCTTTTCTTTTATTGTTTAGTAATTTATACTATTTATGTATCTATTTATTTATTTACTTATATAATATATATGTATGTGTGTATGTTCGTACTTGTACCTATTTTTGCACCCCCTACTGATAGTACCTCAAGAGCCTGTAACAGTGAATTTCTCCATTGTGAGATTAATAAAGCTGTATCTTATCTTAGTTGTTTCCTCTGCTCTATGGACCTCCCTTTGCACCATATCGCTCTTTCGCTTTGCCTGTTGCCTTGGCACATTCACTGAAATGGCTGGTCCTGAGGCCTTGTCTTCCAGTGCAGTTGTTGCTTCTTGCTGACACTGACCACTTGTGCCCGCTCCTTATTTGGATTCCAACATTGCTGATGATTCTGTCTTGTGAATCATGGAGTGTCATCACCAGTCGACACTTGGAAACTTTAAATTCTTCTACTACTGAAGAGAATGGCAGTTGAAGTACTTCAGACTTGCTGTACATAGCTATGGCAGTCAGGCATGATGGTACCCCAACCATCTTCTCGGATTTACATTCATTACTTTCTCTTATTTCTCTATGACACATCATAGATTAGCAAAAGCCACATGAGTCTGGGTAAAATGCCATCCTGGTATATCCACACGTTGTACTTCCCGGTTTTGTACTTTTGTCGTCCTGACTTGTTGATCTTGGTAAGCCATTCTTTCAGTTGTATCTTGATGTTACTGGCACTCCTGACATCCTTCAGAGAATCATCAAACCACTTACCAGGGCACTTGATTGGCTTATTTACCACTGATGGAATTATTTCTTGTATGACTAGGTGGAACTGCTCTGTCAATATGCCTTATGCCCCATTTCACTGGAGCGCGGAATGCAATGATCATGGCGAAAAGGCGCGGAATTCAGTCTACGGAGAAGCTTCGGCATTTTTACACAGAAAATGGGTCAAAAACCTACAAAAAAATTGTACCTTCAGAACACCTTCGAAACGTTCACAACATGTGCGGAACAGACACGGAAAGACCGCGGTACAATGTAGGAATACATGCGTAAAAACACACAGATTACCTTCAGAACCAGTGCGGATTGCAAAGGAAGACCTTCGAATAATTCACGGAACGTTGACGGCAAGCAGGGAACACTCAAGGAATGAATATGGCACTACTCCATTTTAGAAGGAAGACCGTCAGAATGATTGCGGAACACGTTTATGGTTTCTGTTGTTGTTGATATAATTGTGTGTTGTTATTGACTCGTGTTTGTATTAAAGTCTTTTTAAATTTTTAATATCAATATGTCAGTACGTTTATAATTTACAATATGTTTATAACTTACAACATGTTTTTAATTTGAAATAAATTTAAAATTATGTTTATAATTTACAAGATGTTTATAAAGTATTATATGTTTATATTTTACAATATGTTTATAATGCACAATAAGTTTAAAATATGTTTATAATGTACAATATGTTTATAATTTACAATAAATTTAAAATTTAACATATGTTAATATGTTCCTTTTATTTTCACCTCAATAAATCATTCCAGACTAAAAACCACGCACACAAGTCCAAACCACAGTAATTATAACTTCAAAACTTTATTACAGGAACAGGAAAACAGAAAAAATAAAGTGAAAGAACTGGAATAATTTAATAACTTGAAATAAAAAAAAAAACAAAAGTCTCACGGGTCACCACAGGTGGAGTTTGAGTCCTCTACGTCATCACAACACTGCCTGAGCGCATTGGAAAGGTTGAACATGCTGGGTAGGCGTCTTCAAATTTGACTTTTTTCATCAAACATATGCAAAGTGATATTTTTCCCATTCTCCAAGGTCTAAATTAACTAAATATACCAGTTACTTTGATCTTGGACCTTGGCTATGCCTGCCCCAAGAGACATGTAGTTTTATTGTTGAAGTTTTTCAAAAACACTGAAAAATTGGGGATATTACGTCTTTGTTTTCATTGTAGCCTCCCAGACGTTGATGCTATAGCATTAAAAGTGGTACCAAATGTAAGCCAATAAAATTTCCTTGCATATGGTAGTAAACACAACAAAACATATGAACACCTGTGTAAATTGTAACTAATTTTTATTTTATATATATATATATATATAAATATATATATATATATATATATATATATATATATATATATATATATATATATATATATATAAATAAAATAAATTAAATATATAGGGTCAGTGGTGGTCTAGCGGTATAGGGCGCTGGATCGCTGATCCAAAGGTTGGGGGTTCGAGTCCCACTTTCCACAAGATTGTCACTGTCCCCTCCAGTGCAGTTAACTGGGTTATCAAAGGCCGGCCATGTCTCTCACTGTCTATGGTGTGAGGCATGTAAAAGAACCACTGATAACTTTCGACAAGAGTAGGCTGCATAGCCGTCAGCGTGTTTCCGCCCTGCGATGGCCTGGCGAGCTGTCCAGGGTGTACTCTGCCCTTGCCTGAAGTTGGCTGGGATGGGCACCAGCCTCCACGCAACCCAAACTAGGATTAAGCGGGTACAGAAAATGAACTGAACTGAAATTATATATATATATATATATATATATATATATATTTTTTTTTTTTTTGTTATTAAGAGTAACATTTTTGAGACAAACTTATGTATTGTATGTCATCCTTTCGAAGTACAAAAAATAGGTACAGTAGGCCCTTGACTATTCGCGGTTTTGCACTCACGGTTTGAGTATTCGCGGACTGCCAAGCAACTCGTATGTGATTCAAATTCAGCCAATGGTTGTCCTCCTTCCTGCTGATTGGTTGAGATGATGTAACGCCCCTTTTCCTCATTCGCGCACAAGTTGGCAATGAGCCTTTTTTTAGTGTGTTTTAATTACCAGTTGATGTCACTCAAATGCCTGCTAAGCACCAGAAAAAGGTAATGAGGTTGGATGTCTCTTCTGAAGAAATAAGACTTTCTCCAGAAGAAACGAGAGTTTCCTCTGAAGTCATGTCATTGCTGAAGAGGAATAATCGTCTGAACTGTGGTAAAACACTCCACTATTAAAGCCTTTTTCAATTATTATTCCAGCACATGACCTAAGGTAATGTTTAAAATGTTTGGGTGTTATATTTTATTTACTGTGGTGTAGCATTTTTCTCATTTTGTTTTGTTTATCCAATTTATTACATTTCTTGTTCTTTTATGTCCTTTTTGTTATGGTCTGTGTTTTGGGGGACTTTGATTTTGGCGCTGTGCCTCTAACTCACCATTTACAGTACTTCCCTTCGGCTGAGGGGCATGGCTGAGCTGCCCGGTAGCACACACCTGAATTCACTATTCTTACTCCCAATAAACAAAAGCAGGCTCACCTCTGAGCCAGAGGATTAACTCACATCAACATCACCGTTTCTTTGGTTTGTAACGCTCTCTAACTCTATATCACTCTAAAATTCTACTCACTTCTGCTGGGTTGGGGGGGCTGAGCTGCTCGGACTTCATGCAGTTAATACCTGAATTCAGTCATCTCATGCCTAATGCAATACGTTCCTCGAGTGGGCATTTTTGAAAACTACAGTTCTGTATGTTTTTCAGAGGATGCTTTGAAAGGTGTTTTTATACGTATGCTGTATAATGTTTATATTTTATCATCAATAAATATAACAGTAAAAATTGAAATGTTTTTCTTAATCATTACTACATTTTACTACATTAATACTGAATTAATGAGTAAGACTGTCTCTAGAATGTGTTTAAGAAGCATATTTTAGTGCATGTAATAGATACATAGTATTTTACTTCTGGCTGCTCATTCGCGCATGTGACATGATACATGTGGTTTTACTTCCAGGTATAGAACTCGCGGATTATCTTGATTCACGGGGGGGCCCCGGAACTGAACCCCCGCGAATGTCAAGGGCCTACTGTATTTATTAGTTAAAATTTACACAGGTGTTCATGTGTTTACAGGTGTCGATGTGCATGTAACCGGAGGGCAACTGACTGGTCTGCCCGGTTGTGGTTGATGCTCTCCTGCAGATGACGTTGATTGTTGTGGGCACGGTGGTGTTGCCCACCTCGTGTCTTGAGGTCCCCAAACAGGCACGGGTGGACCTGACAGCTGCATGATCCACAGTGTGGGTGGGGACAGCCAGTGGCATCAGCAGCATTACTGGCCGTCCCCACCCACACCGTGGACCTGACAGCTGCATGGTCCACGGTGTGGGTGGGGACGGCCAGTAATGCTGCTGATGCCACTGGTGGTCGAAGCTGCTGGTGGTGTTGCAAATGCTGCGGAGGAGGCTGGAGCTGCTGCGACTGCTGCTGCATAGGACGTGGGTGTTCCTGCAGCTGCGTCTCCAAGGGTTCAGCTCTGTTCAAGCATTCATTCAGCAGTTCTTTGATTTTCAATTTGGCATGCCTGTACAACGGTTTAGGTAAATTATGCAGAACAGGTGCCGCCCAACTGGTTAAACTCACCCTCTCGGACATCATCGGCCATCCGTACCTCCGTTCTCTGGTTCACCAGCTGTTCAGCTACTGCAAGAATCCGGTCAGCTCTGTCATCAAGGCTGGACGTTGGAGCTCCAGACCTTGCCAAGGCGGACCTGGATACTGCAGTGGCAGGTGTTGCGTCGAGGGCGCTGACGGATGTTGCCTTTTCTGCCAGGTCGATATGTCCACTGTCCTGTTCTCAGCGGCAGAAGCGACATCCAGCTCGGCGTCGACCTCGGCTTTCTGAGAAGGCTCTTCCAGTGGGGTTTCCGGCATTGGAGCCCATGGCTTTTTGGTGGATGTCTTTCGCTTAGCTTTCGGCGTCGTGGCGTCTCACGAAATGAATGCCTCTTTGTCTTGCACGCCTGTATTTATAATGGAAGTGACTTCCGTGAGAGCAAGTCTTCCATGTTATCCGCAACCATTCCGCATGTGTTCTGCAAACCTTCCACTTTGTTCCGTGTACTGTCTACAGTAATTACGCAATGTTTCTCTATTGTTCCTTATGTATTCCGTGCCCTACATATTCCGTGGGGATCCGTAGATGAACGCAAACGTTCCGTGGCCGTTTTTGACCATCTGGAAGAGGGGGGAATGCTCATGGAACGGTCTCGGAACACTTGCGGAATAAAAGGAAAGATTGTGGAACGTTTGTAGAAATGATGGAATGTTTGAGGAAGGAGTGTGGAACCAAAGGGAACACTATCAGTAGATTTTTCCATGAATGTGCTTTTGAACATGCTCAATAGCACGTTCGCGGAAGATTTTGGTCTGCCGGAAGCAGAGGAACACATTCGGAATCATACTGAAGGAGACGGAAGATGAGGGAATGACTGAGGAATGTTGAAGGATGACTAAATTTTTGCTTCCGCGAGTCTGCCGTGCTCCAGTGAAATGGGGGTATTACTTAATTATCATTCTTACTTAATTATCATTCTTCTGTCCCTTGCTAAAAGGGTTGTGAGAGGAAGGACATCCAACATAAAAACTATGCCAAATCACATGTGCGAATCAGATGATTCGCTGTGGCAACTCTCGAGAAAAGGGAAAAAGCAGAAAGAAATACATACTTAATTATCATTCTTCATGACTTCTTCAGCTTGAACATCTTTCTTGCCCATATTGCTACTACTTCCAGTGCTCTTAGAACCCATCTAGCATGCACGTGTGATGTTGTAGAAATAGTCAGGTCATCCATATATCCTCTCAAGGCTGGCTGGTAGACATCAAGTTCATTCTTGGGCCTCTTGTTTCTCTAATTCTTCTTCTTCTTCTTCACCAACTACCTTCATGTCCTCCTTCACCACATCCATGAATCGTAATTATTTTTCCAGAACAGTAATGTAAATATGGCAAGATGATGAAGGCAGCTAACTTTTTCTATTTCAGTATTCTACTTCTTTTCCTTTCGGCTATTCCCTTCAGGGGTCGCCACAGCAAATCATCTGCCTCCATCTCCATCTGTCCTCTGCATCTTCTTCTCTTATGCCAACGACCTTCATGTCTTCCTTCACCACATCCATAAATCTTCTCTTTGGTCTTCCCCTCGGCCTTCTGCCTGGTAGTTCCAACCTCAGCATCCGACTACCAATATATTCACTATCCCTCCTCTGTACATGTCCAAACCATCTCAATCTAGCCTCTCTGACTTTGTTTCCAAAACATCTTACATGGGCTGTCCCTCTGATGTGCTCATTCCTGATCCTATCCATCCTCTTTACTCCCAAAGAGAACCTCAACATTTTCATCTCTGCTACCTCCAGCTCTGCCTCCTGTCTTTTCCTCAGCGCTACTGTTTCTAAACCATACAACATCGCTGGCCTCAACACCGTCTTGTACACTTTTCCTTTCATTCTTGCTGATACTCTCCTTTCGCACATCACACCGGACACTTTTTTCCAACCATTCCAACCTGCCTGCACACTCTTCTTCACCTCTTTTCCACACTCTCCATTGCTCTGGATTGTAGGGCCTAAGTACTTAAAATCCTTCACCTTCGTTAACTCTTCTCCCTGTAACATCACCGTTCCTCCTGGGTCCTTCTCATTCACACACATGTATTCTGATTTTCTGAGGCTAACCTTCATTCCTCTCCTTTCCAGGGCATACCTCCACCTCTATAGATTTTCCTCCACTTGTTCTCTGCTCTCACTACAGATCACAATGTCATCTGCAAACATCAGAGTCCATGGAGAATCATGTCTCACCTCGTCTGTCAGCCTGTCCATCCCCATAGCAAACAAGAAGGGGCTCAGAGCTGACCCTTGATACAGTCCCACCTCCACCTTGAACTCTTCTCTCACACCGACAGCATACCTCACCACTGTCTTACATCTCTCATACATGTCCTGCACCACTCTAACATACTTCTGCCACTCCAGACTTCCTCATACAATACCACAGTTCCTCTCTCGGCACCCTGTCATATGCTTTCTCCAGATCCACAAAGGCACAATACAGCTCCTTCTGACCTTCTCTGGACTTCTCTATTAACATCCTCAAGGCAAACACTGCATCTGTGGTGCTCTTTCTTGGCATGAAACCAAACTGTTGTTCACAAATGCTGACCTCTGCCCTTAGTCTAGCTTCCACTAGTCCTGGTCCTCAACGGTCACCTCTTCTACTCTTTTTAGTCTCTCATTTTCCTCATTCATCAGGTCTTCAAAGTACTCTTTACATCTTCCCAGCACACTTCTGTCATCATTCCATACATTTCCCTCAGAAAGAAATTATACATGAACAGGTTAAAAACTAGCTCACATTTGCAGAACTGTTTAACCCTCCTAGGGCCATGGGAGAGGCTGGAGCTCATCTGAGCTGACACTGGGCAAAGGCAGGCTACACCCTGAACTCTTTACCAGATCAATGTAGGGCAACACAAACAGACAATACAGACCAGCCAGTTAGCCTAATGTGCACATCTTTGGGATGGAACTGTGGGAAGAAACCATAGTACCATGAGGAAACTCATGAAAACATGGGGATAACATAGAAACTCTATACAGTAATGTCCTCACTGAGCCAGAAAATCGAACCCAAGACCTTTTCTGTTGTAAGGCGAATATGCCTTACACGACAGAATCATGCCGCCCCAAATCAGCACCTAACTTAAAAAAAAAAAAAAAAAAAAAAAAAAAAGTAAACACCCTGTTGGGCCTGCTGTAATACCACACTTCCAAAAATCATCCTATCACACAATGTTACAGAACCCTAAAAAATTCATCAATGAGAATTTTTTATCAGGATTGAAAGTTAGATAAGATTCTTAAATCCCATGCACATCCTTGAGTGTAAAATGTAAGACGTCAGACACATAATGTAATAAATGGAAAAGCATTTCTTTTCAGGTAAAATGCATATAAAGTACTTCTTTTGGGGTGAGAACATCAGAACAGTAATAACACAACAACCTCAACATAATTAAAGTGTTTTCAGAAGCCGAGGCCCACAGGAAATGTAAACTACACAAAATAGTCATCCAGTTTACTGTTGCATTCTGGTCTAGCAACATTGTCAGCCATTCATGGCCCATCTCTGGGCTACTGCATCACCTCTTCTGGGTTACTTTTTCTCTTAAACATAAAATCAAATTTTCTTTGCATTATTTGCCTTTGAGTGCATTTGGCTGTGTTTGGATGTCATTCTCTATCAAAAGGATGTACAGTATGCGACCTCCAACTGACCAGCACTGTCTGGGGTCCTTCTATCACCTAGGCAACCAGCCATCCGATGAAAAGAATGCATTGAGTTTTCTCTCTTCCACATGTGTTTGTTTGCTGAAGGGAGTGGCGCTGCTCGCATGACAGAGAGACAGAGAATTACGCGTCGCATAAAACCTCAATTTATTATTTGGGGATTTTTGTTTTGTTTATTTTGCAAAAATGATGACCCTATTGTAACACAGCACGAGTGGATATTGGATAAAGGTTCCGCAACAGTAAGTCACTGCCGACTGCAAGTTGCAACCGCTCAGAATAAGTGAGTATGGTAGCTTACAAATTATAGTGTTTGTCCAGTCCACTAAAACTCAGTTCGACCCGTCACAGAAGGCAAATTCTGGAGGTGATTTTTATATATTCATCAATTTTGTATTTATTTCGATCACATTGTATTCATGGGTGAAACTGGATTTTCCGAGGTGTTCGGATAGAAGAGGCCTATATTTTGCATGGCGTTCCGGTGCATTCCTGCTTACTTTCGCCTCTGACTTTTCATACTCCAGTTAACCTACAAAATCAAATAGAATCTTTATTGACAAAACTTCCGCCTGTGTTATAAATTTAACGTCAATCCTTGTATAACTCTTTGGTAATCTTGCAAACAATCACACAAACCATGAGTATAACCTCTTTGGCGAGGCCACATTATACTCTACTGTATACTGTACATTATTCTCTATACTGTTTTGTATATAACCGTATAGCTGATATATAGCATAGCTATGTTTGTTTAAAAAAGCAGTTATATTAATATTACATCCATTTTTAAAGGAATGTCACATACAGCAACTGCCAAATTTCAGAACACATTTGTCTACACAAAAGAAACCTCTGCACTCTTCCAAAAGAGATTATGAGTACAAACGTGTGCGTTCATTCTGAAAACAAATATAACTCACGTCTGCTGATTTCTGAAGATTTATACAGCCTCTCTGTACCACAGGAATAAAGCGTTAACACACCTGAGTGAACACACACCGACTTGTGCAGGTGGAGCTCGCAGAGGAAAAATGCTAACTGATGCACATCCCTTGCTAAAGGCTAACACACACGAATTACAATCACACACCCCCTGTTTACATTTGAATGTAAGCAATCAGAGAAACAGGAATTGTGCTGTATAAAAGTGAACTCTGAACTGTACATTCATGTGTACTTCCTGTTCAGTGACCTAACAATGCATGTGACACACACACACACACACACACACACACACACACACACACACACACACACACACGATTATGCACAATTTCATACTATAAGTCATCATACACGCACCAGTGAAATTAACTTTCAAGTTTTATTTTTAGTGTTTTTACTGCAACGGAAAGTGGAAATTTATAAAATGGCAAATCAAAATAAAAGATGCTGAACATGAGATGCAAAAATATAGCTGATAAGAATCCCTCCCACAGACACATAAAATAAATTCAAATCTAATTATGGACATATAAATATTCAAATTCAATCACAAATTCAACACGCTGAATATTTCTAGGAATTTTATTAATGAAGACTTTGTGCATGACAAACAATTTTCAACAACATCTAAAAATTTCTCAAGTTATTGAATAATGGGATAGCGTGTTCATATTTACTTGTGTTAGAGATTATTTTGAGTAACTTCTTTTGAATCGTAATTATTTTTCCAGAACAGTAATGTAAATATGGCAAGATGATGAAGGCAGCTAACTTTTTCTATTTCAGTATTCTTCTTTTTCTTTCAGCTGTTCCCTTCAGGGGTCGCCACAGCAAATCATCTGCCTCCATCTCCATCTGTCCTCTGCATCATCTTCTCTTATGCCAACAACCTTCATGTCTTCCTTCACCACATCCATAAATCTTCTCTTTGGTCTTCCCCTCGGCCTTCTGCCTGGTAGTTCCAACCTCAGCATCCGACTACCAATATACTCACTATCCCTCCTCTGTACATGTCCAAACCATCTCAATCTAGCCTCTCTGACTTTGTTTCCAAAACATCTTACATGTGCTGTCCCTCTGATGTGCTCATTCCTGATCCTATCCATCCTCGTTACTCCCAAAGAGAACCTCAACATTTTCATCTCTGCTACCTCCAGCTCTGCCTCCTGTCTTTTCCTCAGCGCCACTGTTTCTAAACCATACAACATCGCTGGCCTCAACACCGTCTTGGACAATTTTCCTTTCATTCTTGCTGATACTCTCCTATCGCACATCACACCGGACACTTTTCTCCAACCATTCCAACCTGCCTGCACACGCTTCTTCACCTCTTTTCCACACTCTCCATTGCTCTGGATTGTTGAGCCTCAGTACTTAAAACCCTCCACCTTCCATATCTCTGCATATCTCTGCTCCCTGTAACATCACCGTTCCTCTTGGGTCCTTCTCATTCATACACATGTATTCTAATTTACTGAGACAAACCTTCATTCCTCTCCTGTCCAGGGCATACCTCCACCTCTATAGATTTTCCTCCACTTGTTCTCTGCTCTCACTACAGTTCACAATGTCATCTGCAAACATCATAGTCCATGGGGAATCTTGTCTCACCTCGTCTGTCAGCCTGTCCATCACCATTCAGAGCTGACCCTTGATGCAGTCCCACCTCCACCTTGAATTCTTCGGTCATGCCGACAGCACACCTCGCCACTGTATTACATCTCTCATACATGTCCTGCACCACTCTAACATACTTCTCTGCCACTCCAGACTTCCTCATGCAATACCACAGTTCTTCTCTCGGCACCCTGTCATATGCTTTCTCCAGATACACAAAGGCACAATGCAGCTTCCTCTGACCTTCTCGGTACTTCTCTATTAATATCCTCAAAGTAAACACTGCATCTGTGGTGCTCTTTCTTAGCATGAAACCAAACTGTTGTTCACAAATGTTGACCTCTGCCCTTAGTCTAGCTTCCACTATTCTTTCCCATAACTTCACCGTATGGCTCATCAACTCTGTCTGTCTTCCTTTCGGCTTTTTCCCTTTTACTCGGGAGTCGCCACAGCGAATCATCTGATTCACACGTTTGATTTGGCAGAGGTTTTTACGTCGGATGCCCTTCCTGTCACAACCCTTTTAGCAAGGGACAGAAACACGCTGACGACTTTGCAGCCTACTCTTTACGAATGTCAGCAATGGTTCTTTTACATGCCTCACACCATAGACAGTGAAAGACATGGCCCGCCTTTGATAACCCAGTTAGCCGCACTGGGGGGACAGTGACAACCTTGTGGAGAGTGGGACTCGAACCCCCAACCTTTGGATCAGCGATCCAGTGCCCTATACCACTAGACCACCACTGCCCCTGTCATTGCCACAACTCTGCACATCTCCCTTGTTCTTAAAAATGTCTCACTTCTCCTCCATTCCTCCGGCATCTGCTCACTCTCTAAGACCTTGTTGAATGTTCTTGTCTGAAAATCTACTGCTACCTGTCCTAGACACTTCCATACTACCACAGGTATATCATCAGGACCAACTGCCTTTCCATTCTTTACTTTCCAGCCGAGCATACAAGTAATCATACGCCCTTTGTATGACCTTTGATACCACTACCCTCGCCTTACACTGTGTCTCCCTGTATTCCTGTTTATTCTCTTCGGTCCTCTCTATGTCCCACTTCTTCTTAGCTAACCTCTTCCTTTGTACACACTCCTGCACTTCCTCATTCCACCACCAAGTCTCCTTATCTACTCTCCTTCCAGATGGCACACCAAGTATTCTCCTACCTGTCTCCCTGATCACATTAGCTGTAGTTGTCCAGTCATCTGGACGCACTTCCTGACTACCCAAAGCCTGTTTCAACTCCTCCTTGAAGACAACCCGACACGCTTCCTTTTTCAGCTTCCACCACTTTGTCTTCTGCTCTGCCTTTTCCTTCTTCACCTTCCTCACCATCAGCGTCATCCTGCACACCACCATCCTATGCTGTTTGGCAACATTCTCACCTGCTACTACCTTGCAGTCACTGACTTCCTTCAAATTACAATGCCTGCACAAGATGTAGTCTACCTGTGTGCTCCTACCTCCGCTTTAATAAGTCACCCTATGCTCCTCTCTCTTCTGGAAGAAAGTATTCACCACAGCCATTTCCATCCTTTTTGCAAAATCGATCAAAATCTGTCCTTCTGTGTTCCTGTCCTGGATATCAAACCTACCCATCACTTCCTCATCCCCTCTGTTGTCTGCACAAACATGTCCATTGAAGTCTGCACCAAAGACCACTCTTTCACCTCTGGAGGTACTCTGCATCACTTCATCTAACTCACTCCAGAATCTCTCCTCCACTTCTAGCTCACATCCTGCCTGTGGGGCATAAGCACTAACAACATTGAACATGAGTCTCAAGTTAGAAATTGAAGGTGTGATGTTCAATGTTGTTACCCCTCCTTCAAGATGGCTCCTTCTCCATTTCTCTTCCCATCCACGCCATGATAAAACAGCTTAAGCCTTGCTCCTAAGCTTCTAGCCTTGCTATCTTTCCACCTGGCCTCCTGAACCCACAGTGTGTCCACCTTCTTCCTCTGCATCATGTCAGCCAGCTCTCTACCTTTTCCTCTCATAGTTCCAACATTCAAAGTCCCCACTCTCAGTCCTAGACTCATGCTTTTCCTCTTCTCTCTCTGCTTACAGACACGCCTCCCGCCTCTCCTTCTTCGACCAACAGTCGTCCAATTTCCACCAGCACCCTGTTGGTTAACAGCACTAATGGCGGTCGTTGTTAACCCGGGCCTCGACCGAGCCAGTATGGAGGTAATATTTGTGATTTGCATTATAAAGTTTGGCATTGGTTTTACGTCGGATGTGCTTCCTGACACAACCATCTGCATTTATCTGGGCTTGGGACCGGCGTCCCCTCCTCCCCACGGCTGCATTCAATATTACTTATCTTTATTCCTGATTGATTTGTGTTTATTTGCCTATTGTTAAAGATCACATAATTAGTCTTGGCAACATTCAGCAACACTTTTTTAGTTAAAATTTTTTTTCCAAGTTCAGCATTTACTGTTTTAATTAATTTACTAAATTCTGAATTAAACAAAAGAATAGTTGTGTCCTCAACAAAAGTATGAAGTTTCGCATCGCTGATCTAGTTGTGATATGATTAATATAAATAAGAAACAATTTGGGGCCTAAAACAGGTCCTTGAAGTTTAGCTTCTGATCGAATCATTTGCTATTCCTCTGATTCTTTCATTTTTTTCAGCAAAATAATCATGATTTACACTAGCAAATGCCATTTTTAGATCAATAAATACCCATGCTATTATTAATAGTTTTTCTACATTATTTGTGATTTCTTTTGTTAATTCAAAAACTGTTGATAATGTTGACAGAGTATTTTTGAAGCTGTATTGACTATGACAAATAATATTGTACTTCATCAAAAATGGATATAAACGTGTTATAAAAAGCTTCTTGAGAATTTTGGAAACTTAAGGTAATAATAAGATCGGTCAGTAATTATTATAACTTGCCTTATCTGCTGCTTTAAAAATAATAATTACTTTTATCATTTTCATACTATATGGAACTGTACCCTGCTGCAGTGATGTATTGCATATGTAAAACTCCAAATCAGAAAAAGTTGGGACAGTGTAAAAAATGCGAATAAAAAAAGAAAGTAGTCATTGATAAATTTCTCTTAATTTTATTTAATTGCAAACAGTATGAACACAAGATATTTCATATTTTGTTTGGGCAACATCATTTGATCTGTTAATAAACATCCATTCTTGACATTCAAGGCAAACAATACATTCTAAAACAGTCAGACCTGGGCAATTTCAGCGTAGTAACGAGGTCCCAACAAGAGAGTCTATGATTCGAACAATAAAGAGAATTAGGAACATTCTCAAGAAAGAAACCCACAGAGTGTGGCAAACGATACGGACTGTTCTCAGAAATTTGACGCAAGTACAGTATAATAAAAATGGGAAGATTATAAAAGAAGAATATTCAGGTAGACAAACAAAGATAGAAATAGAACAGACAACTCAAAGCAGTACGTTTAAAATGAGAAAACATACAATAAAACTAAACAAGTGGAAACAGGATTCAGGGTCAGTGTGAGGAATAAATGAGATGAATAAAATGGGATTTATGTTTCATGTAGATAAGACAAAACAAAACCAATAATAACACTGCGACAAGATTGCAGTGAGTTAAAGAGAAGTAATGATGAAGGGATGCTACAGATGACTATATGAAAGTGGTGTTCAGTGATCAAATACACTGCACTGGACAAGATGATGATGTAAAGCAT
>CM045738.1:570000-815000 GCA_024760905.1 Plotosus lineatus | reverse complement strand
CTGGTGCCAAGTGCACCTATGGGCACACTTATGTTCGAACATGGTGTTCGTGATAGACAAACTGTGACGAGCACAGAAGTCCAACAACGAAACACCATTCAGGTTCAGACTGGAGAGGCCATACCTACCGATCACACCCTTCCAGGTCACACTAACGTTACCCACATGGGCGTTGAAGTCTCCCAAGACAAGGAGTGAGTCTACCGAGGGAGCGTTCTTCAACACACCTCCTAAAGACTACAAGAAGGGTGGGTACTCTGAACTGTCATTTGGTGTATAAGCACAAATAACAGTCAGGCCCTGTCCCTCCACCCAAAGACGGAGGGGAGCTACCCTTTCGTCAACTGGGGAGAACCCCAACATTTGGGCCCCGAGACAGGGGGCAATAAGAATGCCCACACCAGCTCGCCGCCTCTTCCCATGAGCAACTCCAGAATGGAATAAGGTTCAGCCTGTCTCGAGCTGGGTGGTTCCAGAGCCCAAGCTATGCGTTGAGGTGAGCCCGACTATATCTAGTTGGTATCTCTTCACCTCATGCACCAGATCAAGCTCCTTCCCCACCAGAGAGGTGACATTCCATGTCCCGAGTGTCAGAGTCAGTGGCCAAGGATCGGTCCGACAGAACCCATGCCTTCGGCTGCCACCCAACTGACATTGCACCCGACCCCTAAAACTCCTCCCATGGGTGGTGGGTCCATGGGAGGGCGGACCCATGTCTACTTTTCGGGCTAGGCCCGGCCAGGCTCCATGGGCAGAAGCCTCCCCTGGGCCTGGCTACAGGGGGAGACCCCGGTGACCCATGTCCGGGCAAGGGAGACTGCATCCTTGTATGTCATAAAGGTCTTCTGAATTGTATTTCTCTCAGTTATAAAGGTCTTCTAGCTGGTAGACGAAAGACAAAAAAAAAATCAAACATATTTACATTACAAGTGAGAGAATCCCTACCATAGAAGGAGAGATCAACTCTACTCTCTTCACTCTGCCTATAACACACACACACACACACACACACACACACACACACACACATTAGTGCGAACCTTCCTCTGATATACTGTATTTATTAATGCAGACCATTAATGCTGTGCTGTGTCTAAACCTTAACCTCAGGAACCGAAATCAAACATTTAAGCCCTTTTACTTACTTCAATAAAAGATGTGGTTTGTAGAAAACATTTTGTAGTTAATTATCTCCGTCACATAGAATAAAATACCACACACACACACACACACACACACACACACACACATAGATTTCTGTTAAATATCAAGGTTAATTATCACAAGTATGTGAAATATGTTTCATAATGTTAATTAAACATGCTCTCCCTGTGCTTGCATGGGTTTCCTGTATATATGTTTCCTCCCACAATCCAAAAACATGCATAGTAAGCTAGTTGGCTGTTCCAAATCAGCCCTACATGTGAATGTGAGGGTGAATGGTTATGTGTCTGTGTCTTGGCCCCAGAATGTCCAGACAAGTTGTTTCACATGTACCTCGCCCTCGCCCAGAGTCAGCTGAGATCAGCACAAGCTTCTTGACTTTAACAAGGAATAAGTGGTTTCTAAATTGAATTAATTATTACAGGGTCATACAGTGGTGTAGTAGTTAGCATGACTGCCACAAAAGGGTTTAATAATGTCAACCTACAGGTGGTGGACAAAATAATGGAAACACCTAACATTTTGGTATCATAATCTTTGAACATAATTTAAACAGTCAAAACTTGGCATATTTATTGATTCATACAACTTTTGAATTGTTTCCAAAGGAATTTTAAGCCATTCTTCAGTTCGAATCCCCTCCAACTCTTTTTGAGACGATAGCGGACTTGTGCTTTGCTGAGGACGTTTTTCCCTCTCTTTCAAAGGCAGTCTTACTTTTGAGACAGTTCCTCTTGAAACACCGAACATTTGGGAAGTTTTTGTTACACTAGCGCCGACCATACCAGCACCAACAATTTGGCCTCTTTTAAAATCTGAGAGCTCTGCCATTATTGGGTATGATTAATGTTTTCAATATCTGTTTAATGTTTTCAATATCTGAAAAAGGAAAAAAAACATTTATTTTACATCAACATATCAAATAACAAAATTATTATACAAAATATTATAACATATGCCAAGTTTTGATTGTTTAAATTATGTTCAAAGATTATGATGCCAAAATGTTAAGTGTTTCCATTATTTTGTCCACCCCCTGTTGTAGACCAAGTCAAAACACAATCTACAATCATAGTCCATAAACAGGCAGCAGTAAACTGATCAGGCCAACGGGATATTGAAGGCAAAACAATGAACAAAAATGAGAAGACAGACAAAAGTAAAAAAAGAGCAAACATGAGTTACCAAGACACACAAATCATGACCAAAAAAAAAAAAACAGAGAAAGAGAACCAGGGGTGCTGTGATCATGCATGAAGAGTCATGTGCAAGGTCATGTGACTGTGTAAGGGTTGCTAGGAAAAGTCCTGAAAGTAGTACGAACACATTTAAGATTACGTAGAAACAAATACTAATGAGAGACGATATGATTCACCTCCATTGTGATGTGATATAACACAATTTAATTTGATGCGTTTTGGTGCAATTCGATGAGATGCAAAGCAATAGGGTGCTGTGTAAATACTTTCGAGAGGAGGAGTTACCCTATATATTGTATGTGTATGTATACCCAACCTACATTTGCTGGTGAAAATTTTTGGTCACACTAGCTACACCTGCATTATGGATAACATAAATAATAGACCCATCTAGATCAGAGCCCACCTGAATTCACTCAGCCATCAGCTATAAAGAGCTCCGTGCTCGACCAGTTTCCGTGTTGATACTCTCCCAGTGATTTTGGTTTTTGTTTTTCCCTCACCACTACGGTGAACACGATTTTTCCCACACCCCAGTACTTCCCTGAGCTCAATAAAAGTCATTGTTTCATGAGGGAGGAAAGGTGTGTTGGATGCTGGGAAATATAATCTCGACCAATCAGCTTGCTGGATACACAGCCAATCAAAGAACACTCAAGTCAAGCAGGACAACAGAGCATGTTGGGTAGGTCAGGTCAGGTCAGGTATGAGGGCATGCGCCGGGACAGCACTTCGCTGCGTCCACCAGCTGCCTCCACTCATCCGGCCGTCTCCTGTTGATCGACCAGGCCTGCGCAGGGCCCATACCCTCGGCAGGGCAGCCCGCAGCTGCAACAACCACGTCGCACGCGGTCGTCCCTACGATCGGCTCCAGCCCCTTGGATCCCGAACGGAAAGGATCTGGTGTGCTGGCTCCGAAGGCGGGAAACGAGCCAAGTGCCCATAGTAGCGCAGCTGACGGTCGCGGATCAAGTAGGCTACTCTTACCATCCCCGCATCCCCGAGCACCTTCTGGTTGGTAACAAAGTCCCACCAGCGGTATCCGAAGATGCGGCGAAGGGAAGTCGTAACAAAGGAGTCCTGTTGTCGTCCAAGCTCAACCGTGAGCGTCCATGTCTCACTTGAGTAGAGCAAGACAGAGAGCACAAGGGAGTGAAAGACTTGGACTTTCGTCCGCCTGCTCAGATACCTTGACCGACACACGGTCCTGTCCAGTGAGTCCATCGCGCCATAGGCTAGACCAAGTCGACGATTGATCTCGGCCCTGCAATCAGTAGAACGATGGACCACGCTGCCTAGGAAAGACTCCACGATCTCTACTCTTTCACGACCCACAGCGATCGAGTCAACAGCAGCATCCAAGAGGTTGCCGAAAGCCTTGATCTTGGTTTTGATCCGGGAGACTCGCAAACCAAGCGGTTCCGCCTCCTCACCCAACGAAGGGAGAGTCTCCATCAGGACATCCACCGTTTCCGAGAAGATCACTGCGTCATTGGCAAAGTCCAGATCAGTAATCCGAACCTCACCGAACGACACACCGCAGGCCGATCCACCCAATACCGCCACCATGATCCAGTCCATTGCGGTACCGAAGAGAGTGGGGGCCAGAACACACCCCTGCCTCACTCCGGTCTCGACCAAAAAGAAGTCAGAGGTGGAGCCCCCACACCTCACAGCACTCTCTGTCCCAGAATACAGCGATGATATCAGCCGGACCAAAGCCGACGGGATCCCACGTAGACGAAGTATGCCCCAGAGGGCCTCCCTATCCACTGAGTCGAACGCCTTGCGAAAATCTATATAGGTGGCAAGGAACCCTTATCAAACTCCCGCAAGCGCTCGGATAGGACACGGAGTGCCAGGATGCGGTCAACGGTAGACCTCTTTGGTGTGAACCCTGACTGTTCAGGGCGCTGGTGCGCTCGAAGCTGCTGACGGATCCTGTCCAGTAGAATCCGTGCGAAGACCTTGCCCGGAACTGAGAGGAGAGTAACCCCCCGGTAACTGTTGCATTCTGGGGTATCACCCTTCCCCTTCCAGATCGGCACAACGATGCCCCGTTTGCAGTCAGCTGGGAAAACACCTGTGCTCCACATGGAGCACACAAGAACGAACAGCCACCTGAGGACGGCCTCACCTCCCGCTTTAAGCATTTCCACGTGGATACCACAAACTCCCGCAGATTTGCCATCCGCCAAGCGCCACACTGCCCTCAGAGTTTCCTCAAGAGTTGGCGGGTCGCAGCCTGGGGGAGGGTCGGCAACAAGAGTTTCAGCATCCCCAATGGCCAGGCTCCGGGCGGGAGGGTCAGCACGATACAACTCCTCAAAGTACTCGGCCCAACGAGTCCTCACTTCTGATTCTTCAGTAAGGGACACTACCGTCTGCAGCTTTCACAGTCTGACATCGCGATGTGGATGGAGAGGAACGGAGACTCTGCAATGCCCTGTAAGCCGGGCGAGAGTCACTCGAATTCAAGTGGCCCTCGACAGTCTCACAGAGATCGCGGACCGCAGCCTCCCGATCTCTTCACACCGCCTTGACGGCTTCGCGCTTCAGGTCCCTGGCCAGTCCAACTCTGCCGTCTGCCTGTCTCGCTCTCTCGATGATGTCGATGGTCTCAGAGGAGATGGCTATTCCCGGTCGTTTGGGCGACCCCGATATGCAGCCACGGGACACCTTCAGGATGCAGTCTCTGAAACCAGTCCAGAGAACCTCCGTGCCCGCACCCGCGTCCAGATCCTCCAGGGATTCCCCAAGCCTACTGGCGAACTCCGAAGCCACATCAGGGTCCCTGAGTCGGCTTACATCAAATCGCATTTGACGAGCCAGGGCTTTCTCAGGGCGCCTGAAGCAGATATTCAGAGTCGCCACCAGAAGCCCGTGGTCTCCCGAGAATAGCTGGGCACTTCTGAAGACATGGCAGTTCTGGACCAGCCGCCAGAGACTACCTACGAGAACATGGTCGATCTCCTTCCTAGTGACGCCGTCGTTGGAGTACCAAGTCCAGCGGAGAAATGTGGAGGAGCAGCAGTTCTACTCCGAACTCCTTCTGAATAGCTGAGCTTCTCATCCTATCTGTAAGGGAGAGCCACCACCCATCAAAGGAATCTCATTTCAGCCACTTGTGTCCCCGATCTTGTTCTTTCGGTCACTACCCAAAGCTGGTGACCATAGCTGAGGGTTGGAACGTAGATCGATCGACTGGTAAATTGAGAGCTTTGCCTTGTGGCTCAGCTCCCTCTTCACCACGACAGACCAGTACAGGCTTCGCTTTACAACAGAGCCTGCAGCAATCCACCTGTCGATCTCCTGCTACATCTTTCCTTCACTCTTGAACAAGACCTCGAGAACCTTGAACTCCTCCATTTGGGACAAGACCTCATTCAAGACCTGGAGGGGGCATTCCACTCTATTCCAACTGAGAACCATGGCCTCAGACTTGGAGGTGCTGATCTTCGTCTTGGCTGCTTTGCACTCAACTGTGAATCATTCCAATGAGAGCTGAAGGTCCTAGCTTGATGAAGCCAAAAGGACAACGTCATCCATAAAAAGCAGAGACGAGATCCAATGGCCACCAAACCAGAACCCCTGAATGCCTTGGCTGCATCTAGAAATTCTGTCCATAAAAATTATGGTATATTATTATATATCAGTGACAAAGGACAGCCTTGGCTGACTCCAACTCTCACTGAAAAATTCGGCCTGTTGTTCCCAATACTGACTAAACTCTGGCTCTGATGATGCAGCAACCAAATTGCCCGTAGTAACGAATCCGTAAAGCTGTACTCCCAAAGCATGATGCACAAGATAACCTGAGGGACACGATCAAAAGCCGTCTCCCAATCCACAAAACACATGTGAACAGATTGGGCAAACTCCCATTGCCCCCACCAGGATCCTGTGGAGTGTATAGAGTTGGTCGAGAGTACCGCGGCCAGGACGAAAACTACATTGTTCCTCCTGAATCCGAGGTTCAACTATTGGTCGGATCCTCCTGTCCAGTACCCCTGCATAGACTTTCCCGGGTAGGCTGAGGAGTGTGATTCAACTATAATTGGAATACATCCTCCAGCCCCCCCCTTTTCAAAAAGGGGGACAACCACCCCAGTCTGCCAATCCAGGCCCCGATGACTACGTGAAGTTGCAGAGACGTGTCAACCAAGACAGTCCTACAACATCCAGAGCCCTGAGATATTCAAGGCAGAGCTCATCCACCCATGAAGCCCAACCACCGAGGAGCTTTTTGACTGCAAGGTCTCGGTTTCCTACAAATGCTTCACTTGTATTATAAATGGATTCCTGTGTTTACTGTTTCCATGTTCATTACACATAAAATCAGTGATGTCTGTAAAACAGCCATGAGACTCTGTTATGCTATACCATAAATCCATCATAAAACACATTTCTAATTGACATGTGTGTAGTATGAAATTTTTCCCAGATGTATATGTGTGAAATATGAATATGTAAATATGTAAATATATGTAACATATGTATATAAAATTTCTCACTGCATGGCATTCTTTGTGTGTGTGTGTGTGTGTGTGTGTGACATGGGGGTTGGGCTGTTCTTTATATTTGCACACATTTATCACACCCTGTGTTCTGGAACCTTCTGTGAGGTCGTAGTGATGTTACAGTAAAGATGGTTCTATCAGCCAATCTGAGCACGAAACATGCAGTAGACCAATCAGATCACTGGTGGTAAGAGCAGGATAGATTGGGGAGTGAAAGATAGCTCTCTCTCTCTCTCTCTCGCTCTCTCTCTGTCTCGCAGATATTGCTGTTCAGGATGCTTCATAATTTAATTTTACTGTAATAATATTGAGATTCTACATATTTTTGTATCATCCACTGCTAGTGATTAAATGCTGAAAAATATTTTGGTGTTTCAAGCTCTTAAAGTCTTTGCCATTCTATAGTCTGAAGGAACAACCAACCAAGTCGTGGTTATTAAATGTGGTATATCTGTGCCACGCCAGCATACTTCAAGTCAATTACATGTGTGTGTGTGTGTGTGTGTGTGTGTGTGTGTGTGTGTGTGTGTGTGTGTTTGTGAGAGAGAGAGAAAGAGAGAGAGACAGACAGACAGACAAACACTGGCTGATGGCAGCAGCATTCTGCCTTTGCTGTCAACTACAGGAGGCTTTCCCCATATATCATGGACCAAGATGGGACCAAGAGTAGGGGTTTTAGGATGTTGAAAAAAGGGTGAAGAACTTTGGAGTGTGAAATGGGAAGTTCAATTAACACTGATTTTGTGCATCTCCCCAGGGCAGGTACATTATTATTAATTCATAAACCTATTGAAGTACACTATGAGCTATACTATGAGCTATACTATTTGAACTGCTGCTGTCACAGAGATCTATAATGACAATAATCACACAGAGATCATAAATACATCAATTCCATCAAGAAGCGTTGAGAATTTTTTTAATATTGTAAAATATGTAAATGTCATGCAGCTGTTGAGCACATGAAGCAGAATAATGTTTCACTGCACACTTTTTACAGAACAGAGAATTCACTGTGAGTGTGAAGCACTTCCTCTCTTCCGAAAACTGGATGTGGAGGGGGGGGGGGGGGTCAAGCTGTTACTTGATGCAGGGCAATAATTTGTCCCTTCTGAATAACGGTGACATCTTTTCTATGACCATAGGATATGTCTCCATCCAGGACTAATTCATAGATAATTATTTAAGAAAAAAATAAGACATTCATTGCATCGGTTAAAATTAAATAGCATCCTGCAGTTGAAATATTAATTACTGCAGTAATTATCCAATCAAAGGCTCATTTAAATCCATCCAGTAGCTTTGTTTTGGCAGGGCAGTGGAGTTTATTGCTTTGACAGCATCACAGGAACAACGGACAACAAAATGCACTTTCGTAGAAAAACAAACAGCTACCTAGTAAGGTTGATATTCCCATAGACTAATTCAACTATCATCCTCTTTATACAACTTCAGGAAATACAAACAAATAAAGCTCCTGTAGGTGTGCAGAACTTTGTGATAAGCATTCTCCCTCTGTCTCATTTTGCATTACTGTTGAGCTACAGGTACTACTTCTGAGATATCAGTAATCCCAAACCTTTCACTCCCTGACTTGTGTGATCCACTTTGATCTTATACTGCTTATTGGAATTCTCTCACTTAAAAAACCTTGTTCTTGCTAATAATATCGCTATGAATATGGCTGTAGACTGTTGCTGATCTAAACCATTTTTCTGAACGGATTAGGACTACAATTATAGTGACCATTTATTATTGTAATTAGTACAAAGTTGAAGGACATTATTACTAGCTGGCTGATGTATACACATCCCATTAGAAATCCCATGTGATTGTAGTTCCCAGAAGCTGAAATGAAGTGACTGTGCTCACTTGTGAATTATTAAACACAAAAGGAAAGGGAGAATGCGGAAGATGTTTTGACGAAGTCGTTGCGCATCGCTGAGATTTTAATCGTGTTCCCTCTACACCTGAAGGATATGCAATTGTTAAACCTTTTCAGGTACTTCAAATTCACTCATCAAATATCAAATGCAGTATCAAATATAACCTTTAACATTCTCTATGATGCGATCTTTCTGCTTGTAAATGGTTCCGATGGTCGATGGATGATCACTTTACATGAAGCTGAGCTGAGTCACATTACATGAAGCTGAGCCGACTCACTTTATATGAAGCTTAAAACAGCCAATCAACACTTACAATATGTGAGGTGCTCAATACCGAAAGTAGTTTACTTGCTGTGCTTGAAAACGGGTTATACGGACTTCCGGTCTTTCAAGTGAGCAAGGGCGCCAATGAACTCGTTTAGTACTCAGCCTGCACTGATGTGAATCACCAGCAGAATGGAGAGTTCTTTTTATTTTCTGGATTTGGGTTTTCATTCATTTTACAACTCTCTTTGCTTAAATGAGTATGCATTAGATTGTGCCGATCTGAGCAGATAGTTAATTCATCTCTGTGTATGAGACTTGCACACATGCTAGTAGGCTTACACTTCTGACCAACCATATTTGCTTAGGGTTACAAAAGTCTGCAAAACTGTAAACACAAAGATCACAGAGACAACGTCTTAACACAAGGATAACACGCTATATAACTGATATATACAGCCAATGAGAGAGCAACTAGCACATCGTGTGAAATTTCGATTGGCGCGTTTGAATTTTGAATGGTGGATTTGGCGCTTTTCATAAGAGGAGGTTGTTTTCGTATTCCGGGGACGAAAACTTAGGAAAATGTTTTTCGGAACTCGGAATTTTCGCACCCAGGGGTTTCGTAAGTAGGGGGCCTACTGTATATATAACTGAACTGGGAAGAAGGAGGGGCATGTTCAGTCTGTCGTTTGTAAACAATGGACGCAGCGTCATTATGTCAGCGTACTACGTAGGTACGTCTAAACTCAAAATTTGACTTTTTTTGGAAAAAAAAAAAAACGGAACAAAAAAAAAAGTAAAACAGATGAACGTAAGTCGGGGAGTGTCTGTGGTGATAATATTGTCTGTGTTTTGATCACAGTTTTCTGTGTGACTGAACATCAGCACAGGTTTTTATAAACAGAACCAACACATGGAAACGCTGCCCCTTGATGCCTCTATAAATAATTAAAGAGAGGAAAAGGCTGAGGTTGGGGCCTATTGATCAAGGCCATTATCCTATCACATTAGGTTCCTCAAGGGCAATGACAAGATGGGTGGAGTCACAGCTGTCAATGACAGTCCACAGCCAAGGATAAAGGTCAGGTATAAAAGTCAACCTCTGGATTTATGTTTGCAAAGAATGAGGATAAACACACAAGCTGTATCCTCTAAATATGAGGCTTGGGTTTAATATTAACTATTAGCCCTCACCATGAGAACCCAATGAGAATCATCCCTGCAAGAATTAGTCCCACAAGAATAATCCCAAAGAGTCCCAAAGAATCCCAACGACAGGAATGGAGAGAGACAACAGAAAGAAAAGGAGAAAGAGAGAGAGAGAGAGAGAGTGAGCGAGAGAGCGAGAGAGAGAGAGAGAGAGAGAGAGAGAGGGAGAGTCCAATTTGACCGTATCTCTTATTATCTAAACATATTAACCACAGCAGATTTAAATCTGGGTTTTGATAAATGAACCATGTGACTGATGCTCACATATAAAAGCCCACAGTACAGTGAATAGAGATTTCAGATCAGACAGGATTCATGCACCATGAACAGAGACCTCCGTCTGCAGCGACCTGTATACTCCCTACGCGCCAGAATATATCCGGACAGACAGTAACCTGAGTTCAGGATCGAACCGGTGACCCTGAAGTTGGGAGGCGGCATCACTACCTACTGTTAACCTTCATTTATTAATATGATCAGTTTGAACCAAAGGGTATATACCAAAAGGGTATATGAACCAAAAAATATAAATAAAAAGCAAAAATTAGAAACTCAAAATGGATGTGACCACCACTGTAGTCATCTATACCAACTTGCTGGGTTTAACACCACCAAAGCCAAACAAGAGAGTCCTGTGCAGTACTTGACATACGACAGTAAGTGTTGTGCCAAGGTGACGTTGAGTTAAACGATGGTTTATTGGAAGAGATTTACTGCACGATTGTTCAGAATGCACAGAGTGAGCACACAGTTTCAAATCCAACCACCGGACAAGCGAGACTTGAACACCGTGTAATTTAATACACCTCTGTATGTATCTGTCTATTCACATGATATCCACTCATTCAGCCATCTATTATAATGCATATACATATTCATCCAGGATCCATCCAGACACTCATCTATCCTTTCGTCTATCTGCGCCTCCTGTACCCCTGATAAACAGTGTGTGTGTGTGTGTGTGTGTGTGTGTGTGTGTGTGTGTGTGTGTGTGTGTGTGTGTGACAGATGGTGTTTGGGGCCCCCAAGACCTGGTGATTTTCCTCTCTGGCCCCGCCCACCTGTCCTTCTCACCATTCAGACCCACACACACATACATTTGTTTTTCTAAGTGAGGTTTTTAATATGATTATAAATACACCTAATTAACACTACATTACATCTCATCATCCAGCAGGAAGGCAGTTTTCCTTCTGAGGACCAGCCCTATCCTTGTGGGGACACTGGTTGGCATGTATACCTGAAGATCTGGGTCATTCTCTGAAACTGGGTCAAATTTAATTATTCAAACTTTGTCCTAATGTTTTCCAAAAACTAGAAAGAAACAAAAGAGCAATCCCTGCCCAAAAAATACCACATGGACATAAACAAAAAAGCATGTTCACGTCATAGCAAGAACCTCCTGGTTTTCAAATTCCAGCAAGGGCATTTGTGAGTCGAGTTTGCATGTTCTCGCCATGTTTGTGTTAGTTTCCTCTGGTTTCCTCCCACAAGTTGAAAAATAAAAACAATTTAATTGACTGTTCCAAATCGCCTGAAGGTGTGCGTGTGAATGGTTGCAACATTTATTCATTTTCTGAACCACTTATATTAATTAACGTCGCGGGGAGGCTGGCGCCCATCTGAGCTGACTCCAAGCGAAGGCAGAGTGCACCCTGGACGGCTCACCAGACCATCGCAGGGCAGAAACACACTGACGGCTATGCAATTACTCTTGACAAAAGTCAGCAATGGTTCTTTTACATGAACCTCCAGCACAGACAGTGAGAGACATGGCCGGCCTTTGATAACCCAGTTAGCTGGGGGGTGGTTGAAACATGTGAACAAAATTTGGGACACCTTTAGTCACTTATGTTTGATACCATGCTATGTAGCAGTGGTGGCCTGGTGGTAAATGGCCCCATTTCACTGGAGCGCGGAAAGCAATGATCGTGGCGGAAAGGCGCAGAACGCAGTCTACGGAGGAGCTTTGGCATTTTTCCATGAAAAATGGGTCAAAATCCTATGGAAAATTGAACATTTGGAATACTTTTGGAACGTTCACGATATGTGCGGAACAGACACGGAAAGACCGCAGTACAATTTCAGAATACATGTGTAAAAGCGCATGGATTACCTTTGGAACCAGTGCGAATAGCCACGGATTGCAAAGGAAGACTTTTGGATAATTCTTGGAATGGTCACGGAAAGCACTGAATACTCGAGGTATGACTACGGCACTACTCCATTTTAGAAGGAAGACCTTCGGAATGATTGCAGAAACAATGAAATGCAAATGGAATGAAAGCGGAACATTCACGTTCAAAACGGAATGACTGAGGAATACCCGCCGTAACCACGTTTCAACATAAAGATCAAAGGATTTGCTCCTGATTCCATCTATAAATTCGCAGATTCGACAAGGGAAGCTCATTCTTTAATTGAACTACCGTATTATATGCTGGTTTCTGTTTGTTGTTGAGATAATTGTTTGTTGTTATTGACTCTTGTTTGTATTAAAGTCTTTTTAGTTTTTTAATATCAATATGTCAATATACTGGGTTCTGCTTGCTGCTCTCCTGCAGATGACATCGATTGTTGTGGGCACGGTGGTGTTGCCCACCTCGTGTCTTGATGTCCCCAAACAGGCACACGTGGACCAGACGGCTGCGTGGTCCACAGCGTTGGTGGGGGCGGCCAGGAATGCTGATGATGCCACTGGTGGTGCAGAGGTGGTTGTCGAGGCTGCTGAGAAAACTGTTGGTGGTGTTGCTACAAATACTAAAGGAGGCTGGAGCTGCTGCGACTGCTGCTGCGTAGGAAGGAGGTGGTTGTTCCTGTGGCTGCATCTCCAAGGCTTCAACTCTGTCGAAGCATTCATTCAGCAGTTCTTGAATTTTCAATTTGGCATGCCTGTACTAGAGCCCTGCGCGGGGCAGATTTCTGCACAAATTTAAAGTCACACTTTTTAGTTTGCGGAGCAGGGCGGGTCAATTTGAAACTTATGTGGGGCGGGGCGGGTTGAGAATGATCCAAGTTTTATGGGGCGGGCTGCGGGCTGTCACGGATTCATGCGGGCTGTCCAGAAAAGAAAGAGAACTCTCCGCTCTGCTGGTGATTCACATCAGTGCAGGCTGAGTTCTAAACGAGTTCAACAGGGCTTTTGCTCACTTGAAAGACCGGAATTCCGGATAACCCACAGCAAGTGCACTACTTTCGTTTTTGAGTGCCTAACATATTGAGGTTTTGCACGTGACGTCACAGGGTCACGTGACTTTTGTTTATCTGCCATATTGGACAGAATGATCCAGACGGCGCTCGCTCATTCAACATTGCTAAACATCTTAAAATAAGTAATAGTGGTTCAACATTACCCAACTGGCTGTTGTTTGTCGGATACTAACTTCCCCAGAGTGATAGAAAATAAGCAGTGAGTGGTTATATTGTGTTGCGCTGTTGGCTGGGCAAATAGACAGAGGAGTAAAGCCTGCACTGTCATTTTATCATTTTCCATCTGACCCGGAGAGAAAAGCCAAGTGGATCGCAGCGGTAAATAGGAAAGACTGGAATCCTACAGAATACAGTAGAATATACAGCGAACACTTTGTATCAGGTAAATATACATTATTAGGCTGTTGTGAAAAATTGTTGATTTTAATGTAACTTTTTATGGTTTGAGTGAATTAAAGGTTGAATGTTAATTACATAACTACATAGTGGTAGTTGAGCGGGCTGCGGGGCAGGTGCGGGCTCAGAATTAGAAACTCACTGTGGGGCGGGGCGGGCTGCAGGCTAAAGTGTTTTGTGTGGGGCGGGCTGCGGGCCAGGTTAGAATTTCACTTGCGGGGTGGGGCGGGCTGACCTACAAGGGTAAATGTGTGGGGCAGGCTGCGGGCCACAATTCTAATTTGCGGGGCGGGCGCGAGCTTGTGATCTTGGCTCACACAGGGCTCTCGTCTGTACACAGGTTTTGGTAGATTATGCAGCAGAGCTGCTGCCCAACTGGTGAAACTCACCCTCTCTGACTCATCAGCCGTCCGTACCTCCCTTCTCTGGTTCATCAGCTGTTCGGCTGCTGCGAGAATCCAGTCAACTCTGTCGTCAAGAGGTACGCTGCCGCTCCAGACCTTGCCAAGGTGGAACTGGAGGCTGTGGTGACAGGCGTGTCGTCGAAGGGGTGACGGGTGTTGCCTCTTCTGCCAGCTGGAGGTCAATAGCTACAATGTCCTCTGAACCCTCCGACGTTGATTGCAGTGGAGGTTCTCCAGTGGTGGTGGGCGTGGAGTTGCCGGAGCCAGCTGCAGCAGCAATCTTTGCCTTTAGAGAGACCACGTTCCTCCGTTATATCTCAACAATGTGTGGACATAGGAAGCTAAAGCTGTTGTATATCCACTGGTCCCTCTGAGACATGTTCAGGTCAGCTTGCCCCGACTTCCACCGTCTAAGCTTTCCCAGCCTCGTCCGCACGCTATGGAACCATTGTTTCAGCTCTTCGTCACACTTCCCCATGCGTGAACCCTGATCAGCCCAGAGCTTAGCCTTGTGTGCTTTGTCCGTCCAGAATCAGAGTTTCTTGTCGTACAGACACTCGTTTGCCTGGATGAACTCCCCAATGGCCTGCTCCTCATTGTTGATGAGCTTGATGTAGACGCATGCCTTTTTGTTTGGATTGGCGGAAATGACATCCAGCTCGGCGTTGACCTCAGCTTCCTGAGAAGGCTGTTGAACTGGGGTTTCCGGCGTTGGAGACTATGGCCTCTTGGTGGATGTCTTCCTCTTGGCTTTCGGCATCGTGGCATCTCCCAAAATAAATGGCTCTTTGTCTTGCGCGCCTGTCTTTATAGTCGAAGTGAGTTCCGTGAGTGTTCCGTAAGTCTTCCGTGCTATCCGCAACCATTCCACAAACGTTCCGCTTTGTAAAGTGTAATGTCTACGGAAGTTCCGCAGTGTTTTTCTATTGTTCCGTATGTATTCCATGCCTTCCGTGAGTACTCCGTGGGGATCCGTAGATGAACCCGACTGTTCCGTGGCTGCTTTTAACCATACGGAAGGTACGGAAGTGAGTGTGTGTGTGTGTGTGTGTGTGTGTGTGTGTGTGTGTGCGCCGCCGCCGCTTCCCTGTGATGGCCCAGTGAGCTGATCAGGGTTCACCCCTCCTTCACTTTTGCCCAGAGTCAGCTGAGATGGGGCCACCCTGCCTGCAATCCTAACTAACGTTAAGCAGATTAGAAAATGTATGAATGAAGGTTTTTGATGTACTGTATTAATTCCACAAGGGAAATTTGACTCTATTTACCCCATCCAAAGTAAGTGCACACACGCACGCACGCACGCGCTCACACACACACACACACACACACACACACACACATACACACACACACACATACACACATACACACACACACACACACACACCCACACACACACACACACACACACACACACAGTCATACACACACAAACACACCCCGAGGGGTGATTTATAACAACCAGTTGGCCTACTGTGCATGATTTTAGAGTCTAGGAGGAAGCCAGAGTACCCAGATGAAACCTACGCAAGCTCAGGAAGAACATGCAAACTCCATCTTCTTGCTGTGAGGTGGACGTGCTAACCACTGCACCACCGTGCCGCCATAATAACGTGTACGTAAGTGACAAAATACTTTCCATCAGTAAATATTTACAGCAATCCCAACTACATTGAATGATCATTTTGGCATTCTCTTCCGGTAAATGGCCGCATAGTAGTTGGACATGCGTGGGGTAGGCTCTCGGTTATACGTGTTTTTTGTGAATGAAGACTTGAATTTTTCAGTCAGATTATGACACACAAGTCTGCTATGTTGGCTGTTAAACCAGGAAGTAAGTTCATGTTTGTGATGTACTGCACATGTGCTCTGTTTTTCCATAGAACTACACCTCTGGTGGAACTCTTGTTAGTAGAGGTGGAGTCTTGTGCTTTTATGTGTGTATGTTATGCATGTATGCTGTGTTTTGTGTTTGTTTGTGTTCAATTTGTTTTCCAGAACCATATATATGATGTATTGGCTGCTCAACCAAAAGTAAGCACTTGTCGCACAGACCACTTTTGAGATAAGGGCCAGAAAAGTAAAAATGGTCCATTTCTATCGAAATTCGGATTTTTGCCTAAACTATTAAAACAAGCATTCAACTATCACTTGCTCACATAAAACTTACTGGTTTTTGTTGAAATTATTCACCGAGTTCGGTACAAGACACTATAATCCATACACCAGAAGAACATGAAGTAGTCGCTACATTTTGGATACTGTTTTGATATTAAAATGCCGTTTCAGCAACTAAAGTAAAGGTTATGGAGACGATATTCTCGTAAACAATGCAGGCTAGTTGCTAAAGAAGATCTGAAAGGAGCATACTGATTGGTCAGCTTGGGCTTGCACATGCGCAGTGCCCGTTACACGTTAACTTCAGTTTTTTTACTTCCTGCTTCTGGTTTAACTGCACGCTGAATATCTCCGTTTTTCTCTTCAATAACAGTCATTAAGTTTATTTATAAGATTGTGAATACACAATTTCTGGAAAAGGAGAGTGAAATGTCATCTGTGATGACTAGCAGCATTAGTATAAATGTTAAATTCGACGTGAGAATTGCGCTTTGAAGATGCCGGAATGCTTGGCGTTCTTGAAGATTATTTCGCCGGTGAGTATTTTTCTCTGCATGCAAAATTTGATTATGGAATTTTTTTGATCATTTGATTTGTGTGTAATCTTGTCTGGACTGGACATGCTGGATCGTGGGTTGTTTAGTTTTGTATTAAAATTGGTCAAGACCTGAAAAATACTTAAATGTTTCATACCTTTTACATATGAACAAACTGATAATGATGATGTCAGCTGTGTTGATGAAGATTTTGATTTTGACGTTGATAAAGAAGAGGCACCTGTTAATAAAACTGTGCATGAGTTGTGTTGGTGGTGAGGATATAGATTAAGACGATAAATATTGAGGGCATGAGAAAAGTGTGCATGACTGATGTTTGTGAAGAATATGTGATCTTATCTGCTGAGCAGGACATAGAATAATATGATAATGCTGAGGGTGGAGTTGATGAAGTTTACTTGTATAAAGAGATCAGAGGGTTTTGTTGTATAGTTTTCTTAATTTCAGTGTGATTGTTTGAACCTGACAGTGTTTTTTTTTTTTTCAATCAGTATCATTTGAAGGCATTTGAACCTTTATATAATAGTCAAAAAGATACATACTGATCTTATTGGAATAAACAGAAATGAAAAAAAAAATTTTGTTTTTTGTTAATTTTTGGGGGTTACCACGGTGACTGATGGGTTTTAAAAGGGCGTGTCAGATTAAAATGAGGATGGTTTCTCTTATCATCTCTTCCTAAAACTCTTCCTAGACATGTTTTCTAAAGGTTTATATGGCTGAAGTGCATAAAAATGTTTGGTTGCTAAGGACTAATGATGTTGGAAGAAGTGCAAACTTTGTGCTCATTTTTCTTTAAAACGTCTTTTGAAATTTTGAGTTGAATGCTGACACAACAAATGGCATAGCTCGCTCAGTTTTCAAGGTATTGACAAACTTTTTGCTGCATTTTGCAGCTTCGGGCCTCCTCTATCTGATTTGATTGATTGATTGATTAACTGTTTGGGTTTTTACACCCGAGCCTAGTGGCTCATCAGGCCGGTGCTTATCCCCGGTTTCTGTAGCGTGAAGCAACCAGGAGTTCAACTCCTCCTGGATGGGACGCTAGTCCATCGCAGGTTAGCTTCCCAGTATATTTTTACTGGTACCCATTTATACTGCTGGGTGAACAGAGGCACACTTTGTGGTTGAAACCTTGCCCAGGGGCTCTATCTGACTGTGTAAAAGTCTCATTTTTGGACACAACAGCCTACTTTCTGTGGAGTGGCTCACAAATAAGTGCAGTGAGGATAGTACTACTTCAACAGGTTTGTCGATTAATTTTCTAACTTGTTTGGTGAATACGTCTTTACAGCAAGCTGCGGTTCTGGGTTTCTCACATCAGTACGTTGCACTCTCCTCCAGGGACCAGCATTCGGCCTTCATGAAGACCAAGGGCCCATTTCTTGCAGCAAGCAAATTAAGTTGTGTTTGGTGAAGGCAAAATCTCAATCTTAGAAATAACTATTGCAATTACAAATGCTTGTTTTCATGGAATCAGTGTTGAGTGAATGTGGGAAAAGGATAGTATTAGCTTTGACCTCAGAGTCCTAACTGCTTTTTATAGTGATGCATCATCATATGATTTGGACAGGTAGTCTAGTTCTTCTTTTCCTTTCGGCTGTTCCCTTCAGGGGTCGCCACGGCAAATGATCTGCCTCCATCTCTCCCTATCCTCTGCATCTTCTACTCTTACTCCAACGACCTTCATGTCTGCCTTCACCGCATCCATAAATCTTCTCTTTGGTCTTCCTCTGGGCCTTTTGCCTGGTAGTTCCAACCTCAGCATCCTACGACCAATATACTCACTATCCCTCCTCTGTACATGTCCAAACCATCTCAATCTAGCCTCTCTGACTTTGTCTCCAAAACATCTAACATGTGCTGTCCCTCTGATGTGCTCATTCCTGATCCTATCCATCCTCAAGTTACTCCCAAAGAGACCCTCAACATTTTCATCTCTGCTACCTCCAACTCTGACTCCTGTCTTTTCCCCAGGGCCACTGTCTCTAAACCATACAACATTGCTGGCCTCATCACCGTCTTGTACACTTTTCCCTTCATTCTTGCCGATACTCTCCTATCACACATCACACCGGACACTTTTCTCCAACCATTCCAACCTGCCTGCACACGCTTCTTCACCTCTTTTCCACACTCTCCATTGCTCTGGATTGTTGAGCCTAAGTACTTAAAATCCTCCACCTTCTTTATCTCTGCCCCCTGTAACCTCAAAGTTCCTCTTGGGTCCTTGTCGTTCACACACATGTATTCTGTCTTACTAAGACTAACCTTCAATCCCCTCCTTTCCAGGGCATACCTCCACCTCTCTAGATTTTCCTCCACTTGGTCTCTGCTCTCACTACAGATCACTATGTCATCTGCAAACATCATAGTCCATGGAGATTCTTGTCTAACCTCATCTGTTAGCCTGTCCATCACCATAGCAAACAAGAAGGGGCTGAGAGCTGACCCTTGATGCAGTCCCACCTCCACCTTGAACTCTTTTGTCACACCGACAGCACACCTCACCACTGTCTTACATCTATTATACATGTCCTGCACCACTCTAACATACTTCTCTGTCACTCCAGACTTCCTCATACAATACCACAGTTCTTCTCTCGGCACCCTGTCATATGCTTTCTCCAGATCCACAAAGGCACAATGCAGCTCCTTCTGATCTTCTCTGTACTTCTCTATTAACATCCTCAAAGCAAACACTGCATCTGTGGTGCTCTTTCTTGGCATGAAACCAAACTGTTGTTCACAAATGCTGACCTCTGCCCTTAGTCTTGCTTCCACTATTCTTTCCCATAGCTTCATTGTATGGCTCATCAACTTTATCCCTCTGTAGTTGCCACAACTCTGTACATCGCCCTTGTTCTTAAAAATGGGCACAAGCACACTTCTCCTCCATTCCTCTGGCATCTGCTCACTTTCTAAGACCTTGTTGAATATTCTTGTCAGAAAATCTACTGCTACCTCCCCTAGACACTTCCATACCTCAACTGGTATGTCATCAGGGCCAACTGCCTTTCCACTCTTCATCCTCTTCAATGCCCTCCTCACTTCTCCCTTACTAATCTTTGCTACTTCCTGCTCCTCAACGGTCACCCCTTCTACTCTTTTTTCTCTCTCATTTTCCTCATTCATCAGCTCTTCAAAGTACTCTTTCCATCTTCCCAGCACACTTCTGTCATCAGTCAATACATTTCCCTCTCTGTCCTTTATCACTCTAACTTGCTGCACGTCTTTCTAGTTACATATCAGAATGTGCAAAGGCTCATACAGTAGTGATTAAGAAGTGAGGAGTTCAAATCTTCTTACCTTTTTTTGTTCCTCTGGTCCATGAATCACCTGCTTCCTCCGGTGCTGCTGCACTGGAGGTGTCTTTGCTCCCGAGTCTGACATATTCAGACAAATTCTTTGGTTATAAAATTCCAACCACAATCCTTCTTCAGATCAGCACAGTGTGTTCACCGGTCCATCAGAGCCCTCCGGTTCGACGTGTTTACTACAGGTAAAGTTCAGATCACCATCTCCGTCATCTACTGATCCGACCTTCCAAACTTCGTCCCAATGCATTCTTCTGAAAATCTCCGGAATACTGGAGCAGGTTAATCCATGTCTAGTTCAGGGTGACATCTTTGTGCATCAGTGTGGCTCAGAGGCATCTTGAGAGTCAAGAAAGACTGTAAACAGTTGAGAGATAAGAAAGATAAGTACATGTAGTGTGTGTGAGCGTGTGCGTGTCTGTGTACTTCCAGCAGAAACATTCAAATGTCAACATAAGTACATGTCCTTATCATCTTTTTAAAAGATCTGTCAACCCTCGAATTTTACAAGATAAGAGAGACGAATGAATCAGTAGGCATGTCGGTTTGGTCAACTGTTGCAATGACGACGAACTGTTGGTCTCCATGGTGCATGATGGAACATTAAGTTCTTACAGACTTCTCTACTCCACACGACATGTGCTTATTGTATAAGAAGTGTTTATATTGCTGTGTACAGATCACACTGCAGTGTTACAAAAAACTGTGAGAACATTAGGAACATCAACACAAATAAACTTCCATAAAAATTTATATTAATGTCATGTTACAAATGAATCAAATCCTGCAGCAAATAAACTGCAGACATACACATACACACACCCACACCCTGATTCATACCACCCCACAAACACAACCCACCAATACACACATTCATACACACACATACCCACACCCAAACTCACATTCATGCCTCCACACACTCACAACTACACACCCACACATACACACCCATATTCATACCCCAGTCACACACCAACACTCATACCCCTCCACACACACACACACACACACACATTCATACCCCCACACGCACGCACGCACACACACACACACACACACACACACACACACACACACACACCCTCATTCATACCGCCACACAGACACACCCACATTCATACACCCCACTAACACACACAGACTCTTACCCCCACAAACATACGCATATACAACCACACATAGTCATGCCCCCACAAATCACACCAACATTCATACACATTCATACACGTAAACAAACACACAATCACATGTATAGTCCCACACGCAGACACACACCCACATTCATACCACCCTACACACACACACCATTGCACACCCACATAACTCTCCCACACCCACATGCATATACCCACATGAAAAACATACCCACACACACATACCCCCACACAAACACACACCCGCATTCATACCCCCACTCACACATTTATACCCCTGCCCACACACAAACACATCCACACCCATACCCACACATAAAAACCCACATACATATCCCCACCCACCCACTTCATACCACCCAAACAAACACACACACACATTCATACCACAACACACACACAAACACACACACATTCATACCACAACAAACACATACACATTCATACCACAAAACACACACACATTCATACCACAACACACACACATTCATACCACAACACACACACATTCATACCACAACACACACACACATTCATACCACAACACACACACATTCAGACCACAACACACACACATTCAGACCACAACACACACACACATTCAGACCACAACACACACACACATTCAGACCACAACACATACATTCATACCACAACACACACATTGTAACACCAACCCCCACACACACACCTATATTCATACCTGACACACACACACACACACACACACACACACACACACACACACATTCTTACCCCCAAGACACAAACACACATCCAGAGATACATACCCACACCCACATTCATACACCCCCCCCACACACACACCCCAACACACACACACACACACACACACACACACACACACACATCCAAACATCCAACACACACAAGCACACATACACATACACACACCTACATTCATGCCCCATACACATATGCACACCCACATTCAGACCCTTTCCACCAGGGGTCGGTAACCTATTGCTCGCGAGCCAGATGTGGCTGTTTTGATGACTGTATCTGGCTCTCAGATAAATCATGTGGCTTTCTTAACAGAATAACGAATACATAATTTCACTGTCATTTAAATAAAAGTACAAAAAAGCCATCAAATAAAACAAAAAACAGATGAATAAATCTCATGAATTAAATTCCATACATCTATTTTCACTGCCACTTATCACTGTGGCGCACAGCGGAGAGCCAATCCTTTTTGTACTCGAGTGTGTGGGCAGGTCTGATACTTTGAAACTCGAATTTTATTGGATTATAACAACCACAGAGCGCGTGTTGTTTTTGAGTAAAGAGGTAAATTTCCTCGTTTTTAATCAGCTCATTTGAAGGAAGCCAAGTACCGCTGGCAAGCAAACACAAATGGACAGACATGGAAAAACTTCAACCTGCAGACCAGCTGATTGCCAAAACTTGGGACTCGCTTTCTGTCACATAAACACTGCAGCGTGTTAGTCCTGTCATATTGACCATATCTCTACATGCGCACGCGAGCAGTCCTTCTCACCTGAAAAACATCAAGCCGCTGTCACGTTTAACAGATGGAAGCCTAAAGCCTGCATGAAGCTGAACCTCACCAAGTATCAATCAGACTACAAAGCCATCAGCAAAACCATGCAGCACCAGAAGTCACATTAATAGTAAGAAGTACTTTTCCTATTACTAAATAACTTTGTTATAACAATGTCGTTTAAAATAAATTCAGAGTCTTCTTTTTCAATTTAGTTGTATTCAGTAGTAGTAATATAAATAAATATATATATATATATCCCTGAATCGCCACCTTATCGTGGTGGAGGGGTTTGCGTGACCTAATGATCCTAGGAGCTATGTTGTCGGGGCAAATGCCCCTGGTAGGGTCACCCAAGGCAAACAGGTCCGGGGTGAAGGTCCAGACGAAGTGCGATTCAAAAAACCCCGATGACACATGAGAGAGCACAGGAAGCAGTCTCCCTTGCCCGGACGCGGGTCACCGGGGTTCCCTCCTGGAGCCAGGCCCAGGGGAGGGGCTCGAAGGCGAGCGCCTGGTGGTCGGGCTTATGCCCATGGAGCCTGGCCGGGCCTAGCCCGAAAAGGAGACATGGGTCCGCCCTCCCATGGACCCACCACCCGTGGGAGGAGTTTTAGGGGTCGGGTGCAGTGTGAGTTGGGTGGCAGCCAAAGGCATGGGTTCTGTCGGACCGATCCTCGGCTACTTACTCTAACCCTCGGGACATGGAATGTCACCTCTCTGGCGGGAAAGGAGCCTGATTTGGTGCGTGAGGTGGAGAGATACCAACTAGATATAGTCGGGCTTACCTCAACGCATAGCTTGGGCTCTGGAACCATCCATCTCGAAAGAGGCTGGACCGTCTTCTATTCTGGAGTTGCTCATGGGGAGAGGCGGCGAGCCGGTGTGGGTATTCTTGTTGCCCGTCTCGGTGCCCAAATGTTGGGGTTCTCCCCGGTTGATGAAAGGGTAGCTTCCCTCCGTCTTCGGGTGGGGGGATGGGTCCTGACTGTTATTTGTGCTTATGCACCAAATGACAATTCAGAGTACCCACCCTTTTTGGAGTCTTTGGGGGGGGGGGGGGGGGGGTGTTGGAGAACGCTCCCTCGGGAGACTCGCTCGTTGACTTGGGAGACTTCAACTCCCATGTGGGCAACGATAGTGTGACCTGGAAGGGTGTGATCGGTAGGTACGGCCTCTCCAGTCTGAATCCGAATGGTGTTTCGTTGTTGGACTTCTGTGCTCGTCATAGTTTGTCTATCACGAACACCATGCTCGAACATAAGGGTGTCCATAAGTGCACTTGGCACCAGGACACCCTAGGTCGCAGTTCGATGGTCGACTTTGTAGTCGTGTCATCGGACTTGCGACCATATGTTCTGGACAGTCGGGTGAAGAGAGGAGCTGAGCTGTCTACCGGTCACTACCTGGTGGTGAGTTGGCTTCAGTGGTGTGGGAGGTTGCCTTCCAGACCTGGCAGGCCCAAGTGTGTAATCAGGGTCTGCTGGAAACGTTTGGCGGAGTCCCCTGTCCGAGAGGCCTTTAACTCCCACCTCCGGCAGAGCTAGAACCACGTTCCGGAGGAGGCGGGGGACATGGAATCCGAATGGGCCATGTTTCGTGCCTCCATTGCTGAGGCGGCAGCCCATAGCTGTGGTCGTAAGGTCGTCGGTGCTTGTCGTGGCGGTAATCCCGAACCCGGTGGTGGACACCTGCGGTAAAGGGCACCGTCCAGCTGAAGAATGAGGCCTATCGGGTTTTATTAGCCTGTGGGACTCCTGAGGCAGCAAACGGGTACTGGCAGGCCAAACGTGCTGCAGCCGAGGCTGTCGCAGATGCAAAATCTCGGGCGTGGGAGGAGTTCGGTGAGGGCCTGGAGAGTGATTATCGGTTGGCCTCAAAAAGGTTCTGGGCCACCATCCGACGCCTCAGGAGGATGAAGCAGTTCTTCACAAACACTGTTTACAGTGGAGGTGGGGAGCTGCTTACCTTGACTGGGGATGTTGTTGAGAGGTGGAGTTGAGGACCTCCTCAATCCCACCAACACGCCCTCCGTGGAAGAGGAAGACCCTGGGGGTTCGGATGAGGGTCCGCCCATCACTGGAGTGGAGGTCACTGAGGTTGTTGGACGAGATCCGCCCAGAATATCTCAGGGCTCTGGATGTTGTAGGACTGTCTTGGTTGACACGTCTCTGCAACATCGCGTGCTCATCAGGGGCTGTACCTCTGGATTGGCAAACTGGGGTGGTGGTCCCAATTTTTAAGAAGGGGGACCGGAGGGAGTGTTCCAATTATCGGGGAATTACACTCCTCAGCCTACCTGGGAAAGTCTATGCAGGGGTACTAGAGAGGAGGATCCGACCGATAGTCGAACCTCGGATTCAGGAGGAACAATGTGGTTTTCATCCTGGCCGCAGCACTCTTGACCAACTCTATACGCTCCACAGGATTCTGGCGGGGTCATGGGAGTTTGCCCAATCTGTCCACATGTGCTTTGTGGATTTGGAGAAGGCTTTCGACCGTGTCCTTCGAAAGATCTTGTGGGGCGTGCTCCGAGAGTACGGCATTCCGGATCCGTTGCTACGAGCTATTCGGTCGCTGTATCACCGGAGCCAGAGTTTGGTCCGTATTGGTAACAGCAGGTCGGATTCATTTCCAGTGGGAGTTGGAGTCCGCCAAGGCTGTCCTTTGTCACCGATTCTGTTCATAATTTTTATGGACAGAATTTCTAGGCACAGTCGAGGCGATGAGGGGTTCTGGTTTGGTGGCCATCGGATATCATCTCTGCTTTTTGCGGATGATGTTGTCCTTTTGGCTTCATCAAGTCGGGCCCTCCAGCTCTCATTTGAGCGATTCGCAGCTGAGTGCGAAGCAGCCGGGATGAAGATCAGTACCTCCAAGTCCAAGGCCATGGTTCTCAGTCGGACAATGGTGGAATGCACCCTCCGGGTCAGGAATGAGGTCCTGCCCCAAGTGGAGGAGTTTAAGTATCTTGGGGTCTTGTTTACGAGTGAGGGAAGGATGGAGCGAGAGATTGACAGATGGATCGCTGCAGCCTCTGCTGTTAAGCGGTGCCTGTACCGGTCCGTCGTGGTGGAGAAGGAGCTGAGCCGCAAGGCGAAGCTCTCAATTTACCAGTCGATCTACGTTCCAACCCTCACCTATGGTCACGAGCTTTGGGTAATGACCGAAAGAACAAGATCACGGATACAAGTGGCTGAATTGAGCTTCCTTCGCCGGGTGGCGGGGTTCTCCCTTAGAGATAAGGTGAGAAGCTCCGCCATCCGGGGAGAGCTCGGAGTAGATCCGCTGCTCCTCCGCATTGAGAGGGGCCAGTTGAGGTGGCTCGGGCATCTGGTCAGAATGCCCCCCGGACACCTCCCTGGTGTGGTGTTTCGGGCATGTCCAACCGGGAAGAGACCCCGGGGTCGACCTAGAACACGCTGGAGGGACTATGTCTCTCGGCTTGTCTGGGACCGCCTCGGTGTCCCCCAGGGAGAGTTGGAGGAAGTGGCTCGGGAGAGGGACGTCTGGACCTCTTTGCTGAGGTTGCTGCCCCCGCGACCCGACCCTGGACTAAGCGGAAGAAGATGAGATGAGATGAGATGAGATTATTTGATTTCAGTTCAGTTAATTTTTTGTAACCGCTTAATCCTAATTTGGGTCGCGGGGAGGCTGGCGCCCATTCCAACCAACTTTGGGCGAGGGCAGAGTACGCCCTGGACAGCTTGCCAGGCCATCGCAGGGCGGAAACATGCCGACGGCTTTGCAGCCTACTCTTTACGAAAGTCAGCAATGGTTCTTTTACATGCCTCACACCATAGACAGTGAGAGACATGGCTGGCCTTTGATAACCCAATTAGCTGCACTGGGGGGACAGTGACAACCTTGTGGAGAGTGGAACTCGAACCCCCAACCTTTGGATCAGCAATCCAGTGCCCTATACCACTAGACCCCCACTGCCCCTATTATTTGATATAATTTTACAATGTATAATATATAAACATATATAATAATTGATTTAGGGGTTTTTTATGAGATACGTAATGGTACATTGGTATGAAAGAGTATCTGAACCTTTTGGAATTTCTCACATTTCTGCATAAAATCACAATCAAATGTGATCTGATCTTTGTCAAAATCACACAGATGAAAAAAAACAGTGTCTGCTTTAACTAAAACCACCCAAACATTTATAGGTTTTCATATTTTAATGAGGATAGCATGCAAACAAAGACAGAAGGGGGAGGAATAAGTAACGGAACCATCACATTTAATATTTTGTGGCCCCCCTTTGGCAGCAATAACTTCAACCAGACACTTCCTGTAGCTGCAGATCAGTCTGGCACATCGATCAGGACTAATCTTGGCCCATTCTTCTTTACAAAACTGCTGTAGTTCAGTCAGATTCCTGGGATGTCTGGCATGAATCGCGGTCTTGAGGGTTCAAGTCTGGACTTTGACTTGGCCACTCCAGAACGTGTATTTTGTTCTTCTGAAACCATTCTGAAGTTGATTTACTTCTGTGTTTTGGATCATTGTCTAGTTGCAGCATCCATCCTCTTTTTAGCTTCAACTGTCTGACAGAAGGCCTCAGGTTTTCCTGCGAAACATCCTGATAAACTTTTGAATTCATTTTTCCATTAATGATTGCAAGTTGTCCAGGCCCCGAGGCAGCAAAACAGCCCCAAACCATGATGAACCCTCCACCATGTTTCACGGTGGGGATGAGGTGTTGATGTTGGTGAGCTGTTCCATTTTTCCTCCACACATGATGTGTGTTCCTCCCAAACAATTCAACTTTGGTTTCATCAGTTCACAAAATATTTTGCCAAAACTTCTGTGGAGTGTCCAAGTGCCTTTTTGCGAACATTAAACAAGCAACAATGTTTTTTTAGACAGCAGTGGCTTCCTCTTTGGAGTCCTCCCATGAACACCATTCTTGGCCATTGTTTTACATATATCGTTGTGCACACATCAACTATTGGACTGTGCCAGTGATTTCTGTAAATCTTTAGCAGACACTCTAGGGTTTTTTTTTTTTTTTTACCTCTCTGAGTATTCTGCGCTGAACTCTTGGCGTCATCTTTGGTGGACGGCCACTCCTTGGGAGAGAAGCAACAGTGCCAAACTCTCTCCATTTGTAGACAACTTCTCTGACTGTCGATTGATGAACATCCAGACTTTTAGAGATTGTTTTGTATCCTTTCCCAGCTTTATACAAATCAACAATTCTTGATCGCAGGTCTTCAGACAGCTCTTTTGAGCGAGCCATGGTGCACATCAGACAATGCTTCTCATCAAGACAATTCTTACCAGGTGTGTGTTTTATAGTGGGCAGGGCAGCTTTAAGCCACTCATCAGTGATTGGGCACACACCTGACTTAAATTGTTTGGTAAAATTGGTTTCAATTGCTCTTTAAGTCTCCTTAGGCAGAGGGTTCAGTTACTTATTCCTCCCCCTTCTGTCATTGTTTGCATGCTATCCTCATTAAAATATGAAAACCTATAAATGTTTGGGTGGTTTTAGTTAAAGCAGACACTGTTTTTCATCTGTGTGATTTTGACAAAGATCAGATCACATTTGATGGTGATTTTATGCAGAAATGTGAGAAATTCCAAAAGGTTCAGATACTTTTTCATACCACTGTATTTATGGATGTATAGTACAGTATGAGCGTCATACGTCACTGAAACAACTTACGTTCACTTTCAACTTATGTTCGGCCGTCCGGAACCAATTAAACACGTAAGTCGGGGAGCGTCTGTATGTATATGTATCTATAGCTCTCAGAGGATTAGATTTTAAAATATGTCTTCTTTTTTTGGCTCTCTTAGTCAAAAAGGTTCCCGACCCCTGCCTTACATACACACATAAACACACACCCACATTCATAGCACCCATACACAAACCCCCAAATATACGCATCCACACCCACATTTCTACTCCCAACACACACATACACACACACATACACACACACATACACACACACACACACACACACATTCATAGCCCCCTACACACATACACATTCATAAGCCGCCATACACATACACGCACGCAAACATTCATACCCCCACACAAACACACACCCACACATGCACACACCCATATTCACACCTCCCACACACACCCACACATGCACCGCCCACATTCATATCCCCATACACAAACACACCCACATGTATACTCCCAACACACTAACACATTCATACCCCCAAACACAAACCCACATTCATGCCCCTCACACACCCACATTCATACCCCACAAGCCAATCAGTGACTGCACGTCACTGATTCATACCCTCCCACACACACACACACACACACACAAACACATCTACACTCATTACCCCCCACACACAACCACACAATCACACTCATACCCCAACACACACACACACACACATCTACATTCATTACCCCCCACAAACACACACACACCAACACACAAACACACACACACACATTCATTACCCCCCACAAACACACACACACATTCATACCCCAACACACGAACACATCTACATTCATTACCCCACACACAAACACACACCCACATTCATACCCCAACACACAAACACATACACACTCACACACACACACACCTACATTCATTACCCCACAAACACACAAACACACACTCCCACATTCATACCCCAAACACACAAACACATCTACATTAATTACCCCACACACACACACAAACACACACCCACATTCATACCCAAACACACAAACACACATCTACATTCATTACCCCCACACACACACACACACCTGCATACATTACCCCCAACACACACACACATTTATACCCCAACACACAAACACACACACATCTACATTCATTACCCACACACACAAATACACCTCCACATTCATACTCCAACACACACACACACACACACACACCTACATTCATTACCCCCACACACTCCCACATTCATACCCCAACACACAAACACATCTACATTAATTACCCCCACACACAAACACAAACCCACATTCATACCCCAACACACAAACACACATCTACATTCATTACCCCCACACACACACCTGCATACATTACCCCACACACACTCACATTCATACCCCAACACACAAACACACACACACACATCTACATTCATTAACCCCCACACACACAAATACACCCCCACATTCATACCCCAACACACAAACACACACATCTACATTCATTACCCCCACAAAGACACACACACACATCTACATTCATTACCCCCACAAACACACACCCACATTCATACCCCCAACACACACACACACACATCTATATTCATTACCCCCACAAACACACACACATTCATACCCCAACACACAAAAACATCTACATTCATTACTCCCACACACACACATTCATACCCCAACACACAAACACACACACACACACACACACACACACACACACACATCTAACACACCTGCATCCATTACCCCCACACACACACACACTCACATTCATACCCCAACACACAAACAAACACACACATCTACATTCATTACCCCCACACACACAAATACACCCCCACATTCATACCCCAACACACACACACACACACACATCTACATTCATTACCCCCACAAACACACACCCACATTCATACCCCAACACACACACACACACACACACACACACTAACACCCGCACATAAACACACACGCACAAAAAACCCTACATAAAAATGTACGATCTTCCAGAACAAAAGAAATATACGTAAATGAAGAAGTAAATAAATAAATGGGGGGTAATGAAATATCCGGGACTCAGTTTGATGGAAGCGCGCGCACGGATCGGTAAACTTACACTAATATGGGCGTGATGCACACGCGACGGTGTCACGCGATTCGTTGAGCGCCTAAAAGCCACAGTCCAGATTTCAATTGTTTTTTTTTTCAAGGTTTCGTGAATAAAGCAGTCTGATTCTCACCGCAGTGTCCCGGGTCCGGCGAGCCCAACGTTTCAGTTTCAATTCTGTACAGGATAAACCAGAGTCATCTCTCTCTCTCTATCTCTCTCTATCTCTCTCTCACTCACTCCACCCCACCCCACCCCCCCAGAAGGGAGGAGAAACCCCACCAAACCGAACCCGAGGACCCAGTGATGTTCCTGCGTCGCTGCATTACGTCTCTGCCGTCGCACACTGCGTTCCACTGGTCCCGCTCTGTTTCCATGGCAACTACCAAGCGGAACACCCGTGTCGCCATCTGCTGGAGACTTGTAAGATGAGGAACAAAACTCATCAGAGAACCATGGCGTGTAGAATGTTTACAGTAATAGTGAAGGCTAAACCCTAGATACTTTATCTCTCAGTCTATCTCTGCCTGCATCTGCACTGCCGTTCCTGTTCCCATCGCTGTCTCCACCTTGGCACGGGGTATTTCTCTGCTACTGCTGGCCGCTCGGGAGCTTTCACCAGATCTCATGGCTAATTTTCACCAGATCTCATAAATAATTTTCACCAGATCCCATGAATAATTTTCATCAGATCTCATGAATGATTTTCACCAGATCTCAATGATTTTCACCAGATCCCATGGCTAATTTTCACCAGATCTCATGAATAATTTTCACCAGATGCCATGAATAATTTTCACCAGATCTCATGGCTAATTTTCACCAGATCTCATGAATGATTTTCACCAGATCTCATGAATAATTTTCATCAGATCTCATGAATAATGTTCACCAGATCTCATGAATAATGTTCACCAGATCGCATTAATAATTTTCACCAGATCTCATGAATAATTTTCACCAGATCTCATGAATAATTTTCATCAGATCTCATGAATAATGTTCACCAGATCTCATGAATAATGTTCACCAGATCTCATGAATAATGTTCACCAGATCGCATGAATAATTTTCACCAGATCTCATAACTAATTTTCACCAGATCGCATGGCTAATGTTCAACAGGTCTCATGAATAATTTTCACCAGATCTCATGAATAATTTTCATCAGATCCCATGAATAATTTTCATCAGATCTCATGAATGATTTTCACCAGATCTCAATGATTTTCACCAGATCCCATGGCTAATTTTCATCAGATCCCATGAATAATTTTCATCAGATCTCATGAATGATTTTCACCAGATCTCAATGATTTTCACCAGATCCCATGGCTAATTTTCACCAGATCTCATGAATAATTTTCACCAGATGCCATGAATAATTTTCACCAGATCTCATGGCTAATTTTCACCAGATCTCATGAATGATTTTCACCAGATCTCATGAATAATTTTCATCAGATCTCATGAATAATGTTCACCAGATCTCATGAATAATGTTCACCAGATCGCATTAATAATTTTCACCAGATCTCATGAATAATTTTCATCAGATCTCATGAATGATTTTCACCAGATCTCATGGCTAATTTTCACCAGATCTCATGAATAATTTTCATCATATCCCATGAATAATTTTCATCAGATCTCATGAATAATTTTCACCAGATCTCATGAATAATTTTCACCAGATCTCATGAATAATTTTCACCAGATCTCATGGCTAATTTTCACCAGATCTCATGGCTAATTTTCACCAGATCTCATGAATAATTTTCACCAGATCTCATGAATAATTTTCACCAGATCCCATGAATGATTTTCACCAGATCCCATGACTAATTTTCATCAGATCTCATGGCTAATTTTCACCAGATCTCATGAATAATTTTCATCAGATCTCATGAATAATTTTCACCAGATCTCATGGCTAATTTTCACCAGATCTCATGAATAATTTTCACCAGATCCCATGAATAATTTTCACCAGATCTCATAACTAATTTTCACCAGATCGCATGGCTAATGTTCACCAGGTCTCATGAATAATTTTCACCAGATCTCATGAATAATTTTCACCAGATCTCATGGCTAATTTTCACCAGATCCCATGAATAATTTTCATCAGATCCCATGAATAATTTTCATCAGATCTCATGAATGATTTTCACCAGATCTCAATGATTTTCACCAGATCCCATGGATAATTTTCACCAGATGCCATGAATAATTTTCACCAGATCTCATGGCTAATTTTCACCAGCTCTCATGAATAATTTTAATCAGATCTCATGAATGATTTTCACCAGATCTCATGAATGATTTTCACCAGATCCCATGGCTAATTTTCACATCTCATGAATAATTTTCACCAGATCTCATGAATAATTTTCACCAGATGCCATGAATAATTTTCACCAGATCTCATGGCTAATTTTCACCAGATCTCATGGCTAATTTTCACCAGATCTCATGAATGATTTTCACCAGATCTCATGAATGATTTTCACCAGATCTCATGAATAATTTTCATCAGATCTCATGAATAATGTTCACCAGATCTCATGAATAATTTTCACCAGATCTCATGAATAATTTTCATCAGATCCCATGAATAATTTTCACCAGATCCTATGAATAATTTTCATCGGATCTCATGAATAATTTTCACCAGATCCCATGAATTATTTTCACCAGATCCCATGGCTAATTTTCATTAGATCTCATGGCTAATTTTCATCAGATCTCATGAATAATTTTCACCAGATCCTATGATTAATTTTCATCAGATCTCATGAATAATTTTCACCAGATCCCATGGCTAATTTTCATTAGATCTCATGGCTAATTTTCATCAGATCTCATGAATAATTTTCACCAGATCCTATGAATAATTTTCATCAAATGCCCAGGTGTGAGTGTAATACGTGTTCAGGAAATGAATGAATGTTGAAATTTACCCGGCGAGAAAATAAAATGTCGAATTTATTTCGGAATCGCCTGATAATTCACCAGATGGAGTTCTGACATTATTAAATCATAAAAATATTAAAACGGTGCCTGAACACCACAGCTCCGAACCAATAGCACATGCAAGTTTACAAAAACATCCATATGTAAAGTAAGAGAAGAAGGGATGGAGAGGGAGAGCGCCTGAGGGGGAGATGGGAGAAAGATGGGAGAGAGAGAGAGGAGGGTGAGAGAAGGGGAGAGAGTGAGAGGGAGAAAGAAAGAGGAGAGGGAGAGAGAGTGGGAAATAGAGAGAAGGAGGGGGGCAAGAGAGAGGCAAAAGAGAAAGTGAGAGGGAGAGGGGGAGATAGAGAGAGGGAGAGAGAGAGTGAGGCGAGAGAGATGCAAAAGAGAAAGTGAGAGGGAGGGGAGGAGAGGGAGGGATAGAGTGGGGGTGAGAGAGCAAGAGTGAGAGGGGAGGAGAGATAGAGAGAGGGGGCAAGAGAGAGTGAGAGGGGGAGATGGAGAGCTAGACAGAGAGAGAGGGTGACAGAAAGAGATAGGGAGCTAGAGAGAGGAGAGGGGGCGAGGGAGAGGGGAGGAGAGGGAGAGATAGAGGGGGAGAGATAGAGAGTGAGAGAGAAGGGGGAGTGAGAGAGGGGGGGTGAGAGAGAGAGAGAGAGAGAGAGAGAGTTAAAGTACATATGACACGTGTGTATTTCCTGCAGGCCCAGAGGCCTCACATTTATTTGGTAAATCAAAGTCCACACATCGCTCAGACGGTTCCAATACAGCATGTACAGTTTTTATAAACCTAATCAGGGCCGCTGGCACCTCAATGCTAATATCAACTTTATTTAAACACACATTCGACAGAGTCATAAAGGGAAAAGCAAGAGCTACAGCACATCGCGGCGAGAACACGGCCGCGCACACACACTGATATCAGCGCTCCTCCGAGCTGACGTCCAGCCTCCTCTGAGGGATATACAGGCTCTTACTAATAGTGGGTGTGACAACAGTAGAGACTGGGGTATGGAAAAAGCACTGTTGAGGGGTGGAGACACTTTTTGGTGTAGCCAGTGCTGGCTGAAAACAAAAAGAATAAGTTTTGTTTTAGAATTTGGTTATGATTTATATTTAAATCATTTCATTCCAAAGTATTATTATACAATGTGACAGTGTGTGTGTGTGTGTGTGTGTGTGTGTGTGTGCGCACGCGGTGCTTACCTGCTGTAGGCTGACGAGTGTGAGGGGTGAGACAGGCTTGATGAAGATCATGCCGTGTGTTTGGAGTGGTGTGTGCACATGTGTGTGTGTGTAGGGTACGGGACTCTGCTGCTCTGCCACCGCCGCCGCCGCCGCCGCCGCCGTGTGTGGGCTGTTGTTCATGTTGTGGATCAGAGCCAGGTTCTGAAGGGTGAAGTTGAGGATGGAGGGGTTCGGGCTGGCCCGGTGGCCGGGGTGATGGATCGGCAGAGGGGACGGCGTGAACTCCTGAGGTGAAGGGGCTAACGAACCTGTAGACCACAACAGATGTGAAAGAATTCAAGAAATTGTCTAAAAATGGTCAAATTATTTGCCCCGATGAAATTTAAAGTGTTCTTTAAAATCTTTAAAAAACAAAAACTACAGGTTTGATCTCCCTTAAGAACGGACTTATGTGGAGTCAGCGCACAAGCCACTGGGACGCAACGACGTACTTATCACACTCGGTGTGCAGTCCTCAGGAAGGGTGTGAAAGCGTCGCATCGGAAACCACAGAAATCAGTTTGAAAACGAGAAGCATTTCATCTTCACAAAGCAGGAACACAATGTGAGCTTACAGAAACACAAAAGGCCCGCCTCTGAACAACAAGCCAGACAGACGTGCACAATCAGGACAACCTAGAGACGGTCGGGATGGATGTCCTCTGGTCAGACGAAACAAAACTAGAGCTGCCTAGTCACAGAAGTTGCTTTATTTGGAGAAAGAAGAGAGGTATAAAACTCGGAGAACCCCGCCCCCACAGTGAAACACCGAGGTGGAAGTGGAAGTCTGTGCCGATGCTTCGGTGCATCTAGAGCCGGGAAGCTCGTCACAGTAGAAGCAATCATGAAGAAAGAATGCTATGTGAAGAGTCGGAAAGAGAACCTCACACAGTCGGCAGTAAAACCCGGTCTGGGTCCTTACTGGATAATCCAGTACAACAATGATGCAGAACATACGCTGTGCCTGGAAAAGCACCACCTCCACAACACCAAAGCCATCGTCACCGACTGGCCTCTGCAGAGCCATTACTTGAATTGTATTGAAAATCTGTGGAGTGAACTGAAGATCATGCCAGAACACCATCAGATGTGAAGGAATCTGACAGCTTTGCAGAAAAAGAATGGGCGGAGCATCCTCAGTAGACTACAAAACACTGCAGGCTGTTAGCAAGGACACATAACAGAGTCTTAACCGCGTAAGACACGCGATGATTTTCACCCCGCTCGCTTTATCCTTTCATTCATTGTCAGAGCCATTTAATCCTAATTAGGGTCACGGCAGGGGCAGTGGTGGTCTAGTGGTATAGGGCGCTGGATCGCTGATCCAAAGGTTGGGGGTTCGAGTCCCACTTTCCACAAGGTTGTCACTGAACCCACCCCCCCCACCCACCCCCAGTGCACTAACTGGGTTATCAAAGGCGGGCCATGTCTGTCACTGTCTATGGTGAGAGGTTGATGTAAAAGAACCATTGCTGACTTTCGTAAAGAGGAGCTGCAAAGTCGTCAGCGTGTTTCTGTCCCTTGCTAAAAAGGGTTGTGACAGGAAGGGCATCCGACGTAAAAACCTCTGCCAAATCAAACGTGCGAATCAGATGATTCACTGTGGCGACTCTCGAGTAAAAGGGAAAAAGCCGAAAGGAAGACAGACAGGGTCACGGCACGGCTGATCTCAGCCAGCCTGGGTGAGGGCGGGGTAAGCCGGCCATCGCAGAGCCCCGCTAGCTTTATCGAAGTGATTTTATTTCTATGTATAAAATAGTATAAGAACCCAAATAAAAGCAGAATGTGTAGAATTCCATGAGAATCATCATTCATATTACTTTACAGTCTCAAAAATACCACGTCCACCCGAGGGTATTGTGCACTGGTACATATTGCACGACTGATCACCTGACCAATGTCTATGGATGCTACTGACTTAATTATTGACTTAATTATTGCTCACTCAGACGGTGTGTGTGTGTGTGTGTGTTTTACCTGCAGTTGGTGTGTGATAGATGTATGTTGGTGTTTTATTTATGTCTGCACTGGAGGTCGGCGTCTCCTTGAAGTTGAGCAGAGGCTGCTGGGAAATTGGAATCAAATAACCTGAAGAGGGAAGAGTCTGACACACACACACACACACACATGAATACACACAGCCGAATAGATACACACATACACACACGAATACATACACACACACAGGAACACACACACGAATACACACACACACAGACACACACACACACACACACACACACACACACACACACACAAATGCATACGCACAAATAGAAATAGACACACAAATAGACACACACACACACACACACACATGGATTCCATTGTGATTTCTCGGGTATGGGCTTTAATGAATTGCTGGATCACTAATTCCTGAACCTGAATTTAGGTTATTGCCAGGATGATATACTGTAGTTTTAACAACCAAAATAGAGTGAAAGCGAAAGATTGCAAGATAATGAGAATGTGAGAGAAAGAAAGAAAAAGGAGATCAAGAGAGAAAGAGTGAGAATGACAGAGAGAGGGAGAGTGTGTGTGTGTTTGTGTGTGTGTGTATGTGTGAGAGAGAGAGAGAGACCTCTGTGTTTACATGTTCAGTTGAGTCTTGCAGACTGGATGTGGCCCGATTCTCCATCTTCTCTTCCTGCTCATCTGTCTCCAGGAAGCGCTGCAGCTCCATGCTGTGAGCCACAGTGTCAGCATTATTATGGGGTGTTCTGTTAAATTCAGGTTCAAGGTGCAGCGCTCTCGCCGAGGCCCGGCTGGAATTCAAGGCTCCTCTATGATCCTTTAGACGAGCCTGTAAGATTTCATAGAGCTTAGGAGACAAGCTCTGGAAGACACACACACACACACACACACACACACACTTTAGTAACTGCAACAAAATCATCACCAATTACAGTTCCAAGTGAAAGCACAGCTAAGTGTTTCTATGAGAAATGATGGCGTCCCTCACACTGATGTCAGCGAGATATTAACGGTACTTCCTGGTCCTTAAGGCGAAGTTGATGCAGAAAATCAGATGATTCTTTAGTTGCAGTTTGTTGAAGATGTGTGTGTCCATGTGAGGGGTATATGAATTAAGTGGAAAGTTCCTCAGTTTAGAGCACTCAAATAACTCCAGTGAATAAATATGAGACTTAAAAATAATCTTCTTCCTGATCCAACTGCAAGTTCCCTGGGCAGACCAGTCAGTAACATTTTTTCCTCAACCAGCCAGCACTCGTCCAAAACGCAAACTTCCAGTCAATCTTTCTTTTTTCCCCTCACTCCAAAAGATATCCAATTGAACTTTACTCATATGGAAAAAAGCAGGCTGCTCAGGACGTGAGGCAGCACGGTGGCGTAGTGGTTAGCACGTCCGCCTCACAGCAAGAAGGCCCGGGTTCGATTCCCGGCCTGGGCGTTTCTGTGTGGAGTTTGCATGTTCTCCCCGTGCTTGTGCGGGTTTCCTCCGGGTGCTCCGGTTTCCCCCGCAATCCAAAGACGTGCACTGTAGGTTAATTGGCCGTTCTAAATTGACCGTAGTTTCTCTCCTGCAGCGGCACTGGAACCCAGTCGTATCGGCACTTGCCTTTCCATTGGATCCTTCCGGTGGCGCCGAGACAGGGGGGGACTTGCTGCTTGGGTAACAGCCTGTCCCTCATTACTCCCTACCCAGGCTCTGTGCACTGGGGAGTATCACCAGTCGGGATACTGGCCAGAGCGCAGCCATAGTCCTTCGGGACTGACGGAGGCCTACGCTCAGGACCATTTCAAAACACAGTGGTACCTCGGTTCTCGAACGCTTTGGAAGTCGAACAAATTGGAATTCGATCAAAAAAATCAGGGATTGTTTTTTTTTTTTGTCTTGGAAGTCGAACAAAATTCGGAAGTCGAACTCAAAAAAAAACGAGACTCAGAGAGAGGCGAAGTGATCGACTTCCGGAAATCGGTCTCTTTTGACTCTACTCGACCACTGTGTGTGTGTGTGGATGTGCTTGCTTCTGTTCTACAAAGTACAGTATACCGTGTTTTTTTGTTTACTCGATTAGATTAGCTAATAAACATGTCTCCAAAGAAAGCTACTGAGAAAAGGTCAGTTGTGTGGAAAACTATTGCGTTTAAGAAAGAGCTGAGAGCTAAGCATGAATCAGGCGTGCGTGTTACTGATCTTGCTGAGGAATACGGAATGGCTAAATCAGTGATATGCGCGATCGTGAAGAACAAAGAGTGTTAAAGCCAGTGATGTGGCGAACGGCTCGACGGTTATCAGCAAACAAAGACTGCGAGTGCTGGAGGAGGTGGAAAAATTCCTGATCCTATACATAAACGAGCAGCAGTTAGCAGGAGATAGTGTTAGCGAGGATGTGATCTGCTGCAAAGCTCGTGAAATCTACAATGATTTGATGAAAAAAGACCCGAACTCGAATCCTGAAGGGTTCCACTTAAAAGCAAGTCGAGGCTAGTTCGAAAATAAATAAAAAACAAACAAAAAAGACACAAAAGAATTTTGTGTGTTTGTCCTGTTGTTTCACATTTAATATATTACTTGATATATAAATGACATTATGAAATAACATTGGTTAAAAAAGGTAGTTTTCTAGCATCTTGGAACAGATTAAAATCGTTTACATTATTTGTAATTGGAAAAGTGGATTTGAAATTCAAACAAATCGGAATTCGAACAGCCTTCTGGAACGGATTAAGTTCGAGAACTAAGGTACCACTGTATGAAAACGCCAAGCTGACTGCCGTGAACCTGTTGGGGCAGGGTGACCCATATACAATCTCGACCAAGAGTGTCCTGAGGAGACCCCCCACACCAAATTTACTGATCTTTTCTCATTTCCTTATAAAGTTATTGCACTTACAAGCCTTGAACAGATGAAGATAGAAAACATGGCCTTGGAACGCTGCACTCTCCAAACGCAGGCATCCCCATTCGCCTCTTTTCAAAACTCTGTGTGTGCGTGTGCCATATAATAAATAACTTATCAACTCTGGTAGTTCAGTCAGGAAAGCTGATCCTTCCTCCCACTCAGATAATAAATCAAAGCCTCAATTTGGACTTTCCTGGTACTGACCTCACAACAGGTTATTAAGCGCATATTTCACTCGAGTGCGTAATTCTGTAATATTTTTACGATTATACCTGCACTTCTGTGGTACGGATTTACTTTAGATAGGGAACATGCATTAATGCACGCGCGCACACGCACACACACACGCACACACACACACACACACACACACGCACACACACCCAAACAAACACACACCTTTGAGTTCATCTCAGTCCGTTTCATTTTAGCTGGACTGCTTTCTAAACTTTCCGTACACATTCGTTTCAGAGGACTTGCTGGCTCGTAAGCATGCAGCCGTCGCTGGTCTGTGGTCATTACAGACGCCTGTGATGCCTTCACATTTGCTCCTCTGGGACTTTCAAAGGTCATAGAGCGCACAGCTGTGCTAGAGGGCAGAGGCCTGGCAACTGTGCGAGAACGGACAGGGGTGTGGCTGATGTACAGAGCATGAGGAAGCAGCACAGGAACGAGGGAGCAGCAGGGAGAAGGTGCAAACGACAACTGCACCCTTCGGGAACAAGTCTCTCTCCCTGATGTCATCACTGGAGGAACAGGCGACGAAAAGGACTCATTCATTTGCATGTGAACAGCCTGCTTCAGATCACTCTGCTTCTGAACATTCCTAAAATAAATAAAATTAACAAACAAAATTCATGAATAACAATTAAACCGTTTGTTATTTTATTACATCAGTGCTGACATGGAAAAAAAAACCCCACTTAAATATGAAAAAATAAAGGATCAAACTTTGGATTTATAAGAATTTTCTCTGAAAATTTCTCATGAAGTGGGAACTGGGCAGTGAAAATGAAGCCAAGAGCAAAATGCAAAGTGATACAAATTCATTGCTCTTCATTATCCATGTTACCATTTTTACAAATAAAATAATTAATCAATTAATAAAAGCAACTAAATATGGCTGTTTAATACTTTATAAGTTTGCAGAGAGGATAATGCCGAAATCAAAATGACGCACCCTATGAGTTTGTTACGGTCACCTGATCAGGCAGTGTCATTATAGTCATTATTGTTCTTGGAGTTTCAACACAAATATCGAATTCTTGTGCGATCCGTATGTATCAGTGTAGAAGTTACAACTCTGAATGAGTACACTGAACATTTTGCAGCACTTATAATTTATCCTTTCGTTCAGTTTCTCAACTGCCTATTCCTAATTAGGGTCACAGGGAGGCTAGCACCCATCTCAGCCAACTCTGGGCAAGGTACACCCTGGACAGCTTACTAGGCCATAGCAGGGCACTTATAATCTCATCTTGGAGCTCAAGGTCCACAGGAACAGACTCTGTCATGGTTAATATATGAAAATATAAACAACGAACATCTTATTTTAGTTTGCTTTATTAGCTTTTGGCACTGTGCCAGTAAATCTAGGTTTGAACCCACACCATTACGTAGCTTGAAGCTCTGAACCTGCTTGCACTGGGAGCACACTGCATCAATCATGATTAAAAAATGTGAGAAGCCCCTGTTTGTGTTGTAAATGATTATCATATGTGGAAATGACGGGATGCTTGATATGTGTACCGAGAGCCAGTTTCAGTAAATATCACACGTGTGCTCCAATGGTACACTGGGATTCGCCAATACCAGTTTATCATGTTAAGGCTGTGCTACTCAATTATTTTCTGTGTCGCCCCTCCCCAGGAAGAAAAAAAAAACAAAAACATTTCCCTCCCTCACCACCTTGTGAGCGAATATAGTATAATTTGTCTATAAAGTTGTTATTAGTACACCTCTGCATAAAACTCTATCTTTATTAACACTGAAAACAAAAAAAAGAAAGAAATATAGTTCAACTTACAATAAACAAAAACTTCATTAACAATGTTTTTTAATCTGTAATAGAAACAATTTAAAGTCCACCAATGTGCCTGAAATTAAAAAAATACATCCTTATTTCAACTCTTTCAACTTATTTATGTCTTAATATCTCCGTCTCTCTCCACCTTTCTCTTCGTTCCTGTTAGAAATGTTTCACTGCACTTCATATCGTTTGCTCGTTCAAAAAACCGCTACACCATAGCGCAACAATGAGAGCACCACTGCCAACTACTGGAGTAGAGGTGCAATTACATTTAATTCTTGTACACTATTCCATGTTCCCCAGGATCATACGCGCTCTCCCCCGCACCCCCAGCATCATGCCGCCCCCCACTAATTGAGAAGCACTGTGTTACGAGTAATTAATAATTATAAATCCTTGTGTAATTATTTCAGCCTGGATTAAAACATTTGTTCTGATTAATGAAGTAATAAAATTCAGTGTGCAGAGTAGTGGAATATCTGGAGAATCATTTGTGTGTTTGATTATAGAATCTAAATGGTTAGTAAAATAACTTCTGAAGTTTATCAGCTTATATTTGTTCTGGGAAATGAAAGATATTCTGAAATTGAAGGTCTCATCCAGGAGTGTAACACAGAGATACAGGGGGGAAAGGGGGGGGGAGAGAGAGAGAGAGAGAGAGAGAGAGAGAGAGAGAGAGAGAGAGGACAGGGGAGAGAGGGGGGGGACAGGGAGAGAAAGAGAGACAGAGAAAGACTGACTCCTTCTCCCTTCACAGAACAGCACAAACTGGCTCTAACCGAGACAGAAAGCAAAGTCTGAGACTCCAGTGCACAGCTCAGCAACAACAAGGACATCAGAGTCTCCGGTTTAAGAAACAGAAGCCTGACAGGTCTTCAAATTTCATTAAATCGTCCACACAAAACACCAGAGTCAACTTCCACAGTAAAGAAAGTAACTCTTGGAGTTACAAACAAAATTCATATGTGAGTTAGTAAAATATAAAGATAAAGATGGGAGCAGAACACAGACACTGGACAGAGGAAGACTGGGGAGTGATATAGATGGATGAACTTAATATAAAATGTTTGAGTCACAAAAAAAAAAAAAAAAAAAAAAACAAACTAAGGCACGAAATAAATAAAGAGATGCAGGAGGTATGCTTGCCACCATCTGTCTATCATGGTGGGGATAATGCGATGATCTGAGGGTGCTCTGGTGGAGATAAAGTGGGAGATTTCACTCCATTTTGTACATCCATGCCATACCATAAGTACTATGCATGATCAGAGCCTTTTCTTCTTACAACAGGACAATAACCCAAAACACTCCAAGCCATACAAAAACTATTGAAGGAACAGCAGTGTTCTGGAAGTAATAGAGTGACCAGTGCAATGACTGGATTTCAACTTGATTGAGTTGGAAAAGCTTCAACAAATGGTATAGAAGTGCCCATTAAGAAAGTCCAACATACCCCAATATAGGGGAAGAAAAAAATATACTAATCACTAATCAAAAAGTCACTAATTTAATGCTTTAACCTTGAAACAAGGTCCAGGGCACGCATATACAATGGTAACCGAGACCTTGCTGAGTGGAACCCATCCACCAAATTTAGTGATCAGACTTATCGCACTAAAAGACCCGACAAGCCAAATATAGAAAAAGTGACTTTGTGACTATGAAACAAGATCAAGTTTGTCCCCTATTCACCCCTAAGGGGGTGCAATACCCCAAAATTTGTGATCCTATGCCATTTCCTTCCAAAGTTATCATATCAACAAATCGTATGGACAGATGAACAGAATCCATTTCTATCTCTACCGCCAGAGAGAGTTAGAAAATGCAATATACATACAAGGATCTTTTATTCAAACTTTGAGTAAGATTCAAAAGACGCTGTACGGAGCGAGCATAAGCACTGGTGGAGCAGGCAATGTGGACATTCTCATGCTTTGATTGCAAAAAAAAAACAATAAAAGAAAAAAGCCAGGAATAAAATCAGGTGGAGTGCTTTTCTTATGTTCCTGTGTAGAATATACGTTGAACACAATGCCACTGTAATGTGTGTTCATGCTTTGCTTGCACTGCACTCATATATGCATCAGCATCTACAGTTTTACTCCAGTTTAGCATTTCTTACTGCGAAGCTTGCTGGTCGAGCTGCATTTTGCAGATCTCAGCGAGATGATGCATTTTACTCGGATAGAAGCTTCCGTTAGCCGCATCACCTGAAAGAAACAGAGAGAACTCTAAATACCACTGGGACCCACTATTTCTCTCAGAATATAAATAAAGTGCAAAAGCCAACAGCAATGGTGCACACACTCGTGATTTTAGCAGGGCTTGATGGAGCCGAGTTGATCTTCCTGCGATCATCCTGGATGCTTTTAGCTAGTTTGACGAGTGAGTGATGTCGCGTGAAGCTTCGTTTGGTACCGGGAGAACAGAACAGGTTTTTGGTGCAGTTGTCTACAGATGAGCGTGGCTCGAGGGGCAGAGGACAAGAAGCAGCTTCAACCTGCATACCTGGAAGGAAACAAAAGAAATGCACACATCACCTCATCATTTCCAGGCTGGTCAGTGAGGAGCGAGTGTACAGTACAGAGAAAAAACAGAACCGTTGAAACAGAGATGCCGTAAAACGACAGACTGACCCAGTAAGGACAGATTCTCAGGTCCGGTCCATTTGAACGCTGGTTTTCGTCCTCGTTCTTCCGTCACATGCACTTTCTTTATAAGTTTAAGGCTGCTGAGGACATTAGAGATGTCATACAGACGCCGGATCTTCGCTGAAAACATGAATTTAAAGAGGACAATTAGAAACTCAGCATAATCATATAACCTCCTGGAATATTCTTGAAGTGCTTTGACCTCTGAAGAGATTTCTGAGCTTGATTTCTATTCTTATTTTTATTTTCTCTGAACCCACGGAAAATTCCCAAGTGTCTTCAAACTTAAATACTGTATTTATCACCCAAACACACCCTAGGTAGTACATTAATATTACACAAACTTTAACACTACAGTAACACACTAATACTACACTGACACCACACAGAGTATTACAATAACATTAAACTAATACTGCATAAACACTGCACTAACTCCAACACTACACCAATATTAACACAAATCCAAACACTATACCAACATTACACCAATACTAACACTAATCTAAATATTACACCAACATTACACCAATACTAACACTAATCCAAATATTACACCAACACCAATACTAACATTAATCCAAATATTACACCAACACTACACCAATACTAACATTAATCCAAACACTACACCAACATTACACCAATACTAACACTAATCCAAATATTACACCAACACCAAAACTAACATCAATCCAAATATTACACCAACACCACACCAATACTAACACTAATCCAAATATTATACCAACACTACAACAATACTAACACTAATCCAAATATTACACCAATACTAACACTCATCCAAATATTATACCAATACTAACACTAATCCAAATATTACACTAACACTACACCAATACTAATCCAAATATTACACCAACACTACAACAATACTAACACTAATCCAAATATTACACCAACACCACACCAACACTAACACTAATCCAAATATTACACCAACACTAATCCAAATATTACACCAATACTAACACTAATCCAAATATTACACCAACACCAATACTAACACTAATCCAAATATATATTACACCAACACTACACCAATACTAACACTAATCCAAATATTACACCAACATTACACCAATACTAACACTAATCCAAATATTACACCAACACTACACCAATACTAACACTAATCCAAATATTATACCAATACTAACACTAATCCAAATAATACACCAATACTAACACTAATCCAAATATTACACCAATACTAACACTAATCCAAATATTACACCAATACTAACACTAATCCAAATATTACACCAACACCAGACCAATACTAACACTAATCCAAATATTACACCAACACTACACCAATACTAATACTAATCCAAATATTACACCAACACTAATCCAAATATTACACCAACACGACACCAATACTAACACTAATCCAAATATTACACCAACACAACTCCAAATATTACACCAACACCAAAACTAACACTAATCCAAATATTACACCAACACCAATACTAACACTAATCCAAATATTACACCAATACTACACCAATATTAACACTAATCCAAATATTACACCAATACTACACCAATATTAACACTAATCCAAATATTACACCAACACCACACCAATACTAACACTAATCCAAATATTACACCAACACTACCCCAATACGAACACTAATCCAAATATTACACCAACATCAATACTACACCAATCCGAACATTACACCAACACTACACCAATACCAACACTAATCCAAAGATTACACCAACCTCAATACTACGACTGATCTGAATATTACACAAACACCAATATTACACCAATCCGAATATTACACCAATACTAACACTAATCAGAAATTATACACCAATACCAACACTAATCCAAAGATTACACCAACCCCAATACTACATCAATACTAAGACTAATCTGAATATTACACAAACACCAATATTACACCAATCCGAATATTACACCAATACTAACACTAATCAGAAATTATACACCAATATTAAACCAATACTAACACTAATCTCAATATTACAAGAACACCAATATTACACCAACACCAACACTAATCCGAATATCAAGGATGAGAACAGGTCTTTATGGAAAAAAAGGAAAAATTGGCAGGGGTCAAGGGGGTCGCCTAGGCCCAAACTGCTCAAGCTTTTTGATGTGTCTTCGGTACACAGTCCATGTCTCGCAATCATACAAGGACGGTATCTGAATATTACCCCAACACCAATACAACACTAACACCACTATCACAGAGACAGTACACAAACACGACACCAATACTAACACTAATAGTAACACTCATACTCAACCAACAGTAATACTACCAGGCCCACAGTGGGGGGGGGAGGGATTCAGAGGGTTTGGGGGGAGGGATGCCAAGATTCCTGGCCAGTTTATTTAAAACAGTGAACACCTGTGGAGAGCCTCAATGCCTCACTCAGCAAATGACAGGTCATACTGGCAGTACCTGCGAATAAACCGGCAAGCTAGCGGTGGATTCGGAGACCAGACGAGCTCAGTCCAGCAAGTATGTCAGCGAGTGACATCATAACACATGTTATTGATGTTCCGGGGTGCTCACAGGGGCTGTAGCACAGCAGAATGAGCAGTTACTGGTTCAGGCATTTTCATCCACGTTTCCACCTCCTTCATTTATATTACCTCATTACGTTATAAATTATATTACCGGTTATTCATTCATTTTCTGAATTGGTTAATCCTAACTAGGGTCACAAGGACATTGGTACCCATCTCAGCCGACTCTGGGCAAGGGCAGAGTACACCCTTCATAGCTTACCAGGCCATCGCAGGGCAGAAACACGCTGACAGCAATGCAGCTCCTCTTTACAAAAGTCAGCAATGGTTCTTTAACATGAACTTCTCACCACAGACAGTGAAAGACATGGCCGGCCTTTGAAAAACCAGGTAGTGCACTGGAGGACAGCAATGACAACCGGTGATGGTGAGGTTTGAACCCCCAACCTTGGGATAAGTAAGGTCCCCAACCACCAGTACCGATCTGCAGGTCATTTGATACCGAGCCCTCAGAAAGGCTGAATATGAAAATATTTTATGAATTATCGGAGTCTGAAAGAGCTTTTATTTTGAAAAAAAATGCTAGTTTTGATCACATGATGAGGTACACACAAAAAACCCAACAAGCTCACAAAAATGACTAAAAAGCCATCTTTGGAGAGTTTCCACTAATTAGCAAGATGGTTAGCTGTATTTTTACATTCATACCGGATCGGTCGAGGCCCGGGTTAACAACGACCGCAATCAGTGCTGTTAACCAACAGGGTGCTGGTGGAAATTGGACTACTGTTGGTCGAAGACGTCGAAGGAGAGGTGGGAGGCGTGTCCGTAGGCAGAGAGAGAAAAGGAAAGGCAGGAGTCTAAGACTGAAAGTAGGGATTTTGAATGTTGGAACTATGACAGGAAAAGGTAGAGAGCTGGCTGACATGATGCAGAGGAGGAAGGTGGACATACTGTGCGTTCAGGAGACCAGGTGGAAAGGTAGCAAGGCTAGAAGCTTAGGAGCGGGGTTTAAGCTGTTTTATCATGGTGTGGATGGGAAGAGAAATGGAATAGGAGTAATCTTGAAGGAGGAGTTTGTCAGGAATGTTCTAGAAGTGAAAAGAGTGTCAGACAGTGATGAGTCTCAAGTTAGAAATTGAAGGCATGATGTTCAATGTTGTTAGTGCTTATGCCCCACAGGCAGGATGTGAGCTAGAAGAGAAGGAGAGATTGTGGAGTGAGTTCGATGAAGTGATGCAGAGTAACCCCAAAGATGAAATAGTAGTCATTGGGGCAGACTTCAATGGACATGTTGGTGCAGGAAACAGAGGGGACGAGGAAGTGATGGGCAGGTTTGGTATCCAGGACAGGAACACAGAAGGACAGATGTTGGTACATTTTACAAAAAGTATGGAAATGGCTGTGGTGAATACTTTCTTCCAGAAGAGAGGAGCATAGGGTGACTTATAAAAGTGGAGGTAGGAGCACACAGGTAGACTACATCTTGTGTAGGCGATGTAGTGTGAAGGAAGTCAATGACTGCAAAGTAGTAGCGGGTGAGAGTGTTGCCAAACAGCATAGGATGGTGGTGTGCAGGATGATGCTGATGGTGAGGAAGGTGAAGAAGGCAAAGGCAGAACAGAAGACAAAGTGGTGGAAGCTGAAAAAGGAGGAGTGTCGTGTTGTCTTCAAGGAGGAGTTAAAACAGGCTTTGGGTGGTCAGGAAGTGCTTCCAGATGAGTGGACAACTACAGCTAATGTGATCAGGGAGACAGGTAGGAGAATACTTGGTGTGTCATCTGGAAGGAGAGTAGAGAAGGAGACTTGGTGGTGGAATGAGGAAGTGCAGAAGTGTGTACAAAGGAAGAGGTTAGCGAAGAAGAAGTGGGACATAGAGAGGACTGAAGAGAGTAAACAGGAGTACAGGGAGACACAGCGTAAGGCAAAGGTAGCAGTGTCAAAGGCCAAACAGAGGGCGTATGATGACTTGTATGCTCGATTGGAAGGTAAAAGAGGGAGAAAATGATTGATACAGGTTGGCACAGCAGAGAAAGAGAGATGGGAAAGATGTACAGCAAGTTAGAGTGATTAAGGGCAGTGAGGGAAATGTATTGACTGATGACAGAAGTGTGCTGGGAGGATGGAAAGAGTACTTTGAAGAGCTGATGAATGAGGAAATTGAGAGAAAAAAAATAAAGAGTAGAAGAGGTGACTGTTGACCAGGAAGTAGCAAAGATTCGTAAGGGTGAAGTGAGGAGGGCATTGAAGAGGATGAAGAATGGAAAGGCAGTTGGTCCTGATGACATACCAGTGGAGGTATGGAAATGTCTAGGAGAGGTAGCAGTAGATTTCCTTACAAGAACATTCAACAGGGTCTTAGAAAGTGAGAGGATGCCAGAGGAATGGAGAAGTGTGCTGGTGCCCATTTTTAAAGAACAAGGGAGACGTGCAGAGTTGTGGCAACTACAGAGGGATAAAGTTGATGAGCCATACGATGAAGTTATGGGAAAGAACAGTGGAAGCAAGACTAAAGGCAGAAGTCAGCATTTGTGAACAACAGTTTGGTTTCATTCCAAGAAAGAGCACCACAGATGCATCGTTTGCCTTGAGGATGTTTATAGACAAGTACAGAGAAGGTCAGAAGGAGCTGCATTGTGTCTTTGTGGATCTGGAGAAAGCATATGACAGGGTGCCGAGTGAGGAACTGTGGTATTGCATGAGGAAGTCTGGAGTGGCAGAGAAGTATGTTAGAGTGGTGCAAGACATGTATGAGAGATGTAAGACAGTGGTGAGGTGTGCTGTCGGTGTGACAGAAGAGTTCAAGGTGGAGGTGGGACTGCATCAAGGGTCAGCTTTGAGCCCCTTCTTGTTTGCGATGGTGATAAACAGGCTGACAGACGAAGTGAGACAAGATTCCATATGTACTGTGATGTTTGCAGATGACATTGTGATCTGTTGTGAGAGCAGAAAATAAGTGCAGAAAAATCTAGAGAGGTGGAGGTATGCCCTGTAAAGTAGGGGACTGAAGGTTAGTCTCAGTAAGACAGAATACATGTGTATGAATGCCAAGTACCCAACAGGAACGGTGAGGTTACAGGGAGCAGAGATAAAGAAGGTGGAGGATTTTAAGTACTTAGGCCCAACAATCCAGAGCAGTGGAGAGTGTGGAAAAGAGGTGAAGAAGCATGTGCAGGCAGGTTGGAATGGTTGGAGAAAAGTGGTCAGTGTGATGTGTGATAGGAAGGTATCGGCAAGAATGAAAAGAAAAGTGTACAAGATGATGTTGAGGCCAGCGATGTTGTATGGTTTAGAAACAGTGGCCCTGGGGAAAAGACAGGAGGCAGAACTGGAGGTAGCAGAGATGAAAATGTTGAGGTTCTCTCTGGGAGGATGGATAGGATGAGGAATGAGTACATCAGAGGGACAGTACATGTAAGAGGTTTTGGAGACAAAGTCAGAGAGGCTAGATTGAGATGGTTTGGACATGTACAGAGGAGGGATAGTGAGTATATTGGTAGTAGGATGCTGAGGTTGGATCTACCAGGCAGAAGGCCTAGAGGAAGACCAAAGAGCAGATTTATGGATGTAGTGAAGGAGGACATGAAGGTAGTTGGAGTAAGAGTAGAAGATGCAGAGGATAGGGTGAGATTGAGGAAGATCATTCGCTGTGGCGACCCCTGAAGGGAACAGCCAAAAGGAAAAGAAGAAGCGTTACTAAGATACAGTTTGGCAATGTTCGGATTTCTTAGACAGTGCAACAACACACGAACACGCCCCAGAATGAACTACAGCGAGTTAATCACAACAAACTGCTACGGAAGGCTTCTGGTGCCCAACTAGAAAAAAAGTGTTTATATAATTGCGGTTACTTTGATGTTTAAATAAATACTGCTGTTTTTATTTTTGACGGAAATCCATATTTCCATCCAGGTGCTAACACCCATGAAAAGAGTAGGAGAGTCGATCCTGGTGTATTTGAATGATTAGCTCAGCCCTAAACACTACAGATCCATAGAAAGATCGTGTTGTCATGTTGAAGAATATACAGAATCCAGCATGATACTCACTCTTAAACTTGCTCTTGTCCTGGTCCACCACCTGGTCTTCTCCAATCAAGATCTTGGCCGCAACTTCCAGACTCACCACACGTGGACTGGACACCAGGAACAACATAACGAACTTCTGACTCATCACACGCAGGGACTTATCCTTACGACTGGCTGTGAGTGCAGAGATTCATGACAAAAAACAAATCTGTGACACATTCACCGAGTGAAAGAGAGACAGAATGTGTGTGTGAGAGAGAGAGAAAGAGTGTGTGTGTGTGAGAGAGAGAGTGTCTGTGTGTATGTAAATGACGGAGTGAGTGTGTGTGAGAGTGAGATAGAGCATGAGAGAGTGCATGTGTGTGTGTGTGTGAGAGAGAGAGCATGACAGAGCCTATATGTGTTTATGTGTGTGACAGAGTGTGTGTGTGTATAGAGTGTTAGAGAGTGTATGTTTGTATGAGAGAGAGTGTGAGTGAGCACGTGAGTGTGAAAAAGTGTGCGAGAGAGAAAGTAAGCAAGCATATGTGCGTGAATGTGAGAGAAAGTGAGTGGGAGAGACCGAGTGTGTGTGCACAATAGTGTGAGAGTGGATGAGAAAGACTGAGTGTGTGCACACAAGTAAGTGTGTGTGTGTGTGTGTGTGTGTGAGAGAGAGAGAGAGAGAGAGGATGAGAAAGACCGAGTTGTGTGTGAAAAAGAGTCTGAGTGAGTGCGCGTGAGAGAGAGAGAGAGAGAGAGCAAGTTCGAGAAAGCGTGCGTGAGTGAATGTGCGGGTGTGTTTTAGACTTAACCTTACAAATGGATGTATCATGTGAAAAACAAATATGTGATACACATATCGTGTAATTGAGTACGGCATATGAGAGAGAGAGAGCGACAGAGCGCGGGTGACAGAGACAGTGTGTGCGTGGGAGAGAGAAAGTGGATGAGAAAGCATGAAAGAGTGCACGACAGTTCACGCATGCGAGAGAGGCAGTGTGCACACGAGAGAGAGAGAGAAACAGAGACAGTGCACGCAGGCTCGAGAGAGGGAGAGACAGCGTGCATGCAAGAGAGAGAGAGGCAAACATGCGTGCAAGGAGAGAGATAGCGCACAAGAGACAGTGCACGAGAGACAGAGCGAGACAGTGCACAAGAGAAAGACAGTGTGCACACGAGAGAGAGAGAGAAACAGAGACGGTGCACGCGGGCTCGAGAGAGGGAGAGACAGCGTGCATGCAAGAGAGAGAGGCAAACATGCATGCAAGGAGAGAGACAGCACACAAGAGACAGAGCGAGACAGTGCACAAGAGAAAGACAGTGTGCAAGGGAGACAGCGCGAGAGAGAGACAGCACGCATTAGAAAGAGAGAGAGAGCTGGCGACAGCGCGCGTGCGAGCGAGAGCCGGCGACAGCGCGAGCGAGCGAGCGAGAGAGAGAGAGAGAGAGCCGGCGACAGAGAGCATGCACACGCGAGAGAGATAAAGTGCATGTGTGAGAGACAGTGAGTGTAAGTGTCTGCGTGGAGAGATTCGTGAGAAAAAAAATCTGACACCCCCATCGTGTGTGTGTGTGTGTGTGTGTGTGTGTGTGTGTGTGTGTGCGCGGGTGAGTGAAAGAGAGTCTGTGGGAGAAAGAGAGTGAGACAGTGTGGAATTAGTGAGCGCACGCACAAGAGTTTGTCTGTATGTGAAGGAGTGCGTGAGAGAGAGTCCGTATGCGAGTGCGTGGGAGAAAGAGATTGTGTGAGAGAGATTGAATGCACATTGGGGAGAGAAGGACTGGGAATGAGACAATGTGAGAAAAAGTCTGAGTGTAAGAGTGAGTGGTGCGAGTGTGCGTGAGTGAGGTACACGCTCACCCCCTTTAGGATCAATGGAGGTTTCGGTGAAGCCCGTGTCTCTCGGTATGTTTTCAGCGTCAGGGTCCTCGTTCTCTTTCTCCTCTCCGTCTGTCTCCAGCACATACTCCGTGTGTCTCTGTCGTATCTGCTGGATCTGTTGGCTGTACTGGTGTTTCTCTCCCTCTCTTTGTAGTAATGCTAGTGTGTGTGCTAGCTGGGCACGACCGTGCCACGTGTAGCGGTTTTTAGCCAAACGGCTGACCATGTTCACACTCTCCAGGACATTCATGATGTCATAAATACGCCGTCGTTCCACATCTGAGAGAATTTGAGAGAACGAGCAGTAAGAATCTCTGGTGTGGTGGGAGCCAGATCTGCGAGTTGTAATGCGTATGAAGTCTACAAACACACACACCCTTTATTTTAATACTAGAAAGATAATGTACTCGCTTGGGTGTGTGAGAGAGAAGTGTGTCTGTATGTGTGTGTGTGTGTGTGCACGTGTGTGTGTGTGTGTGTGTGTGAATGAGAGAGAGAAAGTCTGTATGTGTGTGTTTGTGTGTGAGAGAGAGAGAGATTGGGTGTGAGAGAGAATGAGCTGTAAGAATCTCTGTTGAGAGGCAAGAGAGACCTACTAGATGTGTGAATGTGTATAAATTCTATAAATAAACACACACCCCCACACACACTATTTTAATGTTATAAAGATAAAGCGCTTGCTCGGTTTCTCTGGGCCAGACATGAACTGCTGAACGTTGATTTATCGTGTTTAGGAGACGCTTACTCAGTTCAACAGCAACATCATCGAGGCAGATGTCGTTGTTTATGGCTGGATTCGGATAATCTGGATATCGAGCCAAAAACTTGTGACAAAGCAGCCCGAGGCTTTTCTCTTTCCGGCTGAGTTGCAACCTCTCGGACTCCTCTCCATGTTCATCCTGCAGAGGAGAACAAACACCACACATGTTAAAACAGAGGGGCAGGCACTCAGGTCCAACACAGAACACCGCCATTCCTGTGCACGGACATGTCCCTGATGACAGCCCAGGATTCGGGAGCACACGGACCCGAACAAGGAAGGTTCCTCACCCTGCCGGAGAAAATCCTGATTCTAAATGGAGACCAGTAAACATGTCCACATTCTAACTTAGCTATAATGACAATCATGGTAAGTCATCAGTCAGAGTCAGAGCTCAACACCGCAAAGAAATAAATGACGAACATTAACACCTGCATCCAAGTAAACGGTGATGTTACACTGCGTTCTTCAACACGCTGTTTAACTTAAATCACAAAAAGAAATGTCCGTGTGATTGAGCACACACACATCACAAACAAAAGTAAATAAGCATAGAATAAAGTAATAAAACACCAGCACAGCAGAGTGCACCACATGTCTCAATGTACCCTGAGATCAGGAGTCCTCGATCATGTGATCCACATAGAGTCACATGATTTCAAACAAACAACTCTGATCTCTGACAACCTGAAGGATTCATTCTCACCCTCATTCACATTCATGCTCGTACATCACACTCACTGATTCACTCCCATTCACTCTCACTCACGAAGCTTCTCTCCTATTCACGCACACTCACTCCTCTTCACATTTACTTTCACACTCACTGATTCATATTCACTCTCACTCAGGCCAGGCTTCAAAAAAATTATTTGTTGGCAATAACATGATTAACAAAAGATGGAGGCGGGAATGGAGGAATTTTTTTGATTATGAATCACGAAGAAGGGAGGATTTTTTTTTTTTGGCCTGTGCAGACCACCAGGGATTCATGGGGAAATTTTTTTCATACATCATTCTGTATTATGTATGTGATGTAAACACAGTGGAATTAAATAAATATCATGTATTTGAAATCATACTGAATATCAAAGTGTATTCTTTTAATATTGTAATCAACAGAGTATCGAGGTTTCTTCAACATATCAACTTTTAATATTGCACTCAACAACTAGCAAATACCTTCGTTATTTTCACGCTGGGTCCTGTAATACAGACGTTCCCCGACTTACGTTCATCCGGTTTTTTTTTTTTTCAAAAAAAAAAAAAAAAAGTCAAATTTTTTGCCTCATCATTGTCCCCCTTCCATCATGCTTTCAATCTTTGTTGTTCAGACAGTACCAGCCAATGAGAATCGCCGTTTCATAAAATTGGTGAAATTGACCAGTCAGGCGTGGTTGATACTGATTTCACGTTGGTCACTTTTTAGTACGGTGTACAACAGGGGACACACGTGTTTTCTCAACACAACTGGCCGGTATATTTTTTATTTTTTGCATCTATGAATGCTCAGGTGGGGGTTTTTAAATGTACAATTTCATCCCAACTGGCCGTGTTACCACCAACAAAGATATTTTTAAGCCTGGCCTCAGTTCTCACTCAAACACTCATACAACCCCTGGCAAAAATGATATAATCACCAGTCTTGGAGGATGTTCATTCAGTTGTTTAATTTTCCAGAAAAAAAAGCATATCACAGACATGACACAAAACTAAATTAATTTCAAATGGCAACATTCTGGCTTTAAGAAACACTAAAAGAAATCCAGAAAAATGTGGTAGTCAGTAACAGTTGCTTTTTTTAGACCAAGCAGGGGGAATAAATTATGGAATTACTCAATTCTAAAGGAAAAAAAATATGGATACACCCTGTAAATTTCCAATCGCAAAACTAACACCTGATTAGATCTGCTCTTTAGTCTGCAGTTAAACAGGAGTGATCACACCTTCGAGAGCTGTTGCACCAAGTGGACTGACATGAATCATGGCTCCAACAGGAGAGATGTCAATTGAAACAAAGGAGAGGATGATCAAACGTATTAAAGAAGGTAGAGCATCACGCAATGTTGCAAAAGATGTTGGTTGTTCACAATCAGCAATGTCTAAAATCTGGACCAAGTACAAACAACATGGGAAGGCTGTTAAAGGCAAGCATACCGGTAGACCAAGGAAGATATCAAAGCGTCAATACAGAAAACTTAAAGCAATATGTCTTGAAAATAGAAAATATACAGCAAAACAAATGAAGAACAAATGGGAGGAAACTGAAGTCAACATCCAAACTGTAAGAAACTGCCTGAAGGAAATGGGATTTACATACAGAAAAGCTGAACGAAAGCCGTCATTAACACCTACATAGAAAAAAACAAGGTTACAATGGACTAAGGAAAAGGGCAGTAGTGGTCTAGTGGTATAGGGCGCTGGATCGCTGATCCAAAGGTTGGGGGTTCGAGTCCCACTCTCCACAAGGTTGTCACTGTCCCCCCCCAGTGCAGCTAACTGGGTTATATCAAAGACGGGCCATGTCTGTCACTGTCTATGGTGAGAGGTTGCTGTAAAAGAACCATTGCTGACTTTCGTAAAGAGGAGCTGCAAAGTCGTCAGCGTGTTTATGTCCCTTGCTAAAAGGGTTGTGACAGGAAGGGCATCCGACGTAAAAATCTCTGCCAAATTAAACGTGCGAATCAAAATGATTCGCTGTGGCGACTCCCGAGTAAAAGGGAAAAAGCCGAAAGGAAGACAGACAGACAATGGACAAAGGCAAAGCGATTGTGGACTGGGGATGACCAAATGAAAGTCACATTCAGTGATGAATCGTAAATCTGCATAGGGCAAGGTGATGATGCTGGAACTTTTGTTAGGTGCCATTCCAAAGAGATTTATGAGGACGACTGCCTGAAGAAAACTTGCAAATTGCCACAGTCATTGATGGTATGGGGCTGCATGTCAGGTAAAGGCACTGGGGAGATGGCCGTCATGACACCTTCAATAGAGGCACAAGTTTACAGTTACATTTTGGACACTATTTTCTTATCCCATCAATTGAAAGGATGTTTGGGGATGATGAAATCATTTTTCAAGATGATAATGCATCTTGCCATAGAGCAAAAACTGTTAAAACATTCCTTGAAGAGACACACAATAAGGTCAATGTCATAGTCTGCAAATAGTCCAGATCTCAATCCAATTGAAAATCTGTGGTGGAAGTTGAAGAAAAATGGTACATGACAAGATCTGGCAAAAGCAATCAGAGAATGTTGGAGCCAGATTGATGAAGAGTACTGTTTGTCACTCATTAAATCCATGCCTCTGAGACTGCGAGCTGTTTCAAAAACCAGAGGTGGTGCAACAAAGTACCACTGGTTGAATTGAAGTGTTCTTTTGTTGTTGGGTTTTAGTGGATCCATAATTTTTTCCTCAAAATTGAGTGATTCCATAATTTATTCTCCCTGCTTGGTCTAAAAAAGTAACTGTTGCTGACTGCCACATTTTACTTTGGTTTCTTAAAGCCAGCATGTTGTCATTTGAAATGACTTTAGTTTTGTCAAGTTTGCGATCTGCTTTTTTTCTGTAAAATGAAATAACTGAATGAACAACCTTCAAGACTGGTGATTCCATAACTTTTGCCAGGGGTTGCATTTACTCTCATTCTCTCGTTCACACACATGGAGTCACTCACTCTCATTCACACACACATACATCACACTCATTCCAATTTACTCCCATTCCCACTCACTTACTCTCCCATAGAGCTGGGTATTGCCTAGATGTTTTGTATTGCGATATATTGTGATTTCTCGAATGCATTGAGATATATTGCAAGAAGAATTCTCAATTAAAAAGTAAGTCTGTTCTTAACAGTATTTATTCTTTATTTCAAAAAGAGAAATCAACAATATTAAAAACGTTGTTTTTAGTCATTTAAATAAAAATTCTAAGCATCAGAAAAAAAATCTACTTTTGAAAATGTAATGTTTTAAACTATGGCACAAACAATAACACTGAAATAGAACTGCATATTCAGCAAGATAAGCGATTTATACATATTAAATACACAAACATTAGAGGTGCATCTTGTGCTTTTATTAACATATTGTGAAGCCTTAATCATTAATGCATGCATATTAAATTTTTAAAGTGGGACTAAAGTGACTAAGTGGGTAGAGCATCATCCGCATGTGCAGAACTGTATCACGCACGACTGATCCTCCTCAGACCTGTGACCCTATGAGCAGTAGACTGATATAATGTTTCGACGTGTTAAGCGTCCAGGGCGCTTAAAAAAATTGGTGTGGGTGGGCGCCAATTAAAATTTACCAGTGGAGTGGAACAGTAAGTGCTTATTACCATTGAAGTGGAAAACATGAATAATAACAGAGAAATCAAAGAGTTTTACTGGTATTTGTATTATTCATTTTTTGGTATCAACCAAATTACTTACATGAAAGCTGAAAATAAACAGAAAACAGCATAATTTAAAAAAATAAAGACCTTTTAATTTTCCCTCCTGGTGCTGTTCCTTTAAAAATTTTCCCAGATGTAAAATGGAGTCAATCAACATGAATGTCAACTTTAGCACAGGGCATGTTGAAAAGCACATGGCCAGGAATGTGCTTAAATTTATGAAGTTAGTGAGCAGGAGAATTGGGTGAAAAATACTCATCAGAAAGTAATGATAGGTCCATATCTGGCTCATCGCTCCATTCATTCAGAGCATCTGATAGTTTTGCTGTAGTAGTTTCTAATGGTTCATCTTGTTGAACATTTACCAGGAGAACACAGCAAAATATTTTCCTGTTTTTTAAAGCACCGCGGAACGATCAAATGTGTTGTTACTGATGAATATTCTAGACATTTAGCATCCTGGGCCTCCGTAACACCTCAGCAGTACCACAGGCTGATTGCCTCCATGCATCATTGAAGCAGTCATTTCTGCAAAAGGATTCCCGACCAAGTATTGAGTGCATAACTGAACATAATAATTTGAAGGTTGACTTTTTTGTATTAAAAGCACTTTTTTTTTTGGTCAGATGAAATATGCAAATTTGTTGAGATAGGGATTTTTGGTTTTTCTTTACTTTTTTCCAAAATGATCAATATTAAACAATAAAAGGCTTGAACTATTTCAGTTGGTGTGCAATGAATCTAAAATATATGAAAGTGTTATGTGTATCAGTACATTACAGAAAATAATAAACCTTATCCCAATATGCTAATTTTTTGATAAGGACTTTTGTGCAGCTCTACTCTCCAAGTCTTGGCTTACCCTGATTCGCTCGCACTCAATGTCACTCTCATTCATTCATTCTACTCCTATTCACTTCTAGTCTCATTCACTCACCCAGTGTCTCACCCACACAGTCCCTCACTCGCATTTTTGGGGGCAGCTGTAGCCTAATGGTTAGAGATGTGACTTTGGGACCAAACTTGTTCGATTTCTAATCCAGGAGGAAAAATTGTGTGGTGGTGTTGCAGTGAGCTGCACTTTTCCTTTTTCCACATAAAATGGCTGAAGTGCCCTTGAGAAAAGCACCTAATCCCCAACTGCTCTCTGAGCGCCCTAATGTGTGTGTGTGTGTGTGTGTGTGTGTGTGTGTGTGTGTGCTCACTTTGGATGGGTTGAATGCAGATGAAATAATTTCCCTTATGGAATTAATACAGTATATCAATAATTTAAAAAAAAATTCACTCACACAGGACTCGAACCCAGATAATTGCTATGAGTTGGATATGTGAGTAGAATTATGCGACGGAATGATACAAATTATTTCTAAATATTTTTGAAGATCTAAACTGTTTGAATTAGAAACTGAAAGGAACATTTTCACCTCCATGATGTTATTCTGATTATTACCCCCCTGACTTCCTGTCCACAGTGCATACACAGATCTTACCTGAGACAAGTTCACCGTTTCCTCTGTGATGCTCTTCTCTTTCTCACGGTTGCGTATTTCTGGACTCGCAGCACTGATCAGCATTTTCAGGTTGGACGTTGGTGTCCACGGTTCCCCTCCCGGGGTCTCGGAGGCTTTCGTTGGTGTGGATAAAGGGCCCATGATCTTCAAGGGTTCCTGGGATTTTCCTAGATGTGTGAGCTGCGTTGGAGGCTCCACAAATCCGAGTTTCTTCTGTGAAAGAGGAGGAATGTTCAGATCAAAAGCAGCGTGCTAGCACAGGCAGGAAAGTAATGATGCATGTGAGAAGAACAGAGAGAGATGAATAAACTCCCTGACCTGCTCATGAGCTGCACAGGCACTGCTTGAGCTCACCTTCTGCTTCAAGGCTTCAGTTTGGCAATCCAATAAAGTGCTGCTCATCTTTCAGCTGCAGGTGATGAGACATCTTATAGATTATCAACACGAAACTTTCATTCATTTGCTCAACCATTTAATCCTATGTGTGGGTCATGGGGAGACTGGAGTCTATATCATACAACTCTGGGTGAAGGTGGAGTACATCCTGAACAGCCCGCTGGACCATTACAGGGAGAACACTCACACCTAGGGAACATTCGGAACCGTCCATCGGTCCAAGGTACAGTACGTGTGTTCGGACTGTGGGAAGAAACCGGACTACCCAGAGGAAACCCACAGAACAACCGGACAAACTCCATTCTCGCCGAGCCAGTTCATTTTTGCTGTGAGGTAAAATTCAGGTCATCACCAGATCAGACACATTAACATGAGCTCTAATCGACGGGTTCGACGGTTGCTGGGCAACGGCAGCACGCGAGTAATCCGTGTTGAAATGTGTTGTGGAGAGGAAGAACCCGACCGGTACCTGCTCAGAGTCGGAGAAAGGCTTCACTGGGAGCTGCTCCACACTTCGCGGAGGACTTGGCTCTCCTGGAACCATGACACTGCTTGGCGGTAACTGACAAACTTTTCAGAAGTACAACGTGTAAGCATACACCCACGCCATGGACACAGCCAATCGACGCAAAGCATTCGGTGTCGTCACACTCAACGTGGCCAATGAGCGTGTAGGGGGAAACGGAATTCCACAGCGGCGCGCGCTCGTGCGCACTTTTTTGAAATGTTGGCGCGGAATTTCCTGCTGAAGAGAACCAAGTATGAAGCCGGAAGTTGTTAATTTAACACTAAAATGGAACATTCAGACGGTTAAAAATAAAGGTATTATTCCCAGCGGATGATTAAAGTGTGCAGTAATGGGGGGGGGGGGTTGTAATGGGGGGGGGGTCACTTCAGTAGTGTTGTGTAATCAGCTCCCAGTAAAGCCCAGGAACATTGATCCGAACCTCACCATCCACATCATTCCCTCAACACATCCTGCTGAAGGCTCAGGCGCTCGCGCTTTTACTGCTCAACATGGTTATGTCTGGTTTTATTTACACAGCTGGACAACTCTCCCGTTATGATCATCAGCAGAATTAATCCTGAGGATGGAGCAGTGCAGTGTTTACACATCAGCACGGAAACAACCAACAGGGCGGAAAGTGCGCCAAGACGAGCTGAGAGAAACCTCCTCGTGTGTGTGTGTGTGTTTCTCTCTACACACACACACACACACACACACACACACACATATATATATATTGAGGTGTTTTAAACACTACTCACCCTGACAGAAGATGATTCGGGTTAAGAAGTGCAGGGTGTTGGTAAATCCATGGAAATATCAGATTCACCAGGAAACGGTTAGCAGCGAAGCTAACAAGCTCCAGCGGTCCGGTCCAAACCCAACCCACTGAAAACACGAACCACACACAAGCGTTCCTCAGCACAAGCCCAGGACAAAATCAAAGCAATTCCTCATCAGGACACCGAAAGTTCAACTGAACCGCCTGAAAGTGTGTGAAAAGACAAAGGTCCCGACACATACTGGGGAGGAGGAGACAGAGACAGACTCACACACACCAAAGGGGTGGGGACAGAGAGAGAGAGAGAGAGAGAGAGAGACTCACACGCCCCAGAGGGGAGAGAGAGAGAGAGAGAGAGACTCACACACACCGGGGGAGAGGGGAGAGAGAGAGAGAGAGAGAGAGAGAGACTCACATGCCCCAGAGGGGGAGAGAGAGAGAGAGACTCACACACACCGGGGGAGAGGGGGGGCTCTGCCGGATGTTCAGTTCTCCCTCCATCATTACTGAGAGGTTTATCTGTGGTCGGTGTTTAGTAATTAACTCTGATGGAGAAGCTTGTAGTGTTAGAAGTGCATGTCCAGACTTAAAGAGAGGGCCGGTGAGACTGAGAGTGGTGTTCCTGTAGCCGGAAGTCTGGGCGCCTTAGGTGGAGATAATGAACCTCGCCTCAGGCATCAGAGCCTTCGTAGGGGGCGAACGGGTGACAGCTCGGCCTCATACTCGTTGAGTAACGCTGAGGCTAGCCCATGGAAGCACCACTCATCTATGCTTCACTCGTTCAACAGGTTTTCTCTCCTCAACTGAGACACCTGCTATGAACCCTGAAAGAGCTCTGGTTATAGGAAGTTCCATATTGAGGCGAGTCGTTTAGGGGCACCAGTGGCCCTTGTTAGGTGTATCCCAAGGAGCCAGAGTGACGGACATGGCAGGCTACCTTAGGGTCTTCGGCGACCCTGGCATTGGCTCTAGATGGTCACTGACTGACTAGTACTGTTCTTATACTCTGTGCAATGCTGCAGGAAGGAATTGCCTTCACCAATGTCCGATGCTGTAATATGCTGTGGTACAGCGTGTTGATGTAGTTTACAGCAGACTATGGCTGCTGAGTGACTGGACCTCTAAGTGGTGTTCTGAAAGCAGAGTGGGCTTTATGGATAATTGGAGGACTTTTGAAGGAAAGGGGCAGTGGTGGTCTAGTGGTACAGGGCGCTGGATCGCTGATCCTAAGGTGGGGGGTTTGAGTCCCCACAGGGTTGTCACTGCCCCCCCAGTGCAGCTAACTGGGTTATCAAAGGCGGGCCATGTCTGTCACTGTCTATGGTGAGAGGTTGATGTAAAAGAACCATTGCTGACTTTCGTAAAGAGGAGCTGCAAAGCCGTCAGCGTGTTTCTGTCCCGCGCTAAAAGGGTTGTGTCAGGAAGGGCATCCGACATAATAAACCTCTGCCAAATCAAACGTGCAAATCATTCACTGTGGCGACTCCCGAGAAAGGGAAAAAGCCGAAAGGAAATCTCTCTGGAGGACTTTTAAAGGTAAAGCTGGACTGGTAGGGCGAGACAGAATCCATCCCACTTGGAAAGATGCTGTTCTCATTTCCTTCCTGCAGCATTGCACACAGTATAAGAACAGTACTAGTCAGTCAGTGACCATCTAGAGCCAATGCCAGAGAGCAGACAAACAGGCTGATCCGAACATCCGCTAGCTGCACAGAGTCGTCACTCAAGGTCAAGTTCAATGCTATTGAGGTTTTGCACGTGACATCACAGGGTCACGTGACTTTTGTTTATCTGCCAGGCGCTCACTCATTCAACATTGCTAAACATTTTAAAATAAGTAATAGTGGTTCAACATTACCCACCTGGATGTTGTTTGTCGGTTACTAACTTCCCCGGAGTGATAGAAAATAAGCAGTGAGTGGTTATATCGTGTCGCGCTGTTGGCTGCGCAAATAGACTGAGGAGTAAAACCTGCACTGTCGTTTTATCGTTTCCATCTGACGCGGAGAGAAAAGCCAAGTGGACCGCAGCGGGAAATAGGCAAGACTGGAATCCTACAGAATACAGGAGAATATGCAGCCAACACTTTGTATCAGGTAAATATACATTATTATATTATTATCTATATAAACAAAATATGTGAATTTATACAACCATTACATACAGTGATGATCGTAATGTATTATTGCATAAGTGTTTGTTTGAGTAGTTCTGTTTGGGGATAGAACACACACCTTATCCGTTCTGAGGTGGCACTGCACTGCACTGCACTGCACTGTACTGTACTGTACTGTAGTCTCGCTTCCCGGTTCCTGGCTCCCATTGTTGCATCCAGCTTACACATCCAACAACTAAATACTTGTAAGCTTCCATTGATTTGTAAGCTTTTAACTCTTTGCCAGTAAATGGAGACGGCTGTGGACAAAATATGTACAAAGATCCAAGTAGGCAAAAGCAGGAAGGGAAGAACGGTCGCATTCGAACACATTCCTAAACATCGACTGCAGAATTAGATATGGATCGGCAATCCCCAGCCGCTTTATTTTACTCAGATACTCTGCCCTCTGCTCACCTGTCAGATGATTGACAACATCTGACAATATTATAGTGTCATTGCTTTTGCCGTCAACACACTCGCATATTTTGTTTTCGCTGTGATTATCGGTTGTTGAAGTCATGCTTAGTGGATCGTGTGTGTGTATGTGTGTGTGTGTGTGTGTGTGTGTTATGGATCATGCTTGCTGTCCAAAATGGCGCGTGAAGGTATTGGGGTCACGTGACTGCAAAACCTAAATAGAGACTGTGTCTGTTTCTCAAACTAAACAAAAATGTAAAAACTCTCAAAGAGTTTGTTTAAATAATCTTAATAGGACCCTCTAAAAACAGCATTCGTATCTATCATAGATTCAGTCGGGGGAAAATCAGAATTTAATAGGATCCACTCATGATGATGGATTTCCTTTCGGCTTTTTCCCCTTTCTCAGGGGTCACCACAGCGAATGATTTGCACGTTTGATTTGGCAGAGGTTTTTACGCCGGATGCCCTTCCTGTCACGACCCTTTTAGCGAGGGACAGAAACACGCTGACGACTTTGCAGCTCCTCTTCACGAAAGTCAGCAATGGTTCTTTTACATCAACCTCTCACCATAGACAGTGACAGACATGGCCCGCCTTCGATAACCCAGTTAGCAGCATTAGGGGCAGTGGTGGTCTAGTGGTATAAGGTGCTGGATTGCTGATCCTAAGGTTGGGGGTTTGAGTCCCCACAAGGTTGTCACTGTCCCCCCCCCAGTGCAGCGAACTGGGTTATCAAAGGCGGGCCACGTCTCTCACTGTCCATAGTGAGAGGCATGTAAAAGAACCATTGCTGACTTTCGTGAAGAGGAGCTGCAAAGCCGTCAGCGTGTTTCTAGCCCTTGCTAAAAAGGGTCGTGTCAGGAAGGACATCCGACGTAAAAACCTCTGCCAAATCAAAAGTGCAAATCATTCACTGTGGCGACTCCCGAGAAAGGGAAAAAGCCGAAAGGAAATCTCTCTCCACTCATAAAGCTGCTCACACTCTCAATTTAATACTAACTTTAGGATTAAATATTGAAAATATAGTCACGGCACCACTTTCAGATCGTTCACTTATCTTGCTGACACGCCTCTTAGTACTAATATATCCACCTCACCACGTTATTGCATTCAGCGACACTTTTACATCAACGACTGCACAGAGTTTCAATTAATAATTTTCCAGAATTACAAACTATAATCAGATCACCATCAGACGCCACAGAACTCGATCAAGCACCAAGGGCTTTGAGTCAAATTTACACCATATGCTAGATAATGTATCTCCTCTTAAAATAAAACCAATCAGAGAGAACAAAATTATCCCCCTGGCATAATGATGAAACATGCCCACTAAAACAACTCCCGCAAACTATAACGAAAATTGCGTCAAACTAGATTACTGGTTTTATAATTAGAATTGAAGGAGAGTCTCGTTAATTACGGAAAAGCTCTTCATACTGCTGGAGCAGAATATTTCTCAAATCTAATAGAAAATAATCAAAATACTTATTTAATATTGCTACAGAATTAACCAGGAATAAGATCATGAACAAAACGTGTTATCCATCAACTTATAGCAGTGATGACTTTATGAACTTTTTTAATGTTAAAATTGAAAATATCACACAAAAATGGATTCCCTAAATTTAAAGACTGGTTTGTTCATAACTAAAACATTAAGTATTAATATAACACCAGTAGATCCACGACTAGAGTGTTTCAGTCCCATTAAAAAGACAGAACTAATCTCATTAATTTCCTTATCAATCATCCACCTGTGTGTTTGATCCAGTCCCTCCATGTTTCTTGAAACCAGTGATTTTCAAATAGTGGGGGGGGGGGGGGGGGGGGAATGATGCCAGGGGGCCGCATATGACCCTTGGGAACATGCTTTTCAGGAATAGTGTACGGGGGAATTAAGTGTAATTGCACCTCCACTCCAGTAGTTGTCGCTCACTGTCGCACTTTGGTGCAGTAGTTTTTCAAAGCAGTAAACAACATGAAGTGCAGTAAACAACATGGAAAAATTTCTAACAGAAACGAAGCGAAAGGTGGAGAGAGATGGAGATATTAAGACATAAGTAAGTTGAATGAGTTTAAATAAGGATGTATTTTTTTTTATTTCAGGCACATTGGTGCACTTTAAATCTTTTCTTTTACAGATTAAAAAACAATGTTAATGAAATTTTTCTTTATTGTAAGTTTAACTATATTTCTTGTTTTTTTATTTTTAATGTTAATAAATATACAGTGTTATTTCTTCCTAGAGGGGGTGCCACAGAAAATAACTGAGACGCACTGCTTTAAACAGATATTATCAGAAGTGATCATCCCTTTATTAAATGTAATAACTTATTCACTTAGCACTGGTTATGTACCTAAACCCTTTAAACTAGCAGTTATCAAACCTCTCATCTCCTCTCATCTCTCATCTTCTTCCCGGTTGGACACGCCCAAAACACCACACCAGGGAGGCGTCCGGGAAGCATTCTGACCAGATGCCCGAGCCACCTCAACTGGCCCCTCTCAATGTGGAGGAACAGTGGATTTACTCCGAGCTCTCCCCGGATAGTAGAGCTTCCCACCTTATCTCTAAGGGAGAACCCCGCCACCCGGCAAAGGAAGCTCATTTCAGCCACTTGTATCCGCGATCTTGTTCTTTCGGTCATTACCCAAAGCTCGTGATCATAGGTGAGGGTTGGAACGTAGATCGACTGGTAAATTGAGAGCTTCGCCTTGCGGCTCAGCTCCTTATTCACCACGAAGGACCGGTACAGGCTCCGTTTAACAGCAGAGGCTGCAGCGATCCGTCTGTTGATCTCCTGCTCAATCCTTCCCTCACTCATGAACAAGACCCCAAGATACTTAAACTCCTCCACTTGGGGTAGGACCTCATTCCTGACCCGGAGGGTGCATTCCACCCTTGTTCGACTGAGAACCATGGCCTCGGACTTGGAGGTATTGATCTTCATCATGGCTGCTTCACACTCAACAGTGAATCGCTCCAATGAGAACTGGAGGTCCCGACTTGATGAAGCCAAAAGGACAACATAGTCCGCGAAAAGCAGAGACGAGATCCGATGTCCACCAAACCAGAGCCCCTCAATGCCTCAGCTGCGCCTAGAAATTCTGTTCATAAAAATTATGAACAGAATTGGTGACAATGACAAATTCTTCGCTTAGCACTGGTTATGTACCTAAACCTTTTAAACTAGCAATTATCAAACCTCTGATTAAAAAAACCTGATCTCGACCCATATCAGCCGTCCAACTATAGACCAACATCAAACCTCCCTTTTATCTCTAAGATCTTAGAAAAAGCTGTAGAGCAGCAGTTATATTCATATCTTTGTAGGAATAACATTCACGAAATGTATCAATCAGAATTTAGGCCTCATCATAGCATAGAGACAGCACTTTTTAAGGTGGTGAATGGCATACTGGTGGCCTCCGACCCCGGCTGTCTCCTTGTTTGTGCTACTTGAACTTAGTACAGCCTATGACACTATTGATCACATGATTCTCCTTGACAGATTAGAAAATGTTGTCGGAGTTAAGGGAACTACCCTCTCCTGGTTTAAATCTTATTTAACTGACTGTTATCAGTTTGTAGGTGTAAATGGTGATTTCTCTGTATGTTCTAATGTTACGTTTGGTGTTCAACACGGTTCTGTCCTAGGCCCATTGCTATTATCTCTATTCATGCTCCCTTTGGGTAATATCATTCATGGTCATTGTATTAACTTTCATTGTTATGCTGATGGCACACAGTTTTATATTTCAGCAAAGTCAGATGAGAGACATCAGCCTAATAAAGTTCAAAAAGTGTGCAAAGGACAGTCAACACCGGATGCTTACTAACATCCTCGTTTTCAACTCTGATAAGACAGAAGTTCTTGTACTCAGATCTCAGGCAGCTAGAAATAAGTTGTAGTAATAAGATGTAGTAAGTTTGGATGGTGTTTCAGTCTCATCATGTGTAGCAGTAAAGGACGTTGGAGTGATTAGTGCTGCAGGTCATTCGTTTGAAGCTCATGTAGATAATATTACTCGGGTGGCCTTCTTTCATCTCAGGAATGTTGCTAAAATAAGAAATATGATGTCACTGCATGATGCAGAAAAACTTGTTCATGCTTTTTTTTATCTCAAGATTATTCATTCATTCTCTGAACCGCTTAATCCTAATTAGGATCGCTGGTGCCCATCTCAGTCGACTCTGGGCTCTAGGTGAGGGCAGAGTACACCCTGGACAGCTCTCCAGGCCATCTCAGGGAAGAAACACTATGCAGCCTGCTCTTGTTGAAAGGCAGTAAAAGTTCTTTTACATGCCTCACACCAGAGATAGTGAGAGACATGGCTGGCCTTTGATAACCCAATTAGCTGCACTAGGGGACAGCAGTGGTAACCTTGAACTCCCCCAACTTTAGGATTGGTAATTCAGCACTTTACCACTGGGCCTTCATTGAGATTAGATTACTGTAATGTGTTACTGTGTGGATGGTCTAATAGGAACATAAACAAGCTCCAGTTAGTCTAGAATTCAGCAGCGAGAGTCGTTACTAGAACCAGAAGATACAAGCATATCACCCCGCCCTGCTGCACTCAGAAACAATAAAATCTTGTATTTCGATTACATTACTATGAGTCTCTCTCTCTCTCTCTCTCTCTCTCTCTCTCTATCTCTCTCGCTGTTGAGGCAGACATTCTCCTTTCGGGATACACCTGATCCTGATTCGTCTGCTTTCTGAGTCCTGTGGTCTGTCCTGGTGTGCTGATGATGACGGGAGTTCTCATCGTGGAAGCCTTTAGTTTCTTGCTGATGAAGATCGAAATGGACCCAGATGTGCACTAACAGACTTCTTCTTTTCCTTTCGGCTTTTCCCTTCAGGGGTCGCCACAGCGAATCATCTGCCTCCATCTCACCTTATCCTTTGCATCTTCTTCTCTTACACCAACGACCTTCACCACATCCATGAATCGTCTCTTTGGTCTTCCTCTAGGCTTTTTGCCTGGTAGTTCCAGCCTCAGCATCCTATTACCAATATACTCACTATCCCTCCTCTGTACATGTCCAAACCATCTCAATCTAGCCTCTCTGACTTTGTCTCCAAAACGTCTTACATGTGCTGTCCCTCTGATGTGCTCATTCCTAATCCTATCCATCCTCATTACTCCCAAAGAGAACCTCAACATTTTCATCTCTGCTACCTCCAGCTCTGCCTCCTGTCTTTTGCCCAGGGCCACTGTTTCTAACCCATACAACATCGTTGGCCTCAACACCGTCTTGTACACTTTTCCTTTCATTCTTGCCGATACCCTCCTATCACACATCACACCGGACACTTTTCTCCAACCATTCCAACCTACCTGCACACGCTTCTTGACCTCTTTTCCACACTCTCCATTGCTCTGGATTGTTGAGCCTAAGTACTTAAAATCCTCCACCTTTCTTATCTCTGCTCCCTGTAATCTCACCGTTCCTCTTGGGTCCTTGTCATTCATGCACATGTATTCTGTCTTACTGAGGCTAATCTTCATTCCCCTCCTTTCCAGGGCATACCTTCACCTCTCTAGATTTTCCTGCACTTGTTCTCTGCTCTCACTACAGATCACAATGTCATCTGCAAACATCATAGTCCATGGGGAATCTTGTCTAACCTCGTCTGTCAGACTGTCCATCACCATAGCAAACAAGAAGGGGCCGAGAGCTGACCCTTGATGCAGTCCCACCTCCACCTTGAACTCTTTTGTCACACCGACAGCACACCTCACCACTGTCTTACATCTCTCATACATGTCCTGCACCACTCTAACATACTTCTCTGCCACTCCAGACTTCCTCATGCAATACCACAGTTCTTCTCTTGGCACCCTGTCATATGCTTTCTCCAGATCCACAAAGGCACAATGCAGCTCCCTCTGACCTTCTCTGTACTTCTCCATTAACATCCTCAAGGCAAACACTGCATCTGTGGTGCTCTTTCTTGGCATGAAACCAAACTGTTGTTCACAAATGCTGACCTCTGCCCTTAGTCTAGCTTCCACTATTCTTTCCCATAACTTCATCGTATGGCTCATCAACTTTATCCCTCTGTAGTTGCTAGAACTCTGCACGTCTCCCTTGTTCTTAAAAATGGGCACCAGCACACTTCTCCTCCATTCCTCTGGCATCCTCTCACTTTCTAAGACCTTGTTAAATGTTCTTGTCAGAAAATCTACTGATGCCTCTCCTAGACACTTCCATACCTCCACCGGTATGTCATCAGGGCCAACTGCCTTTCCATTCTTCATCCTCTTCAATGCCCTCCTCACTTCACCCTTACTAATCTTTGCTACTTCCTGGTCCTCAACAGTCACCTCTTCTACTCTTTTTTTCTCTCTCATTTTCCTCATTCATCAGCTCTTCAAAGTACTCTTTCCATCTTCCCAGCACACTTCTGTCATCAGTCAATACATTTCCCTCTCTGTCCTTTATCAATCTAACTTGCTGCACGTCCTTCCCATCTCTATTTCTCTGCTGTGCCAACCTGTATAAATCATTTTCTCCCTCCTTACTTTCCAACTGAGCATACAAGTCATCAAACACACTCTGTTTGGCCTTTGACACTGCTACCTTTGCCTTACGCTGTGTCTCCCTGTACTCCTGTTTACTCTCTTTGGTTTTCTCAATGTCACACTTTGTTTGTACACACTCCTGCACTTCCTCATTCCACCACCAAGTCTCCTTATCTACTTTCCTTCCAGATGACACACCAAGTATTCTCCTCCCTGTCTCCCTGATCACATTAGCTGTAGTTGTCCAGTCATCTGGAAGCACTTCCTGACCACCCAAAGCCTGTTTCAACTCCTCCTTGAAGACAACCTGACACTCTTCCTTTTTCAACTTCCACCACTTTGTCTTCTGCTCTGCCTTCTTCACCTTCCTCACCATCAGCATCATCCTGCACACCACCATCCTATGCTGTTTGGCAACACTCTCACCCGCTACTACTTTGCAGTCACTGACTTCCTATAAATTACATCGCCTGCACAAGATGTAGTCTTCCTGTGTGCTCCTACCTCCACTTTTATAAGTCACCCTATGCACCTCTCTCTTCTGGAAGAAAGTATTCACCACAGCCATTTCCATCCTTTTTGCAAAATCTACCAACAGCTGTCCTTCTGCGTTCCTGTCCTGGATACCAAACCCTACCCATCATTTCCTCGTCCCCTCTGTTTCCTGCACCAACATGTCCATTGAAGTCTGCCCCAATGACTACTCTTTCACCTCTGGGGTTACTCTGCATCACTTCATCTAACTCCCTCCAGAATCTCTCCTTCTCTTCTCACTCACATCCTGCCTGTGGGGCAGAAGCACTAACAACATTGAACATCACGCCTTCAATTTCTAACTTGAGACTCATCACTCTGTCTGACACTCTTTTCACTTCTAGAACATTCCTGACAAACTCCTCCTTCAAGATGACTCCGACTCCATTTCTCTTCCCAGCCACACCATGATAAAACCTCTTAAACCCTGCTCCTCAGCTTCTAGCCTTGTTACCTTTCCACCTGGTCTCCTGAACACACAGTATGTCCACCTTCCTCCTCTGCATCATGTCAGCCAGCTCAATACCGTTTCCTGCCATAGTTCCAACGTTCAAAGTCCCTACTTTCAGTCCTAGACTCATGCCTTTCCTCTTCTCTCTCTGGCAACGGACACGCCTCCCGCCTCTCCTTCTTCGACGTCTTCGACCAACAGTAGTCCAATTTCCATCAGCACCCTGTTGGTTGACAGCACTGATGGCGGTCGTTGTTAACCCGGGCCTCGACCGATCCGATATGTCATTCTTTCTTGTGATTCGCATAGTTTATTTGGCATTTGTTTTACGCCGGATGCCCTTCCTGACGCAGCCCTCTGCATTTATCCGGGCTTGGGACCGGCGTGAGGGAGAGACACTGGTTTGTGCCCCCCTCCCCTCACGGCTGCATTATGTGCACTAACAGACTGTGAACATAAATTATTTAGGACTTCCAGTAGTATTACCAGCCGGGCTACTTCTTGGACTGTAATGGATTTCTCATATAGTCGTATATACCTGTATATATGGTTTATAATTTTATGGTTTCACCCACATGAGGATGGGTTTCCCTTTTGGGCCTGATTCCTCTCAAGGTTTCTTTCTCGCATCTACTGAGGGAGTTTTTCCTTTCCACCGTCTTTGCAGGCGACGCTCATTAGGGATATGTGGAGGTAATAAAACATTTTAAATTCTTTTATATTGTGGAAGCTCCGACTTTCAGTGGTTTACTGTGTAAAGCTGCTTTGTGACAATGACAATTGAAAAAAGTACGAAGCAAATAAAACTTAAGTGATTTGAATTGAAGTGGCAGGGCTTTGAGAGAGAGAGAGCGAGAGAGACACACACTTGCACACACCAAAGGGGAGGAGACAGTTTTTAATTTTTTTTTAAAAACTGCTTTATTTCAACTCCAAAAACTCATTGTTTGTAAAGCATGAAGAGAATGAATACATTAAAGAAATATCAAAGTAAAAAATAAATAAACAAAAAACCTCCACAAACTTAACCACATTAATCTTTAAAAAAAACAGAAGGTATTTTATAATCAGAAAAATTTCTCTTAACCGATATTGGTGAAACAGCAGCTTCTCTTCCTTCACAGAACATAAACCGCCAGTTTTACACCAAACCTTCTCACAGGATTCCACCTCTTTCATTAAACCATAATAATTATAATCACGCATCACGCTGCTCGTTATCGTTCTGATTCAAATCCTGCACGCAGCAAAGTCACATGATCCCTACACTTTTCTTTTCCTGCTCAGGTAAAGGGACATTTCTGATTGGCCCAGAACAAAATTGAGCAGCTGGCACTTGGCATTCTGTTTTCGTTGATAGCTGACATCCAGAATGCACCTGTGTTCAGTAAACACCACACCACCCATACAGAACCAACTGTAACCACATGAACAGAACCTGCAGCCCGCTGCAGTCCAGGAAACAGTGGAGCACCGTCGCTCTGCGGGAACAGAACTGACACCTTTCATCAACACCTGGATTTAAAATAGACACAACACCATTGACAGCAGCAGCTCCATGTAAAACCCTGCACTGTAAGGCTCCACCCCTTTTTGTTAACAGTGGTTTGTACAGTGCTCTCCATGAAGAGTCCACTTCTGGTTTCAAACCCAAGTAGACTCTCCATGGTGTGTCAGTCAGACCTTTTAGTTTCTCTCTATTTAACCCTTTCACCATCAGTCGGTATATTATTCTACCTGAAGTGTTAAACAGACATACAGGTCCTGATACACCATCTTCTAAAAAACAACTAGAACAGGCTTTAAAATCGGGAGCGAGGCTTTCCACAGGAAAGGGGTCCATGTCTGCAAGGTGTAAAACACTGGTGATTCGGCAGACGATGCTGGAGTGTTCATCCAGGGAGAGCTGGTCCATCCAGACCCTCAGCATGTTTCTGAGGAGTCTCACCAAAGAGACCCCGACAGTAACAGAGAGAGCAGCGGCGTGCTCCAGATGTAGACCACACAGATCAAACACGTGACCCAGTGAGGCGATGTGTGCTGTTACAAACTTCTCTGTGACAGATGGACCAGCAGTCTGTCGCACATTAAAAAGAGTCCCACAGACGATGGGTTCTTTTAGAATCCAGAATGGTGAGACATGAGTCTGTTATTTTTCCTTTTTACAAAGATCCCAGATTTTAAAATGGTTCTGGTAAAATCCTGGAAAGACTCTCAGGTCATGTTTGTTTAAGTCCATTAAAAACAGTCCTGCAGTCCCGGTTTTCGGCACCGAGCCAGAACAGCACAAGCTGTGGACTTCCATACCAGGTCCTTTGGTCCAGTCAGCAGTCTCTGGATGAACTGGAGCTTAAACATTGCTCCCCTGCTGGCCAGATAGATAAGACCCTGGCCCCCCTTCTTCTTTATGGAGGAATTGGACACTCTGTGAGACCCAGTGCAGCCGATCCCAGAAGCAGTTGAGGATCTCTGTCAGGACTTTTTTTTTTTTTTTTTGGGGGGGGGGGGGGTCTATACAGGAAAATCGGTGCCACAACATGGAAGCAGCCGATTTATTGACAATTACAATTCGACCTTTAAAAGACATTTTTGAGCCGCCTCCCACTTTCTCTAAAATACTTTCCCAATTCTTTTCCAGGTGAGTCCGCCAGGCAGGACGATTCCCCGCGGCCTGTCTCCCACCCACAGAGCTTCACTTCTCCCCCAGTTTACCTTGACGGGTGAGATTTCACTAAAATATTTTACAGTGTCGGTTAAAAAATTAATATCACTCTAGTTTTTACAGAAATGATAAGATCGTCTGTTTATGCAGACAGTTTAAAAACCAAATCACAATTTGGGACCTTAAATCCAGAGAGACCTGTTTTGAGTTGGTGTAAGAGAGGCTCTACTGTGAGGGAGTACAGCATGCCTGATAGGGGGCAACCCTGCCTGATACCCCTCTGCACTTTGAAAGGAGCAGTGAAACCACAGTTGATTTTTAATACATTTCCAATATCTACATACAAAGCCTAAGTCCTTGCAATGAGACCTGAGCCGAACCCAAACCCCTCCAGAGTCCGTCAGAGGTCTGCATGCTCAACCTGGTTAAATGCCTTTTCTTGATCCATAGAAATAAGGCCAAGTTTCACCCCCAATGAATCAGAGAGGTCCAAAATGTCCTGAATTAAAAAGACCTTGCCTGTTATCATTCTGCCTGGTACACAGTAGGTATGGTCTACATGAATGACCTTCTCCATCACTTTCCTCAACCTGTTCACCAGGACCTTGGAGAGGAGGTTGTAGTCGGTACAGAGGAGGCACACTGGTCGCCAGTGTCTGCAAGTCCCCTCCTTTTGGCAGGAGGGTGAGAACCCCTATCCTGCAACTCAGGGTCAACCGGCCTCCTACCAGACTGTCCTTGAGAACGTCCAGCAGGTCCTTAACAATCACTACGCAGCAGGTTTTATAGAAGTCGGCGGCCATCTATACCTGGGGCTTTTCCAAGTTTGAAGCTCTGCAGCACCACCAACAGTTCCTGCGGGAAGATATCACACTCTAGATGCTGGTTGGCATCTGCCGACACCTTTGAACATTTGACACCAGAACGTACAGTATGCAATGTTTTTGATTTCTCAGAATAATCACATTGATGCAATTCATCATAGAAACCTGTGAATTTCTGCAAAGTCCTGGAGCAGCTGTCCATCCCCAGAGCGCAGGCATTGTATCAGCCTCCTGTGCCAGTTTTTCCTCCTCATCATCATCATTTTCTGTAACCGCTTAATCCTAATCAGGGTGGGGGTGGCTGGCATTTCTGTCCGGCAGTGAAGTGAGTGGTGGCAAAAAAACACTTCTGTTCAGTTCAGTTCATTTTCTGTCACCGCTTAATCCTAATTCGAGTCGCGGGGAAGCTGGCGCCCATCCCAGCCGACTCCAGGCAAGGGCAAAGTACATCCTGGACAGCTTGCCAGGCTGGGCGGGGGTCATGCAGGGCAGAAACACGCAGACGGCTTTGCAGCCTACTCTTGTTGAAAGTTATCAATGGTTCTTTTACATGAACCTCACACCATAGACAGTGAGAGACATGGCTGGCCTTTGATAACCCAGTGAGCTGCACTGAGGGGGACAGTGACAACCTTGTGGAGAGTGGGACTCGAACCCCCAACCTTTGGATCAGCGATCCAGCGCCCTATACCACTAGGCCACCACTGCCGCTTCCCGTTTTTCCTTTCCAGCCCAAAGGAAAAGTAAGAGGGAGCATCCATCAGAGTTAAGTTTTGGAGCTGGCTCGGTAGCACGGCGCCCCTGGTGACGACACACAGCAAGTCAGCTGACATGTGGGGGTTTTTGGCTTTGAAGACTTCAGCGTGTGTTCTTTCTCCTGGGGAGTCTGCCAAAGTTTTCAGCTCCACCATCTCTCTCTCCAAATCCTTAATGGATCCGACCAGGTTCCTGGAGACATTGAAAGTGTACTGCAGGCGCAGAAAAGAATTAAATTGGACTTTGTTTGTCTAAAAGTGTTTAAAAACAGTAAACATTTCCTGAAACCTCCATCAGATAAAAGTTCTGCTGTTAAAATGCCAGTTTCACTTACACATCTGATGTTATTGATTAAAATACATACAGAACTCGACCAGTGAGGGGTCTGAAAAGCTCACCGGCCCAATGGAACAATTTTAAAACATTAAAATAATGTTTAAACAATAGAACCTGTCTTAAAATTAAATTAAAAGAATTAAAATCTCCAATCACCAGACACTCATCATGACTGGATCACATGGTCCATGGCGTGTAAAAACAGGAGTTTCTCTGTATCTGCGGCTGGAGCGTAAACATTTAAAAACAACATTTTAACCCTTTTCAGTTCTGCTGTGATTTTTAAAGTATGACTTGTCATCACATCTTCAACAGTAACAGAAACCGGGTTAAAATCTCAAGAAAAAGAAACTCTGTCCCCCCACTATTGCAGACGAAGTATAACATCGATCAAAGTCAAGGGCAGTGGTCACCTAGTGGAATAGGGTGCTGGATTGCTGATCCTCAGGTTGGGGGTTCGAGTCCCACTCTCCACAAGGTTGTCACTGTCCCCCCCCAGTGCAGCCTACTGGGTTATCAAAGGCCAGCCATGTCTCTCACTGTCTGTGCTGTGAGGTTCATGTAAAAGAGTAGGCTGCAAAGCTGTCAGCTTGTTTCCACCCTGTGATGGCCTGGTGAGCTGTTCAGAGTGTACTCTGCCCTCGCCCAGAGTCGGCTGGGATGGGCGCCAGCTTCCCCGCGACTCGAATTAGGATTAAGCGGTGACAGAAAATGAACTGAACTGAACAGAAGTGTTTTTTTGCCACCACCCCCTTCACTGCCGGACAGAAATGCCAGCCACCCCCCCCCCAATGAACACCAGAACGACAGTAATGTTAAATGTCATAAGAATCGGTTGATTCTTCAATCACAGAGAGTTTAAAGAGTATTAAAAAACATTTTAACCAACAAAAATGGTTAACATTTATTTTTCAATCATAAACACCTTGAACTGAACATTAAATAAATTGTAAAACTTAACGAGTAATCATTCACAACTCCCCTGCTCAATGAGATGGGTGGGTTTGGTGTATTGCAATCAAATTGTCCACATCAGGATGAAGGTTTGTCAGGAGCAGTCTCAGATCATCAGGCTCTGTTATGGTGAGTTTGTTTCTTTGTTTGGTGAGGAGCCTTGACACAGCGCCGAATCCCCTCTCAACCAGGTAGGAAGTCGGAAAAGCAATGAAAAACAACTTGATGTCTTTCCACAGGTTTGGGTAGCGTTTTGGGATCGCTGTTTGCATCCAAAAGGCTTGGTAAGAGGTTTTGAACTTTGGTTTCAGATCCTCGTCATTTTTCAAACTTACAAGTTCCTCTTCTAAATGGATTGGCACCTCTGTGCTGGGTGCAGTAAACGGATCGATCACCCAACCAGGGATTTCAAGAGAAAACAGGTCGTTGAATCTGACTGACATATCCCTGTGGAGTTCCGCTAAATGAGCGCAGGACACAGCAATGTCATCATCCTTCACTCCTGTTTTCTTCTCCAAGTCAGACAAACAAGGAAACTGACGGAATTTGCGGCGTCCAAGGTTCCTGCTGTAGAGCTGTAATTTTGAGAGGAATGCCGAAAGGGCGGACTTGGCTTTGATTAATGAAGTGTCATCACCTTGCAGCTGCAAATTCACGTCATTGAATTTGGAAAACATTTCAGTGAGATAAGCAATATCTGTCTTACTCAATTTCAGTTTGTCGTAAAAGCTCAGGGTTGGATTCTTGAAAAAAATCTAGAGCACTATTAAACAGTGTGTAAAACCTTTTCAAACAGTTACCTTTCGACAACCACCTAACTTCTGTATGGAGAAGTAGGCATTGAAAATCTTCGTCATTTTCAATACACAGCTGATGAAACAGTCGAGAATTGAGAGCATTCGCTTTGATTTTGTTGACTGCAGTAATCACAGTCGATAAGGATTCATGTAACTTCTCACTCAAATTCTTTGCCACTAAGTGTTGTCGATGGATCACACAGTGAACTGTGAGGACTTCCAGAACAGATTTTTTCAAATAGCTTAGAAATCCATGGTAGCGACCAACCATGGACGGGGCGCCATCTGTAGCACATGAGATGATGTTTGAAAGTGGAATGCTTTTTTTCTGGAAATAGTCCTCCACAGCTCGATACATTGATTCTCCTTTGGTATCTGTCTCCAGGACATGTGCAAACAATAATTCTTGACACAGTGACCCACCCTTGATGAAGCGTACATATGCGAGAAGTAGTGATTCATTTCCTGGAAGAGTGGATTCGTCCAATTGCAAACTGAACTCCGTTGTCATCAACATCTTACTGAGGGTCTCTTCGACGTTTTCAGTCATTTGGTCCACTTCGTTGAACTGAGTTGTCACTGATAGGAATCGAATTTATGACTTGTTCAGGAGATTTGTGCAAGACTGTTTTAATAACCTCTTTAAGTGCAGGCAGAATCAGTTCTTCTCCAATAGTGTGGGGCTTGCCAGCTTTCGCTATCAGCAAAGAAATGTTGCAAGAAGCCTTCAGACCGTCATCTGAATTTTTCGATGAGGAAATAAACATATCCATTGTTTTTCGCTTCAAAAATTGATCTCGAAGAGATTGAAAGAACGCCAGTGTTTTGCCAAATTTATCGGGATGAATCTTCTTTAAATGTTCAAGGAGCCTAGACGGCTTCATTGCTCCATTAGAAAAGTTTTTCTCACAAACCAAGCACATGGGTTGTTGTGGATTGGTCTGTGATTGTATAAATCCATATTTCAAGTACTCCACAGAGTATTGCCTACACTTCTTTTTCGATGCTCCTGGGGTTGCCATGGTTATTGCTGGAGAAAAAATGCAAACGGTTTTTAGAGGCAGAAAATGGAGTAACGATTAGAAACTACAATTGAGATCAGGCAAAAAATGTATGAAACAAGCATATATAGTTTTAAAAACCGGCTTACAAACTGGATGTATACAGGCACGTACGTCTAGTTGCAGTGACTGGGGAACGCTTAATAAAATCGTCCCGTTTTTCCAGCCTTTCTACCAACACCAATGTCACATTTTACTGTAATTGCTCCAGCGCCCCCATCCGACTGTTTACTCGCCAGCGCCCCTTCAAAAGTTCATATCACCCCCCCCGGGGGGGGGTACTGCCCACTTTGAAAACCACTAATGTAGAGCACGGTGTTAAGTACTGGCGAAAAAAGTAGGAATTGAGCCATTGGTTGATACCCAGTGACTCAGCTGTCCGAACATCCAGATGAAGTTCATTCCACCACCTTGGAGTCAAAACAGAGAAAGGTTCAGATGTATTTTCCCTTCATCTCTTGGTAGAGGGAGCGATCAGTCTAGCAGTGCTGCACAGGATCTGAGAGAACGTGGTGCAGTGCGGGGTGTGATAAGTGCTTTGAGGTAGGAAGGTGCAGCTCCATTTTTGGCTTTCTAGGCCAGTGTTAGTGTTTTAAATCTCAGGTGAGCGGCTACAGGAAGCCAACAGAGAGATTATAGCAGTGGTGTGTTGTAGGGGGGGAAAAAGGCTCGGATGGGTTTTCTCTGGGTACTTCGGTTTCCTCACACAGTTGACGAATTGGTTACCAAATCACCCCTATGTGTGAGTTTGAATGATGGTATGCGTGTTGTGCAATGGTCTGGAGATGCTGTCCAGATTGTACCCTTCCCCCACCCATAGTCGTCTCAGATGGGTGCCAGCCTTCCCGTAACCCTTTATTAGGAACAAATGTCTTTGAAAATGAATAAATGAATAATAACATTATATTCAGGATAATTTCATAACAATTAGCCAAGTAGGGGAAAAAACAAAACAAAACATTTGTTAACAAGTTTAATTGAATAATCAGGAAAGTGGAACCTAACCTGTTCAACCTGCTCATGGTCAGAGTGAGTGAATGTTAGTGATGACTCAGTTTGAGGTGGATTATTTTGGAAAGATAAACGGTATAAAAATCAAGAAAATAATGAAATTCAATGTAGGAGTTGAAGTCCTTCTTTCATGTTATATCTTGAAATCTCTCATGAATAACACAATTTACAATAAACAATTTTTTAACAAGGATCACTGCGCTCAAGGTTGAGGGTTTAAGCCCCACTCTCAGCGGGTTGTCACTGTCCCCACAGTGCAGGTAACTGGGTTATGAAAGGCCATCCATCATTCTCACTGTCTATTGTGAGAAGTTCACGTAAAAAGCACCATTGCTGACTTTCAACAAGAGGAGCTGTATAGCTGTCAGCATGTTTCTGCCCTTCGGTGGCCTGGTGAGCTGTCCAGGGTGCACTCTGCACTCGTCCAGAGTCGGCTGAGATGGGTGCCAGCCTCCTCGTGACCCTAATTAGGATTAAGCGGTACAGAAAATGAATGAATTAATTTTTATCAAATGGTGATTATTATAATACTGTTTTGTTAATCCTGCTCAATAAAGTTTTGAAGAGAGTAAATTTTCCTGTCTCAGTATCAGATCTGTTCTCCATGTCTGTTGTACTGTGCCCTGCGATTGTTTATTCCATCATTTTATTACAGTATCATATGGTATCCTTACAACAGTTACGTTAAACCAGTGGGACTTCCTGATAAACAGACGCTCCCCGACTTACGTTTATCAGTTTTACGTTTTTTTCAATTTTACGTTTTTTTTTTTTTGTCAAAATTGTCAAATTTTGAGTTTATCGCTGTGGCGACCCCTGAAGGGAAAAGCCGAAAGGAAAAGAAGAAGAGCGTGCTCACTGTAGTAGGCTGATGTAATGATGCAGTGACGTAATGACACCGCATCCATTGTTTACAAACGACAGACTGAACGTGCCCCTTCTTCCACGTCATTGGTGTTACCCTTGTGTTAAGACGTCGTCTCTGTGATCTTTGTGATTGCACTGTTTTGCGGACTTTTATAACCCTAAGCAAATATGGTTGGTCAGAAGGGTAAGCCTACGAGCATGGGTGCAAGTTTTCCGGCATATGCCCTAATTTACGGTTTTCCCAAGATGGAATGAACTATCTGCTCAGATCGGCGCAATCTACCATGCATACTCAGTTAAGCAAAGAAAGTTCTATAATGAATGAAAACCCGAATCCAGAAAACAGAGAACTCTCCGCTCTACTGGTGATTCACTTCAGTGCAGGCTGAGAACTAAACAAGTATTCAAAGGTGCCATTGTCATTTGAAAGACCGGAAGTCTGGAGAACCCGCGCTTTGTCTCAAGCACAAGCAAGTGAACTACTTTCGGTGGAGCGCCTCACATATTGTAATTGCTGATTGGCTGTTTTAAGCTTAATGTAAAGTGACTCGGCTCAGCTTCATGTAAAGTGACCATCCGTCGACCATCGGAACCATTTACAAGCAGAAAGATCGCATCATAGAGAATGTTAAAGGTTATATTTGATACTTTATTTGATATTTGATGAGTGAATTTGATTAAAATTTATCTATTTGAAATTATTTTGCTTGAATTTATTTGAAATTAATGTTGATATTTGATATTATTTTACAATGTTATGCTTATAATAATTGATTTAGGGGTTTTATGAGATACGGTAATGGTATTTATAGTATAGTACAGTATGAACGTCATACGTCAATGGCACATACAGTAACAATTTACGTTTTTTTTTCACCTTACGTTCGGCCGTCCGGAACCGAACTAAAATGTAAGTTGGGGAGCGTCTGTACACCACATGGATCATACCACATTTTTACAACAGGTCAATCCTCATCCATATACTCCATTTTCCGGACTATAGGTCACACTTTTTTCAAACTTTGACTGAAGGTGTGACTTATACTCCAGAGTGACTTAAATGTGAAATTATTACATATACTGTAATTCTGTTCATTATCATAGCAAACATAATTTCACGTTATTACACTCACAACCACAAGCGGGCACTTTAGGCTTGGGTACCAGTACCTGCTCATCCACCACTGAAGAATGTCCCCAAAAAGCAAATCCTATTCTGTGAATTACAAGCTGCAAGTAGTGAAATATAGAGCAGAAAATGGTAATCGAGCAGCAGAAAGAACGTTTGGCGTGAACGGACTGGAGAGAAGTTGAGCTTACTGCTAAGACGAAAACAAAAAAGATAATCGCGAGCTAAAAGCTAGATGGCCACAGCTAGAGAAACGAGCTCTCACATGGGTGCTTAACCAGCACGTTGCACAGAGGCGCTTGTCAACAGTGCAGTTAGTGACATTATTATATACAATTCTGTTCGTCATAATAATAACGAACATTGCAGCTGTGGGCAGTGGTGGTCTAGTGGTAGAGAGCGCTGGATCACTGATCCAAAGGTTGGGGGTTCGAGTCCCCCCCAGTGGAGCTAACTGGGTTATCAAAGGCCAGCCATGTCTCTCACTGTCTATGGTGTGAGGCATGTAAAAGAACCATTGCTTGTCTTTCGACAAGAGTAGGCTGCAAAGCCGTCAGCGTGTTTCCGCCCTGCGATGGTCTGGCGAGCTGTCCAGGGTGTACTCTGCCCTCGCCCGAAGTTGGCTGGGATGGGCGCCAGCCTCCCTGCGACCCAAATTAGGATTAAGCGGGTACAGAAAATGAACTGATGAACTGAACATTGCAGCTGTGAGGAGGGGGGGGCACAACCCAGTGTTCACCTTCACGCCAGTCCCAAGCCCGGATAAATGCAGAGGGTTGCGTCAGGAAGGGCATCCGGTGTAAAACCAATGCCACATATAACATGCAAATCAAAAATATGAGTGCCATAACGGATCGGTCGAAGCCCGGGTTAACAACGACCGCCATCAGTGCCGTTAAACAACAGGGTGCTGGTGGAAATTGGACTACTGTTGGTCGAAGAAGGAGAGGCGGGAGGCGTGTCCATAGGCAGAGAGTGAAGAGGAAAGGTATGACTATGTGACTGAGTGTAAGGACTTTGAATGTTGGAACTATGACAGAAAAAGGTAGAGAGCTGGCGGACATGACACAGAGGAGGAAGGTGGACATACTGTGTGTTCAGGAGACCAGGTGGAAAGGTAGCCAGGCTAGAAGCTTAGGAGCAGGGTTGAAGCTGTTTTTTCATGGTGTGGATGGGAAGAGAAATGGAGGAGTCATCTTGAAGGAGGGGTTTGTCAGGAATGTTCTAGAAGTGAAGAGTGTCAGACAGAATGATGAGTCTCAAGTTAGAAGTTGAAGGCGTGATGGTCAATGTTGTTAGTGCTTATGCCCCACAGGCAGGATGTGAGCTAGAAGAGGGGAGATACTGGAGTGAGTTAGATGAAGTGATGCAGGGTACCCCCAGAGGTGAAAGAGTGGTCATTGGTACAGATTTCAATGGACATATTTGTTCAATGGACAGATGTTGACAGATTTTGCAAAAAGGATGGAAAGGCTGTGATGAATACTTTCTTCCAAAAGAGACAGGAGCATTGGGTGACTTATGAAAGCAGAGGTAGAAGCACACAGGTAGACTACATCTTGTGTAGGCGATGTGATTTGAAGGAAGTCAGTGACTGCATTGTGCCTTTATGGATCTGGAGAAAGCATATGACAGAGTGCCAAGAGAGGAACTGTGGTATTGCATGAGGAAGTCTGGAGTGGCAGAGAAGTATGTTAGAGTGGTGCAGGACATGTATGAGAGATGTAAGACAGTAGTGAGGTGTGCTGTCGGTGTGACAGAAGAGTTCAAGGTGAAGGTGAGACTGCATGAAGGGTCAGCTCTGATCCCCTTCTTGTTTGCTATGGTGCTGGACAGGCTGACAGACGAGGTTAGCCAAGAATCTCCATGGACTATGATGTTCGCAGATGATATTGTGATCTGCAGTGAGAGCAGAGAACAAGTGCAGGAAAATGTAGAGGTGGAGGTATGCCTTGGAAAGGAGAGGAATGAAAGTTAGCCTCAGTAAACCAGAATACATGTATGTGTGAACGACAAGGACCCAAGAGGAACGGTGAGGTTACAGGGAGCAGAGATAAAGAAGGTGGAGGATTTTAAGTGCTTCGGCTCAACAATTCAGAGCAATGGAGAGTGTGGAAAAGAGGTGAAGCATGTGCATGTATGATAGGAAGGTATCGGCAAGAATGAAAGGAAAAGTGTACAAGACGGTGATGAGGCCAGCGATGCTGTATGGTTTAGAAACAGTGGCCCTGGGGAAAAGACAGGAGGTAGAGCTGGAGTTAGCAGAGATGAAAATGTTGAGGTTCTCTTTGGGAGTAACGAGGATGGATAGGATCAGAAATTAGTACATCAGAGGGACAGCACATGTAAAATGTTTTGGAAACAAAGTCAGAAAGGCTAGATTGAGATGGTTTGGACATGTACAGAGGAGGGATAGTGAGTATATTGGTGGTCGGAACTACCAAGCAGAAGGCCCAGAGGAAGACCAAAGAGATTTATGGATGTGGTGAAGGAAGACATGAAGGTAGTTGGTGTAAGAGAGGATGCAGAGGATCGGGTGAGATGGAGGCAGATAATTTGCTGTGGCGACCCCTTTAGGGAACAGCCGAAAGGAAAAGAATAATAATGAACATTATTTCACATTTATTTTTACACTCACAACCGCAAGAAGGCAACAAGGGGTGGAAAAGCAGAGATTATTATTACTGCAATGAAGAAAAAAAAAGCTAATCATGGGCTAAAAGTGAGATGTCCACAGCTAGAGGAACAAGCTCACTCATGGGCACTTGAGCAATGTGCTGCAGGGAGGGTCTTCTCAACAGTGCAGTTGCAGCTCCACGTTCAGGTAGTGGTCAAGGAGATGAATACAAATGACTTTGTGTGAGGACCTTCGTGATGTTACCGCTTCATGCAACGCAACCCCCGCTTTATCAGAGCGAGGACCACAATGTCACAAAAACTGCCAGCAGATTTCCATGCCAAGGTAGACAGCTTCCCTGAGTTTGCAACTTATTATATAGTGACTTGTTTTTTTTTTTTTCTTTATTATGCATTTTTTGTACTCCAGAGCAACGTATAGTCCAGAAAATACGGTACAAGAATATCATACAAGATTATTTATTTTGCAGCAGTTTTATCACTTGTGTGAATATTAAACAATGTGATTTTGAGACCTGATCGATTTATTTCAGGACTGATGTACAAGGCAGATTTTATATGCGACTTCAAATGCACCAAAGCATCAGTCCCTCTGTTTATTCATTCACTTTCTGAGCCACTTAATCCTACTACAGGATGGAGCTAGTTTAAGTGAGGCCGAGTTATCGGCAAGAAGCCCCATAAAGTCCCACCAGTTTCAAACATCACATATGGCACAGAGCAATTTTGGAATGCCTCGAAATCCAACAGAAGCGGCTGAGGAGATGTTGGTGTTCTGCCTCCTATACCCGTTTGCCTCCCCAACTTCAGACAGGTGGAAGAAAATGTATGGAGGAAAACTGATCCAAAACAAATGAAATGATTTTATTCATGCAATATAGAGGTTCCAGATTAATCAAGGAATACATTGTAATCATCAACAAAATTGTTACTACTTTGTTGCTCCTCCCAAATTCTTAAAAAAAAAAAAACATCATTTTGCCATGACATAGAGCTGAGAACACCGTCCTCACACCGAGCAGCTCCGGGGGTTCCAGCTTCTTGCTCATGTCATCTGAAGGAGTTTTTCCTTCTCACCGTTGGTGTTGGTCTGTTCATTAGGGAGGTGTTGGGTTTATCAAGAAATGTTTAAAATAAGGTTAAATTCTTTACCAAGCTTATTTTATGCAAAAGCTGTTTTGTGTCCATTTAAATTTTAAAAAGGTTCTACACAAATAAAACTGAATTCAATTAACTTGTAATTTACATTTAATGAATTTCATCAACTTAAAACAAAATATTCAAATGTTCTATGCTTCTACCTCCAGATACCTTCTAAGCATCACTCTGAATGTGCCAATGTAATTAATATAAAGAACACCATGTACTGTAAAATAAGTTTATTACATAACCAAAGCAGTGATAATGAATGGGAAGAGAAATAAGTGTGCTTTGCGCGCACACACACACACACACACACACACACACACACACACACACACACACACACACACAAGAGAAAGAGAATGTCCAAGGCCCTTTGTGGAACTGCTGGTAAAGAGGCTGTTATTAGTAATAAATAGTATGTATACAGTCCTCAGTTTCATCCTCAAGAGTACGTCACACTTTTCTCTCTGACGGTGTATGCACTGTCCCCTCCTCACTCGGCTGTATTCGAGCCCGTGTCTGCAACAAAACAAACTCACATGAATAACTGACCTGGTAAAAGTATGCAGGCATAATGTACCTCAAAATGCCATCTCAGGGACCATCTGGAGACATCCACCACTCCGTCAGCACATAATTGGTAATTATCCACCTTCTGAACTCAGGATAATGCTTTGATTAAAATGGTGAACACAAATGTGGTTGTTATTTCAAAAATTAACAGAAGAAAAAACACACAGTGGAGGTTGAGCTTTTTTCAAGGCAACCCTCCCCACTTTTAAAATATTCAATCAGTTTAATAAGATGTCTTTCGGGAGCACAAAAAAATTTTAATCCAGGTTTTCATTTGTTTTTCTTATTTATGAGAGTAATATATAAAACACTCAAATCTGATTATTATTGTCAGATTATAAATATTAACTCCGTTAAAAGCAAGGTGAATATTGATGGAAGAAAGAATGTTGATATTTATGTACCTCTCCTTGAATCGCCACCCTATCGTGGTGGAGGGGTTTGTGTGACCTAATGATCCTAGGAGCTATGTTGTCCGGGGCATAATGGCCCTGGTAGGGTCACTCAAAGCAAACAGGCCCTGGATGACGGTCCAGACGAAGTGGGATTCAGAAGACCTCTATGCTACATAAAAATAAAAAGGACACAGTTTCCCTTGCCTGCATGAAAGTCACCAGGGTCCCCCCTGGAGCGTGGTTTTGGGGAGGGGCTCAAAGGCAAGCGCCTGGGCTTCTGTCCATGGAGCCTGGTCGGGATCCAGCCCGAAAAGAAGATACGGGTCCGCCCTCCCATGGACCCACCACCTGTGGGAGGGTATATAGGGGTCGGGTGCAATGTCAGTGGGATGGCAGCCGAAGGCATGGGTTCTGTCGGAACGATTCTCGGTTACTGACTGACTCTTGGGATGGGACTCTCCTCACCTCTCTGGTGGGGATGGAGCCTGAGATGGAGAGATACTGACTAGATATAGTCGGGCTCACCTCAATGCATAGCTTGGGCTCTGGAACCACCCATCTCGAGAGAGGCTGAACTTTATTCCATTCTGGAGTTGCTTATGGGGAGAGGTGGCGAACCATTGTGGGCATCCTTGTTGCCCCTCCAGTCGATGAAACAGTAGCTTCCCTCTGCCTTTGGGTGGGGGAACAGGATGGGTCCTGACTGTCATTTGTGCTTAAGCACCAAATGACAGTTCAGAATACTCACCCTTCTTGGAGTCTTTAGGGGTGTGTTGGAGAACGCGCCCTCAGGAGAGTCACTCATTGTCTTGGGAGACTTCAAAGCCCATGTGGGCAACGATAGTATAACCTGGAAGAGTGTGATCAGTAGGTATGGCCTCTCCAATCTAAATCCGAATAGTGTTTCGTTGTTGGACTTCTGTGCTCATCACAGTTTATCTATCACAAACATTATGTTCAAATATAAGGCTGCCCATAAGTGCTCTTGGCACCAGGTCACCCTAGATTGCAGTTCAATGATTGTAGTCGTGTCACCGGACTTGCGGTCATATGTTCTGGATACTCGGGGGAAGAGGGGAGCTTGATCATCGATCACCACCTGGTGGTGAGCTGGATTCGATGGTCGGGGAGGCTGCCTTCTAGACCTGGCCGGCCCAAGCGTGTAATTAAGATCTGCTGGGAACATTTGGTGGAGTCTCCTGTCCGAGAGGCCTTTAACTCCAACCTTCGGCAGAGCTACAACCACGTCCCGGAGGAGGCGGGTGACATGGAATCCGAATGGTCCATGTTTCATGCCTCCATTGCTGAGGCGGCAGCCCATAAGCTGTGGCTGGAAGGTCGTCGGTGCTGGACACCTGTGGTGATGGGGGCCGTCCAGCTGAAAAAGGAGGCCTATTGGCTTTTATTGGCCTGTGGGACTCTCAAGGCAGCAGACAGGTACTGGCAGGCCAAACGTGCTGCAGCCAAAGCTGTCGCAGATGCAAAATCTCGAGCGTGCGAGGAGTACGGTGAAGGCTTGAAAAGTGATTATCGGTTGGCCTCAAAAAGGTTCTGGACCATGACCCAATGCCTCAGGAGGGGAAGCAGTTCTCCACAAACTCCTTACACATTGGAGGTGGGGGAGCTGTTCACCTTGACTGGGGATGTCAGGAGGTGGAGGGAATATTTTGAGGACCTCCTCAATCCCCTTCAACACGCCCTCCGTGGAGGAGCAAGACCCTGGGGGTTTGAGCAGGGGTCTGCCCATCATTGGAGTGGAGGTCACTGAGATTAGTCAAAAAGCTTCTCGGTGATCGGGCTCCGGGGCTGGATGAGATCAGCCCTGAACGTCTTTAGGCTCTTGGTTGACATGTCTCTGCAACATCGCATGGTCATCAGGGGCTGTACCTCTGGATTGGCAAACTGGGGTGGAAGACACCCTTTATTTAAAAAAAAAAAGAAAAAAAAGTGTTTTCCAATTATCGGGGAATCACACTCCTCAGCCTACCCGGGAAGGTCTATGCAGGGGTACTAGAGAGGAGGATCCGACCGAAAGTAGAACCTCGGATTCAGGAGGAACAATGTGGTTTGTGATCTGGCCGTAGCATGCTTGGCCACAGGATCTTGGAGGGGGCATGGGAGTTTGCCCAATCTATCCACAGGCATTTTGTGGATTTGGAGAAGGCTTTTGACTGTGTTCCTCGGAATATCTTGTGGGGCGTGCTCCGGGAGTACGGCGTTCCGGACCCGTTGCTATGGGCCATTTGATTGCTGTATCACCGGAGCCAGTTTGGTCTGTATTGGTAACAACAAGTCGAATTCGTTTCTGGTGAGGGTTGGAGTCCGCCAAGGCTGTCCTTTGTCACTGATTCTGTTCATAATTTTTATGGACAGGATTTCTAGGCGCAGCCGAGGCGTTGAGGGGTTCTGGTATGGTAGCCATTGGATCTCGTCTCTACTTTTCGTGGATGTTGTCCTTTTGGCTTCATCAAGTCGGGACCTCCAGCTCTCATTGGAGCAATTCAGTCGTGTGAGACGCGGCCGGGATGAAAATCAGCACCTCCAAGTCCAAGGTTCTCAGTCGGATAAAGCTGAAATGCACCCTTTGGGTCGGTAATGAGGTCCTGCCCCAAGTGGAGGAGTTTAAATATCTTGGGGTCGGTCTTGTTCACGACTCAGGAAAGGATGGAGCGGGAGATCGACAGACAGATCGCTGCAGCCTTTACTGTTAAACGGAGCCTGTACCAGTCCGTCGTGGTGAAGCAGCTGAGCCGCAAGGCAAAGCTCTCAATTTACCAGTTGATCTACATTCCAACCCTCACCTATGGTCACGAGCTTTGGATAGTGACCGAAAGAACAAGATCGCGAATCGAATACAAGCGGCTGAAATGAGCTTCCTTCGCCAGGTGGCAGGGCTCTCCCTTAGAGATAAGGTGAGAAGCTGTAGCATCCGGGGAGAGCTCGGAGTAGAAACGCTGCTCCTCCGCATTGAGAGGAGCCAGTTGAAGTGGCTCGGGCATCTGATCAGAATGCCTCCCAAACGCCTTCCTGTGTGGTATTTCAGTCATGTCCAACCGGGAAGAGATCCTGAGTTTGACCTAGAACACGCTGGAGGGACTATGTCTCTCGGCTTGTCTGGGAATGCCTCGGTGTCCCCCCCAAAAGAGCTGGAGAAAGTATTTTCCCAAAAAAGTCAAATTTTGAGTTTAGACGTACCTGTGTAGGACGCTGACATACTGCGTCCATTGTTTACAAACGACAGACTGAACGTGCCCCTCCTTCTTCCCAGTTCAGATATTATATATATCTCAATTAGATAGCGCGTTACCCTTGTGTTAAGACATCGTCTCTGTGATCTTTGTGTTTACACAGTTTTGCGGACTTTTGTAACCCTAAGCAAATATGGTTGGCGATTCACATCAGTGCAGGCCGTGTTCTAAACGAGTTAAACGGCACCCTTGTGCACTTGAAACACCGGAAGTCCATATAACCCACAGCAAGTACACTACTTTCGGTATTGAGCACCTCACATAATGTAAGCGTCGATTGGCTATTTTAAGCTTCATGTAAAGTGATTTGGTATAAATAAGCAATTTATTTGAAATTAAATGTTGATATTTGATGTTACAATGTTTTGCTTAAAATAATTGATTTAGGGGTGTTTTATGAGATACGTTAATGGTATTGATGGATGTAAAGTACAGTATGAGCTTCATACGTCACTGTAACAACTTGTGTTCGGCCGTCCGGAACCAATTAAAAATGTAAGTCGGGGACCGTCTATACACATACAGGGATCCCTCACTTTCCATGGTTAATTGGGACCGAGATCCCTACACGACCATCAAAATTCCTGCAGTATTATCACCCTTCCAAACGCCACCCCCCACCCCCCGACTGAAATATGTGTATATAATATCAATAAATACATATTCAATGCGATAAATGCTTATAACAACAAACATTAAAAAAATAACTAGATGTAAATAAAATATAAATACACACACATACAGATGGTATTGCATGAGAAGACGCAAATGAGCATGCATACAGATGCAACAACGTATCCAGTTTTGATGGGAGATTTTGGGTTGTTTGTTGGTTTAGGATTTTTTTTTGCATAATTGGCCTTGTTTTTGTGGCATTTCCTTTAACTTTTCCCCCCTATTCTTCCTTAATTCCTTTTTTTTTTTTTGATTCGATGAATATTTTTTTAAAAACCAAGATGCACTGAAGCCGCATGAATTGAAGCATGAAGTAGCGAGGGATCCCTGTATGTATTTATGCAAAAAAATAAATTTTATTTATATATATATATATATATATATATACATACATACACACACACACACACACACACACAGGGATTCCTCTCTACTTCGCATTTCAATTCATGTGGCTTCAGTGCATTGCGGGGTTTTTTAATAAATATTCATCGAATTAAAAATAAGGAAATTAAGGAAGAATAGGGGGGGGGAAAGTTAAGGAAAATGCAACACAACAAGGCCAATTATGCACAAAAAAAAAAACCCTAAACCAACACAAAACAACCCAAAATCTCCCATCAAAACTAGTTACATAGTTGCCTCTGTGTGTGCATGCGCATTTGGGTACATACGTGCGCGTATGTATGTGTCGTTTTCTTCACATGCAATACCATCTGTACGAGTGTGTATTTATATATCTTATACTTTTTTAATGTTTATTATTATAAACATTTACAGCATTGAATATGTCTTTACAGTGGTACCTCAATTTGCAAATTAATCCGTTCCGGAAGTGGTTTCGTAACCTGGATTTTTCATCACTTGAACCGCATTTTACATGTTTTACATTTTACATTTACGCGTGATTCGTTCCCAGGCTCCCAATACTAAACCCTTTTAAAATGATAAAAGTACACCAATTTTGTATGAAATGTGTTAAAAGTAAATCAATTATTAAACCATTTTTGCAACATTTTTATTAAACCATTACTGGATTAAACATTTCTTAAACACTTCTTAAACAACTTAATTCCACTGAAATTAACTTGAATTTAAACCACAAAATTTAACTTAAAATTTTGAAATCAAAAGAATTTAATATTAAATAAAAAAAAAAAAAAAGTTTACATTTTTCTGTTTTATGATTTTTTTTTTTTTTCGCATTTCATTTTTCACTTGTTTTAATTATCATCACTGCTTTTTGCCTGTTTGGGTTCACTTTCACCTTCGGCAGTGCTTGTTGATGTCGTTGGATCGATATTTCACCAAACGTCCGATTGCCTTTGATGACTTTTCATAAGTCTGACGTTGCCAAAGTTGGCAATAGCACGAGTTGTCAACACTTTTTCAGGATTTTTTTTTCACAAATTCGGAAACTTCGCCAGCATTTCTTTTTATTTGTGCTGATGGAATGATGGCTGCCTCCTCCTCAACCTCCTCCTCCCTGAATTCCTCGTGTATTGCCGAGCGTTGCATCACCTCCAGCTCCTTCAGTTCCTCCGTTGAGAGTTCTTTTTGGTGCTCCGCAACCAACTCGTCAATGTCCTCCTCATTGACCTCCAGCCCTATGGCTTTTCCCAGCAACACAATTTCATCTACCTCATGCTGAGGTTCAGATTGAGGCTCGCCCTCCACCTCGAAGTCTGTCTGAGCAACGGCATGCGGCCCACAGCTTCCTCCAAGCAACATTAAGCACACAATGATATCGAAGTGGTGCTTCCAAAATTCACAAAAGGGTAAGCTGGGTATTTTCCTTGATGTCAAAACACCTTAAAAAGGCATTTTGTGTAAATTTTTTTGAAATTTGAAATGACTTGCTGGTTCATGGGCTGGAGGAGAGGGGTGGTGTTTGGAGGAAGGTACAGCACCCTGATGAAGGAGAACTCCTCCAGAATATCATCTTCGAGGCTGGGTGAATGGGCAGGGGCATTGTCAAGAATCAACAGACACTTGAGGGGGAGGCTGTTCTCTTCGAGGAACATCTTCATGGAAGGGTCAAACACCAAGTTCACCCACTCAAAAAAAAAAAAAAAAAAAAAAAAAATTGTCAGGTGACCCAGGCCTTGGCGTTCAGTTTCTCTTTCAGGATTTTGTGAGCTTTGAAGACTCGTGGATTTTTCGAGTGGTAGACTAGTAGGGGCTTAATCTTGCAATCTCCACTGGCATTACAACAGAGTGCAAGAGTAAGGCGGTCCTTCTTGGGCTTGTGGCCTGGCATTTTCTTCTCCTCAGCTGTGATGAAGGTGCGGTGAAGCATCTTCTTCCAGAAGAGTCCAGTCTCGTTGCAATTAAAAACTTGCTGTGGAATGTACCCATCTTCTACGACAAGTTGTTCGAATTTTTTTTATAAATTCTTCTGCTGTCTTCTGGTCTTAACTCGATACCTCGCCATGCTGTACGACAGAGTGGATTCCAGTCCTTCTCTTAAATTTCTGGTCGGAAGAACCCTCACCCCCCTTCACGAGGTCCTTAAATATGGCGGTGCTTTTTCTGAAATAATCGCCTTGGTCACTGTATCTCCAGCAATTTCTTTCTCCAAAGGAGTAAGTCTTTCCACCTTGTTCAATGACGACCTCTTTCTCGATATCACAGAGAGGCCTTTTCGAAGGGGTCGTCACTTTTAAGGCCTCCTTCTGCTTCAATATCGTTCCAATGGTAGAGGGGTTTCGGCCATATTCCTTCGCGATATCACTCAACCGAATGACACTTTCATATTTTATCATCTCCTGTTTCACTTCTATTGATAACACAGCCCGCTTCTTCTTTTCAGTCGCACCAGGAATCACTTTCTTGGGGCCCATGATGAATAACAAAAAAATAATGTTGCAATGAGCACACTCGAAAAAACTCACGAAGCAACAGTAACTCTGTTCTTTATGCGTGGTAGAACTCCGTGACGAACAATGGGTGGAGATATAGCTCCCTCCTGGCCAATGGGAGGCCAGAGGGGCGGGGTGTTGGGAGATAGCCAGTGGGAGAGCAACTCACGCATTGTTTGAATTTTTGAGATGGCGCTTTTCGTAACGTGAACTTTATTCGTATCCAGAGACAGAAATTTTAGGAAAATGCGGTTCGTAACCTGGATTTTTCGTTTGTTGGGGCTTTCACAAATTAAAAAGGTACCACTATATTGATATTATATACATACACGTATACATGTACATATGTGTCAGTCAGGGGGGGATTGGGGGGGTGATCCTACTTTGCGGATTTTGACAATCGCGTGGGGATCGCGGTCCCAATTAACCACAGAAAGTGAGGGATCACTGTTTTTGTGTGTGTGTGTGTGTATATATATATATATATATATATGTGTAAACACACACACAGACGCTCCGGAGGGTCGTTCGTTAGCTGAATTTGTTCGCAAGCTGTTACAGGGCGTTCTTTAGACATGTTACACATAGATACTGTATATATTTTATTCAATTTCTATGGTACTTTTTCTTCAATTTCCTCATCACTACTGTAGTAACAAAAAAACCCCACTAAAAACAATAATTAAGTTTTAGTCAACAATTTTATTAATACACGCGGCCCCCTAATTTATGAAGCCCCCTGGGTACGAAATCCCTGGGTTACGAAGAACATTTTCCTAAGTTTACGTCCCCGGTAAACGAAAACAACCCCCTCTTATGAAAAGAAATTCAAAATTCAAACGCGCCAATCAAAATTTCACACGATGCACGAGTTCCTCTGTCATTGGCTGTCTCTCAACATCCCGCCCCGCTGGCCTCTCATTGGCTAGGAGGGATGATGCAGAACCAGAAGGAGACCTTAAAGCAGAAATACAGTGAGGACCTCTGATCTTTCAAACAGTTGAAAAAAAGTTGAGTTTGGACCTCCGATCTGGCAAGGAGAGAATGCGCTTTGAATTCCACGTCTTGTGGGCGTGGCCCGCAACGCTAGAATAAACATGTGCATTGTAATGCATCAGTGTGTGTGAAAGAGAGAGAGAGGTAATGGTTTATAATGGTTAATAATGGTTTAATATGTTAAAATGTTGAAATGGATTAATACATAATTTTCTTTTACTTCTAACACATATTTCATACAAAATGTGTGCACTTTTATCATTTTTAAAAGGGTTTGTGGGGTTTATCCAGTCCAAAGACTGGAGCCTTGAAACAAATCAGGCGTTTAACATGTAAAATGCGATCCCTACAGACGAAATTCCTGCTTTACCAAAAAGGCGCTGGAACGGATTAATTTCGTAGGTAGGAGGCCAACTGTACAGTAAAAAGGGTTTTAGTACATAATATATAATATGATATAATGTAATATTATAATATAATATTACATGTGACGCGCTCCACTGAAAGCAGGCGCTTGTTAGTGACACACGAAGCTTGGCTTATCCAGACTTCCGATCTTCCAGGTGAGCAAGTGAAGGTTGAGTACTAAACAAGTATTCAACGTGCACTTGCTCACTTAAAGGATCGGAAGTCCAGATAAGCCATGCTTCGTCTCCAAGCTTTGTGTGTCACTTGTGACAAATGCCTGCTTTCAGTGGAGCGTGTCACATATTATAATATGTAATAATTATATATTATATAATAATGTTTTTAGTACAGTACAGTTGAGTAATTAAGGCTTGAGATGACTATGACGAAGAGGTTGAGTGCGGAGTTACAGCATGGATAGAGGAATAACCCTCCGTTTCTATTATTTCTATTATAAGCGTTTGGCAGCTGCTTTGTTTGCTGATGCTGCCTCTCTGGTCACAGCTACGTTATGAATATTTGCCCTCTTCTTAAAACAGGCAAATCAGCCGTGGCTGGCAGAAAGTTTCTTCGGCAGCACTTTCCCCTGCCTTAACCTTAAGGTCTTCAAAGAGCGGTCTGGCTTTCTTTTGATGATTCTCTTGGCTGATGCATAAGGCTAAAAGGAATAGCAGCGCCGTTGCCACTGATTTTCGAGCCAAATGCTCAGGAGTTTCTCCATCTCTTCAATGAGTTTCCCTCTCTTCTTGCTGATGATGGTGGACTGCATCACCACTGCACTCTGGACGTGCTCCATAATGCGAAAGGTCGGAACACTACTACAGATTAACTTTGAACACTTCGCTAACAAATGGAGTGTGGGCACATCAGAGTGATGCACTACTGTACACAGAATCGGCGCGCATAATACACGTAATAGGCACGCAGCCCTGTTCGTATCTGTGGATGTTCGTAAAACGAATGTTCGTGAGTAGGGGAGCGTCTAATATATATATATATATATCAAAATTTAGACACAAGATGAAAATGCAACATAAATTAAAACAAAACAAAAAAAAACTTGGTGTCTCATCATCAAGTAATCACATAGAAAACACATCTATTGTGTACAAGTGGAGCTTCTTTCCACAAATTTATCCACCCATCCATATGCGGGTAGGAAGAATAGTTAACCACTAAAAATATACATTAAAAAAAAAAAAAACATTTACGAAAAAATATCAATGTGTTTGGTTTATAATATGAGTGACTTCACATAAAAATATATATTTATTATTTGCTAAAAAAAAAATCCCGTCATAAACAAGGCCTTAATTCTAAATGAATTAATATGTTGAAACATTTTACTTTTTCCATCGCAGGCGACTATCTTCACTTTATCCACCTTCACCAGGTCAGTGACCTCCCGAAACTCCACATCGTTCAAAACAAACGTCCACACATTGTCACAAAATCTGTACGTGTTCAGTGATCCCTGCAAGACCAAGGGGGGGGGGGGGGGGGGGGGGTTTACACTGAAAAACACACCTTAAAAAGGAATACACACAACTGTTGAAAATTAAAAGGATACTCACTTTAAAATTGACTCGATTGCGAACTCTATTAGCCAGAGCAGTGTTGATGGCTTTGTCAAACTGTAGCAGGACCTGCAGGGCTAACTGTGGGGTGATCTGCTGGGTCTGAAGAACAAAATTAAACACATGCTGAATATTCTTCTGTTTCCAGGTCTTTTATTGCAGTCAGTAGTCTCCACAACTGATTACTTCCCGCTCAGAAAAAAGCAATACAACAGTAAATTCCAACTGATCGTTACTTCAGCAGAAACTGCCAACAGGCATATTCATCACGCAGTAGTCACAAAGAAGGATCATCTCATTGTCATAGGAACACTAATAACATGGAGCAGGAAAAATCTTATGACGACTGATTAGCTTTCACATTAACACGCAAACAGAAAGTACACCGATCAGCCACAACATTAAACACTATGAGCACTTTCAGATAAAGTAAATACAGTCTTCTTCTTCTTCTTCTTTTCCTTTCGGCTTTTCCCTTCAGGGGTCGCCACAGCGAATCATCTGCCTCCATCTCACCCTATCCTTTGCATCTTCTTCTCTTACACCAACGACCTTCATGTCCTCCTTTACCACATCCATGAATCGTCTCTTTGGTATAAAGTAAATACAGTAACATTGATTATTTCAGTACAGTGGTGCCTACAAACGGGTGTCTTGCAGGTGATGTGTTGGAAGCATTTTATTAACATATTTACTAATTAAACCATTATTAAACATTTTTTATTAACACACACATTACAGCCCCCATTGACAAAATAGAAGACCCACAGTCTGGTTCAGTCTGAGAATGGGTCGGTCAGTGCAGTATTAAGCATTAATATTATTTAAAAGAATGTTGAGCAGGTTCCTTCTTTAAATAAGTCTTCATATACTTTTCTGTGTTGCTGTCGTTTTTGTAAATTACAACATTAATACTGACGATCCCTGACTTACATTCATCCGTTTTTTTTTTTTTTTGTCAAATCTTGAGTTTAACGTGCCCTCTGTAGTACGAGACATACCTACGTAGTACGCAGAGGTAATGACGCAATGACGCTGCGTCCATTGTTTACAAACGACAGGCTGAACGTGCCCTGCTGCTTCCCAGTTCACTGCGTGTTACCCTTGTGTTAAGACGTTGTCTCTGTGATCTTTGTGTTTACACTGTTTTGCAGACTTTTGTAACCCTGCAAATATGGTTATTCAGAAGCGTAAGCCTACAAGCATGGGTGCAAGTTTTCCGGTTTTCCCAAGACCGAATTAACTATCTGCTCAGATTGGTGCAATCTACCATGCATACTCAGTTAAGCAAAGAGAGTTGTAAAATGAATGAAAACCTGAATCCAGAAAAGAAAGAGAAGTCTCTGCTCTGCTGGTGATTCACATCAGGGCAGGCTGAGTACTAAACAAGTCTTCAACGGCGCCCTTGCTCACTTGAAAGACCGGAAATTTGCTTTGTCTCAAGCACAAGCAAGTGAACTATTTTCAGTGGAGCGCCTCACATATTGTCAGCACTTATTGGCTGTTTTAAGCTTAATGTAAAGCGACTCGGCTCAGCTTCATGTAAAGTGACAATCCGTCGACCATTGGACCCATTTACAAGCAGAAAGATTGCATCATAGAGAATGTTAAAGGTTATATTTGTGATTTGATGACTGAATTTGATTAAAATATATCTATTTGAAATTATTTTGCCTGAATTTAATTTATTTGAAATGAATGTGGATATTACTTGATATTTTACAATGTTATGTTTATAATAATTGATTTAGATGTTTGAGGTACGGTAATGTATAGTACAGTATGAACATCATACATCACTGGAACATACAGTAACAACTTAAGGTGGAAAAAAAAAAAAGTTTGGCCATCCAGAACCGAACTAAAACATAAGTTTGGGGAGCGTCTGTATAACGAATTTAAACCCCCCCCCCCCCCCACACACACACACACAAAGGGAGTGATGATGAAGTAGGCTACCCAACCCATTCCCTTACTTCGTGGGATAGCTATTCTTTTTCTACATAAAATTACAAGGAGGACTCCAATACATTCATTCATTTTCTAAGCGCTCAATTCTAATTAGGGTCGCAGGGAGGCTGGTGCCCATCCCAGCCGACTCCAGGCGAGGGCAGAATACACCCTGGACAGCTCGCCAGGCCATCGCAGGGCAGGAAAACGCTGATGGCTATGTAGCTCCTCATGTTGAAAGTCAGCAATGGTTCGTTTACAGTCTCGCACCATAGATAGTGAGAGACATGGCCAGATTTTGATAACCCAGTTATCTGCACTGGGGGGGGGGGACAGTGGACAACCTTGGAGAGTGGGGCTTGAACACCCAAACTTAGCATCAGTGCTTCAGCACCTTTTACCATTCGGCCACCACTGCCTCAGTCCTCGAATAGACATTGGAAATTTTCATTGAAAGTAAATTTTTATTTTTTTAATTTCTATGTTTTTGTTGCAAGCAGAATTATAATTGAATCGTCTCTGCAGTCGTTTAAATCAGTGCAACACATTGTTTTTTTTTATACTAATGAAGAAAAAACATTATGCAATGTTATTTGATTTTAAATGTCAAAAAAAGGATGCATCTCTCCCAGTGTTCTCTTCACTGTGGAAAACGGGTCCAAATGGTTCTTTGAATGGCAAAGGTTGCCAACCCCTGTTAGAGTTGCGGGGGTGGGGGTGGGGTGGGGGGGCGGCTTGAAATACTGTATAAACTCACTTTTAAAGCCAGTGAACTCCTCATTTTACAGTTACAGAGACTGATCAAATAAAATTGGTCAAGTTTGATCTACGATTTTGCTACCAGACCACATGGGCGGTTATTACTTAAAGGCGGTATTCCACCAAAAAGTGAAAAACTCTCATGAGAGAATCATTGGGTAGGAAAGGCACTGGGAGAATGTCAGATAATGGAGAAAGGCTAATCACTCGACCACCATCAAGCAGGGAGGGATGAAAGTATGCACATATGCACTCCATCACATGTGATGCGAGACACTTTTCAAACTGTGGTGCATGCGTATTTGGGGGCGGGTCTAACACAGGGTCAGCTCTAGGACGCATTTATGCGACATTGCCACATTAAAATTTTACCGGACGCATCTCATCTTCACTGCAAGGGCATTTGATCGCATCTCAAATTATATGGTGGACTTCTATTTCCCAAAAAAAAAAATGTTTTAGTTTAAAGACAGATTTAGCATTGTCAATGATTATAAATTAGCCTAAATGGAAACAAACATTTAAAAAGATCGATAGGTGAATTTTAGTACTTCCTTATCGAAAAATTCAACCGGGTTTGTAAGGTCCCCTCTGATTGGTCGGTAGTGTTCGTAGTATCCACGTAGTACGTTCATTGTAAGAAATCATCTCCACGTTCGGTTATAAAGGAGTTGGCATTTTGTTTACTACAGAAACATGGCGCAAGCCAAACTTACAAATTTTTTTGAGGTAAAGCGGACGCCAGAATTTGAACCAGAATCAAATGATGAAGACATTAGGGGGACACAAGTAAAATTAAGAAAAAATTCCAACATGAATAGCCTTCCAAATATAAGTGGCTCCAATTTGATGGGTCGGAAAATTTGATGTTCTGCACTATGTGTCAAGAAAGCGGTGGCGACAATGTCTTCACGAAAGGAAAAAACTTCAGAACCAGTACCATAAGGTAAGTATTTATTCTCAATTATGTTCAATGTAAAAGGTTCAGAAATTATTATTCTATTGAACATTGACAACATTTGTGATACACATTAATATCATTCCTGTTTCTTAAATATATGGCTGCAATACAGTAGGCCCTTGACTATTCACGGTTTTACACTCATGGTTTGAGTATTCGTGAACTGCCAAGCAACTGGCATGTCACTCAATTTCAGCCAATGGCTCTCTTCCTTCCTGTTGATTGGTTGAGATGATGTAACGCCCCTTTTTCCTCATTCGTGCCCAAGTTGTCAATGAGCCTCTATTTTTTGTGCGTTTTAATTACCAGTTAAGCTCTATGATGCCACTCAAACGCTGTGCGTCTTCTCTGGCTAAGCGATAGAAAATGCTGGGTGTCGCTTTTGAAGAAATAAGACTTTCTCCTGAAGAAATTACAGTTTCCTCTGAACTGTTGTATTAAAGTCTTTTTCAATTATTATTCCAGAACAGTATTTTTGTTAATTTTTAGAATGTTTGTGCATGATTTGATATGTTCTATAGCATGTTTAACAAATGATACCAAAAGGACAAACTTTATTACACTTCATGTCCTTTTACATTGACGTTGGAGTGACATCTCCAAGATGGTGCTGCCGAGAGGGTGACGTCACAGAGTTCTCAGAGTCAAGTCGTTTCTTTGTTCGTTTTGTTTTATTTGTCGTTTTGTACTATGCTCGTCTATGACCGGTCGACCCTACTACAGCTATGAGATCGGTGTCTTCGGGTAACTAAGCACGCTCAACTCCTATCCTGAGCTAATACACTCTGGTAGCTCAATGCTAGCCGCACCCCGGTTAACAATAACCCCAGGTGGAGTTCTCAGAGTCTCCGGTGCTTGGTTAGACGTAGAAGGGTAGCACTTCTGGTCATACTGCTCGAAAATGTTCAGTCCCTGTGAAACAAGATGGACAAGCTTCATGCTCAGATTGCAGCGCAGAGGGATCTACATGACTGCTCCATGCTGTGTTTCTGTGAAACATGGCTCGAGGAGAGTACACCCGACAAGGCGATTGCACCAGCCGGCTACATGGTCTTCATCCCCTACGATCCCAAGCGCCGGAGTCGTCGTTCGGCCCATTCCTGCCTGGACTTATTGTTAACCAGGGTGCGGCTAGCATTGAGCTACCATAGCATATAAGCCCAGGATAGGAGTTGAGCGTGTTCAGTGCTAAACATCGAAGACTCCGATCTCATAGCTGTAGTAGGGCCAACCGGTCATAGATGAGCCGAGTAGCTCCTTCAGTGGACGACTGAGACATCCTCAGTGCAGGAAGGAGCGCTACCGCAGGTCGTTCATTCCCACTGCTGTCAGACTGTACAATGCCACTTTGTAACTGTCTGTGAAAATACTGGTTATGTGCAATAAAAACTTTAATCAACCACATCTACCCCACTGACTGTGAACTATATCAACCCATCTACTCTGCCCTCAGATACATATACACTTGAATATAGGCCAGCCTACAAAGTTGTTCCCTTCTTTTCTTTTATTGTTTATTAATTTATACTATTTATGTATCTATTTATTTATTTACTTATATAATATATATGTATGTGTATCTATTTTTGCACCCCCTACTGATGGTACCTCAAGAGCCTGTAACAGTGTGAGATTAATAAAAGCTGTATCTTACCTTATCTTATCTTAGTGCAAAACATGAACAAACAAAAAACAAAACAAATTAAAAACGAACAAAAACAATTTGACTCCGAGAACTCCGTGACATCACCCTCTAGGCAGCCCCATCTTGGAAACGTCACGTTCAATGCAAAAGGACATGACGTGCAATAAAGTTTATCCTTTTGGTATCATTTGTTAAACATGCTACTTAACATAAAACCTCACGCACAAACATTTTAAACATTAAGTTAGGTACTGTACTGGAATAATAATTGAAAAAGACTTTAATACTAGTGCTTTACAACAGTGTGGGGCCGGTGGTGTAGTGGTTAGGGTGCTGTGCTCCTGATCAAGAGGTTGTGAGTTCGAATCCCACCAAGACCCTCACTGTGCTAAGACCCCTGGGCAAGGTCTCAACCACAAACGTGCCTTTGTTCACCCAGCAGTATAAATGGGAACCAGTAAAACTATACTGGGAAAGTAACCTACGATGGACTAGCGTCCCATCCAGGAGGAGTTGAACTCCTGGTCGCTTCACGCTACGGAAACTGGGGATAAGCACCAGCCTGATGAGCCACTATGGCTCGGGTATAAAAAAAGCCCAAGAGACTTTACCTCTGTTACCTTTACAGCAGTACAGTCATCCCTTGAATATCGTGGATAATGTAGACCAGACCTGGCCGCGATATTCGAAAAAACCATGAAGTAGGAACGCCCCTCTCAATTCTACCATGTTGTCTCATTTCTATATGTTTTCGCGTCTATACAATACAAGAAGTATATATTAAACGTTACACAGTTATATGCATATTCACAAATTGTCATGTATTTATATTTAAATAGAACTTATATATATATATATATATATATATATATATATATACACACATACACACACACACACTTTGAGTACTGTACTCACCTCTGACAATAGCTCTTCTCCATGAGGCAGGACGTTTACAAACACTACAGTACAAGACCACAAAAAAACCCGCTGGAATGTGCAAGGCAACAGTGTCACGCGTCTAAGCCAATCAGCTTGCGAGATTGAGTTGAGTGGGCGATCCCTGCCTGAACTGGGGAGGAGGGGCACTTCAGTCTGTCATTTGGAAATAATGGACGCAGCCTGCCTTGCCTTCTGCTTGCTTACATGCAAGTTTCAGCGCGAATTTTGAATTTTATGAATATTTTTATTTTTTATTAAAATCGCGATGTACCAAGACCGCGATGCTCAAATCACGACGTGGCAAGGGATGACTGTATATGCTGTATAAGGTTTACATTTTATCATCAATAAATATAACAGTAAAAATGGAAAAGTTTTTCTGAATCATTACTACATTTTAATAAATTAATACTGTATTAATGAGTAAGACCGTCTATAGAATGTGTTTGAGAAGCATACTTTTGCACATGTAATAGATACACAGTATTTTACTTCTGGTTGCTCATTCGCGCATGTAATATGATACATGAGATTTTGCTTCAGAACAAAGCAAAACAGGTACAGAACTCGCGGCTTATCTTCATTCGCGGGAGGGGCCGGAACCGAACACCCACAAATATCGAAGGCCGACTGTATTGCCCAAGCAGCATTAAACAATAACTCACTTACTCATTCAATATAAATATAGTTTTAACCAATTTTAAATTTTGTCTCTCATTATGTCATCATCATCATCTTCCGCCAAGTCCGGGGTTAGGTCGCAGGGGCAGCAACCTAGGCAAAGAGGTCCAGACGTCGCTCTCCCCAGCCACCTCCTCCAAATCTTCGGGGGGGGGGACACCGAGGCGGTTCCAAATAAGCCGAGAAACATAGTCCCTCCAGCGTGTTCTAGGTCGACCCCGGGGTCTCTTCCCGATTGGATATGCCTGAAACACCACACCAGGGAGGCATTCTCAATGCGGAGAAACAGCGGATCTACTCCGAGCTCCCCCTGGATGGTAGAGCTTCTCAGCTTATCTCTAAGGGAGAACCCTGCCACCGGACGAAGGAAGCTCATTTCAGCCGCTTGGAACCGCGATCTCGTTTTTTTGGTTACTACCCAAAGCTCATGACCATGGGTGAGGGTTGGAACGTAGATCGAATGGTAAATTGAGAGCTTCGCCTTGCAGCTCAGCTCCTTCTTCACCACGACGGACCGGTAAAGGCTCCGTTTAACAGCAGAGGCTGCAGCGATACGTCTGTGGATTTCCCACTCCATCCTTCCCTCACTCGTGAACAAGATACTTAAACGCCTCCACTTGGGGCAGGACCTCATTCCTGACCCAAAGGGTGCATTTCACCCTTATCTGACTGAGAACCATGGCCTCGGAATTGGAGGTACTGATCTTCATGTCGGCTGCTACACACTCGACTGCAAATCGCTCCAATGAGACCTGCAGGTCCTGGCTTGATGAAGCCAAAAGGACACCATCATCCGCAAAAAGCAGAGACAAGATCCGATGGCCACCAAACCAGAACCCCTCAACGCCTCGGCTATGCCGAGAAATTCTGTCCATAAAAATTATGAACAGAATCGGTGACAAAAGGACAGCCTTGGCGAACTCCAACTCCTACCGGAAATGAATTTGACCTGTTCTTACCAATACAGACCAAACTCTGGCTCCGGTGATACAGGGATCGAATGGCCCGTAGCAACGGGTCCGGAATGCCGCACTCTTGAAGCACGCCCCACAAGATTGTTCGAGGGACACGGTCGAAAGCCTTCTCCAAATCTACAAAACACATGTGGACAGATTGGGCAAACTCCCATGCCCCTTCCAAAATCCTGTGGAGTGTATAGAGTTGGTCAAGAGTGCTACGGCCAGGACGAAAACCACATTGTTCGTCCTGAATCCGAGGTTCGACTATTGGTTGGATCCTCCTCTTCAGTACCCCTACATAGACTTTCCCAGGTAGGCTTAGGAGTGCGAGTCCCCGATAATTGGAACACACCCTCCAGTCCCCCTTCTTAAAAATCGGGACCGCCACCCTGGTTTGCCAATCAAGCGGTACAGCCCCCGATGACCACACGATATTGCAGAGACGTGCCGACCGAGACAGTCCTACAGCATCCAGAACCCGGAGATATTCTGGGCGGATCTCATCCAACCCCGGAGCTCGACCACCGAAGAGCTTTGACAACCTCAGTTACCTCCACTCCAGTGATGGGCAGACCCCTCCCAAACCCCTCAGGGTCTTTCTCCTCCATGGAGGGCATGTTGGTGGGATTGAGGAGGTCCTCATAGTATTCCCTCCACCCACCTCTTGATGACATCTCCAGTCGAAGTAAGCAGCTCCCCACCTCCACTGTAAATAGTGTTTGTGGAGAACTGCTTCCCCCTCCTGAGACATCAGATGGTGGTCCAGTACCTTTTTGAGACCAACCGATAATCACTCTCCAGGCCTTCACCAAACTTCTCCCACACCTGAGATTTTGCATCTGCGACAGCCTCAGCTGCAGCAAGCACTACAGGTGTCCACTACCAGGTTCAGGGGTGACCACCACGACAGGCACCGACTACCTTCTGGCCACAGCTATGGGCTGACGCCTCAGCAATGGAGGCACGAAACATGGCCCATTCGGATTCCATGTCACCCACCTCCTCCAGGACGTGGTTGTAGCTCTGCCAGAGGTGGGAGTTAAAGGCCTCTTGGACAGAGGACTCCACCAAACGTTCCCAGCAGACCCTGGTTACACGCTTGGGCCTGCCAGGTATGGAAGGCTGCCTCCCCCACCACCGAAGCCAACTCACCACCAGGCAGTGATCGGTAGACAGCTCAGCTCCTCTCTTCACCTGAGTGTCCAGAACATATGGTCGCAAGTCCGATGACAACTACAAATTCAATCATCGAGCTGCGACCTAGGGTGTCCTGGTGCCAAGTGCACTTATGGGCACACACCATTCAGGTTCAGACTGGAGAGGCCATACCTACTGATCACACACTCCAGGTCACACTATCATTGCCCACATGGGCATTGACGTCTCCCAAGACAATGAGTGAGCCTCCCGAGGGAGCATTCTCAAAGATACCTCCTAAAGACTCCAAGAAGAGTGGGTACCCTGAACTGTCATTTGGTGCATAAGCACAAATAACAGTCAGGACCTGCCCCCCCACCCGAAGACAGAGGGAAGCTACCCTTTCGTCAACCAGGGAGAACCCCAACATTTGGGCCCCAAGAAGGGGGGCAACAAGAATGCCCACACCGGCTCTCCCCATGAGCAACTCCAGAATGGAATAAGGCCCAGCCTCTCTTGAGATGAGTGGTTCCACAGCCCAAGCTATCCGTCGAGGTGAGCCCGACTATGTCTAATCGGTACCTCTCCACCTCATGCACCAGATCAGGCTCCTTTCCCACCAGCAAGGTGACATTCCATGTCCCGAGGAGCAGAGTCAGTAACCGAGGATCGGTCCGACAGAACCCATGCCTTCGGCAGCCACCCAACTCACATTGCACCCGACCCCTAAAACTCCTCCCACAAGTGGTGGGTCCATGGAAGGGCAGACCCATGTCTCCTTTTCGGGCTAGGCCTGGCTCCTTGGGCAGAAGCCCGACCACCAGGCGCTCGCCTTCAAGCCCCTCCCCCAGGCCTGGCTCCAGGGGGAGACCCTGGTGACCCACGTCCGGGCAAGGGAAACTGTATCGTCTGTTTGTGACATAAGGGTCTTCTGAATCGCACTTCGTCTGGACCTTCACCCAAGACCTGTTAACCTTGGGTGACCTTACCAGGGGCATTATGCCCCCGACAACATAGCTCCTAGGATCATTAGGTCACGCAAACCTCTCCAGCATGATAAGGTGGCGATTCAGGAAGGGGTCATTATTATGTTTATTCCTTAATTAAACTTAGGAGAAAAATAATACCCTGTGAGAAGATTAAAAATTGTTACAGTAGGCCCTCGACATTCACGAGGGTTCGTTTCCGAGCCCTCCCGCGAATCGAGATAATCCGCGAGTTCTGTACGCAGAAGTAAAACCCCATGTATCACGTCACACGTGTGAATGAGCAGCCGGAAGTAAAATACTATGTATCTATTACATGCATTAAAATATGCTTCTTAAACACATTCTATAGACAGTCTTACTCATTACAGTATTAATGCAGTAAAATATAGTAATGATTAAGAAAAACTTTTATTTTATTTTTTTTTAAAAAGCATGTTTAACAAATGATACCAAAAGGATAAATTTTATTATGCTTCATGTTCTTTTACATTGAACTTGGAATGACGTCTCCAAGATGGCGCTGCCTACAGAGTTCTCAGAGTCAAATTGTTTCTCTGTTCGTTTTAATTTTTTTATTAGTTTGTTCATGTTTTGCACTATGATCGGTCGACCCTACGACAGCAAAAAACCTGCTACAGAACACAAAATCTCACACAAACATTCTAAGAATTACCTTCGGTACTGTGCTAGAAGAATAATTGAAAAAGACTTTAAAACGAGTGCTTTACAACAGTATATGCTGTATAATGTTTATATTTTATCATCAATAAAAGAGTAAAAATTGAAGTTTTTCTTAATCATTACTATGTTACTACATTAATACTGTATTAATGAGTAAGACTGTCTATAGAATGTGTTTAAGAAGCATATAATAGATACATAGTATTTTACTTACAGCTGCTCATTTGCACATGTGACGTCATACATGGGGCTTTACTTCCGGGTACAGAACTCAAGGATTATCTCGATTCGCGGGAGGGCTCGGAACCGAACCCCCACGAATGTCGAGGGCCTACTGTAGCTCGCTCAGTTTTCAAGGTATTGACAAACTTTTTGCTGCATTTTGCAGCTTTGGGCCTCCTCTATCTTGACTATGTAAAAATCTCATTTTTGGACCCAAGAGCCTAACTTCAGTGGAGTGGCTCACAAATGTCCAAAAGGACTGTGTTCTCATAGCTGTAGTAAGGTCGCACGATCATTGTGCAAAAAAACAACAAACAAAAACAACATTCAAGAAAAATTAAAACTGACAAAGAAACAATTTGACTCCAAGAACTCCGCGACGCCACCCTCCAGGGAGCACCATCTTGGAAGTGTTTACATAAATGTAAATCATGTCGTTTTCACAAAAAAAGAAAACTTGTATTGCCCATTTAAAACAAATAATAACCGTGTAAGATAAAATAATTCACTGCAAAACTGCGCCGATCGAATGTTTAGTCCAGGTCTACTCGCCCGCCCAGGGACAACTCTGGGGAACCCACAGTGAGGAGCCGCTGAGGACGAAAGCAACACAAACGCCAAAAGATGTTCATGATCAAATATACAAAGAATTCTGAGTGTATCTGTTACTAAAAGACCTTAATTGTTTCCCTGCATGAATCTTATAGCTTAGTGTTGCATGAATATGGATATTATGGGACATATTATGGGATGCATCATTATGGGATCATTAGACTTTAGTTTTGATGGCGCTGACTGTACATGCTGTGATTGAAGAAAAATAATTAATTTGATTAAAACTGACCGGATCCCCATTTAAACACGTTTAACGAAGTGTCTTGCCCCTAATGGCCGTTTCATGTTTTAAAATGCTGATAAAATGCAGTTAAATTTAAAATTGTAGAAATTAGTTATAACAAGCTTTATTTATCCACTTGTTTGTCAAAGCTTTTCTTTTCGATTAGAAGTAATAAAAATAAATTTATTGATAATTGATCATTTATTTGAGAAAAAGCAAATATTTAAACTGTATAAAAGTTCAGACTTGATGTTAACGGCACCAACATGCAGGAAATTGTGGCTGATTTACTTTCAAAAAGCATTTACGGATTTGCTGACTCAGCGATTTTGACAACTGGGAAATTTTTTTCCTCCATTTTTAGGAGTGAAATTTTTAAAATCATGTCAAAACAAAGAGAGGCAGTACACACAACGGAATAAGAAAATGTAGAGTAATAAGCATTTAAACCTTTTCTATTCATTTAACTGATGTAGAAAAACTAATTTAGCTCATTTTAGTGTAAAATGGACCATTAAACAATTTCATCCTGAAGATTTTAAAATACTGTCAGGGATCCCAGTGAGGTTTTAAAAAAATAAAATAGAAGAAACGAGTTTAGAAATAGAGGAAATTAAATATCTCAGCTGGGGGGTCAAGGGAGCCGCAGGGCCCCTTGTGGGGTACAGGGGCAGAGCATATCATGTGTAAAAAAAAAAAAAAAAAATCACGCAAACAAGTTAATCATTACTTTGTCTGTCTGTCTTCCTTTGGGCTTTTTCCCCTTTTACTCGGGAGTCGCCACAGCGAATCATCTGAGTCGCACGTTTGATTTGGCAGAGGTTTTTACGTCGGATGTCCTTCCTGTCACAACCCTTTTTAGCAAGGGACAGAAACACGCTGACGACAATCATTATTTTGTAACATGAATAAACACCAGGGTATTCATTAAGTTTTAGAGTAGAAGGGGGATATTGATAAGTAGAGGGTGGGAATTGTTTGAGGCAAGCATGGGAGTGTTCCCTTCCGCAGGGGGGTCTGGGGGGGGCCACCCCCAGAATTTTTTTTAAAATTCATGTGCTCTGTGGTGCATTTTGGGCCCATATTTATGAGAAAATCAGACAAGCTAGAAGCAAATAAAACTAAAAGTTTATATTCTAAAAAAATAGTATTTGTTACAAGAATCGTAGACTTCTTAAAGGAAAGTACATAAAATTTATTTGAAAAATCTAAGTTACCTTACTAATATAGAACATTTGTGAATCAAACTGCTAACCTAATCTGTCAAAACTGTTTGTGAAATATCACTTTAGGATTAATAAGATTAGGCTAGTTTAGTTGGGGTCTAGTTTTCACCATTATCGCTCAGTGCAATCAAGAAATAATTTGTGTTCGGACACGACATCAAACTTTTTTACATACTTCATGAGATACGGATGTTTCCGAAACAGTGGAATCATCGGTCTTGCGTTGCTTCCACAACGTATATAATGTTAGTTGTTTAGATCTACTTCGCTTCGGCGCCATGCTTGTTGGTACGACTCACATCAGTTTGGACTATATTTTACCCAGGTTTGTACAACCCGTCACGATCTAAATCTACACGGGAACACAGGCAAATGGCAGCATGTATATAAAAAGGGCCGTGTTTCTGAATGAGGTAGCATAGTGCATCATGGGATATCGGAAGTGAACCGATTGAGAAATTATCAACAAGTGATCATGTTGTCAAGTACATAGCTCAAAGCTGTGATTTTACTATTATAAAATATAACCGGCGCTAGGCTAATAGTAGCCGGCGCTTCTGCCGGCCCTTAATGAAAAGTATGATAAACACCAAACAGTTTAAATAATGTCTGTCTGTCTTCCTTTCGGCTTTTTCCCTTTTACTCGGGAGTCGCCACAGCAAATCATCTGATTCGCACGTTTGATTTGGCAGAGGTTTTTACGTCGGATGCCCTTCCTATCACAACCCTTTTAGCAAGGGACAGAAACACGCTGACGACTTTGCAGCATACTCTTTACGAAAGTCAGCAATGGTTCTTTTACATGCCTCTCACCATAGACAGTGACAGACATGGCCTGCCTTTGATAACCCAGTTAGCCGCACTGGGGGGGGGACAGTGACAACCCTGTGGAGAGTGGGACTCGAACCCCCAACCTTTGGATCAGCGATCCAGCGCCCTATACCACTAAACCACCATTGCCCCCCAACAGTTTAAATAATGTAAAAATTATTAAAAGGTTATTTTAGTGTAGATAAAACACACATAATTGAAGTAGCATAGTGCTATGGCTCGTCATTCATGTATAACAATTATGAAATAATTATGAACTAATTTTTAGAATGATCACATAACATATGACATATCACAACAAACGTTTGTGTTCAACTAGTGAGCATACCTGCTACAAGTTAGTATGTTAATAGTATAACACTACAATTCAGAGTGTCACATTTACTCTGCACTACTAGAGTGTGAGAACTCTCTCTGTAGAAGCTCTCATGTAAACCTGCACGATCTGGATTCCTGTATCTCAACGTCTTAGAGTACTCCGGGAACAGAGGACAACAAACCATACGAGTAAAATCAATCTGGTTTATTCATCAACTGCTCAGAGGGTGTTTCTGAGCACAAGCTTTTTATGCAGTTTCTTTGTGTTCGTGCAAAAAGCAGACAAGATACAGAATCAGGTGTCCTTGGTTCAGAGTACATTCGTCATAGCATCGGGTGGGTGTGTGTGTGTGTGTGTATGTGTCTGTGTATGTATGGGTGTATATGTGTGTGTGTGTATGTGTGTATGTGTGTATGTATGGGTGTATATATGTATGTGTGTGTGTGGATGTATGTGTGTGTGTGTGTGTGTGTGTGTGTGTGTGTGTGTGTGTGTGTGTATGTGTGGATGTATGTGTGTGTGTGGATAGCACCATATCATGTTATTTACGTAACTGTTTGCATTCGTACGTAAGTAGGTGAAGATAAAAGGGGGACAGCCTTGAACATCCAGTTAGGTCTGGTTGATGTTTTACACAAAACTTAGGGACATCGGGGTACAACAGGATAAGGAGAACTTCTTGCTTCATGATTCAATAAACATGTACGTATTAGGTCAGAGATATATTCTAACATAGAGTCTTACACTGTACTTCTTGCATAAATTTATAAAAATGACTCACCAGGCAGTTTGTAGTTTTGTTTTCTCAATTTTTTTTCTTTTCGGCATGTTAACTCCACTCACAATGCCGTTTCATTGCCAACCAACCTTTACCTCTATAATTGATCAGTTTCCCCTCGCACAGACCGCAAAGTGGTTTCCCCGTAGCTTTGTAAATGAATTCCAATAGCGGGCATCCGTCTACTACTTTTTCCAGCCATGACCAGTTCCATGAATTTTTGATCGCAGCATCTAACCCCGATGCCATTCTGCTGTCTCCCTCATGGAGAATGTCTCTCCACGACATGTTGAAATCGAAAAATCCAGCAAGAAATCAACCAGAAATCCAGCAAGGAATGCGTTTTCTCATTATTTCTTGTACATTCTCATAACCCTGAGGTGACAACAGAGCCAACCAGGTGGCTCCAGTCAAAGCCGATGCTACCGTACTTACCAGCTGACAAGACAAGATTGCACTATTGAGGGAGCATTTAAAAATATCCTGAATTGAAAAGACCCATTCCACTCACATCCCAGAAGCGGCGGAAGTCCTTGACCTAGGCCAAATTAAAGTGGAAGAGGTGGGACAAGGATGGGAAGGATGGCATCTGCCCAGAGATGCTGAAAGTCGAAGAACAAGAAGCCTCAGGAGTCTTATAAGCAATTTTCAAGATCGGGGATAATGAAGTATCACCAGAATACTGGTAGTATTGTTAAAACTGCCAACAAAGGGACCTTAGCAATTGCAATAACTAGTGAGGCATCACTCTGCCATCCTCGATAAGCAAACTGTTTATGATTCTGTACAGTCGGCCCCCAACTTACGAAGACCTGTGAGTACGAAATTCCCGGGTTACGAAAAACATTTCCCTGAGTTTCCGTCCCCGAGATATGAAACAACCCACTCTTACAAAAAGAAATTCAAAATTCAAACGCGCCAATCAATGCGCGAATTGCTCTCTTATTGGCTGCCTCTCAACATCCCGCCCCGCTGGCCTCCCAGTAGAGACAGAAGGAAGCTTCACTCTTTAGTTTTTAAATTGTTTTAATTCAGTAAATGTTTCATAAATGTGGGTGCATTTGACCTCACCTGGAGTTCAGATCCCTCAAGGAATCAAATTAAAGTTGAGTTTGTCGAGCAGGGAATGCGCTTTGAATTCCACGTCTTGTGGGCGTGGCCCGCAGTGTTCACGTGCGCGAGAGAGCGAGAGAGGGGTGCGTGTGTGCGTGTTAATAAAAAATGTTTAATAAGGGTTTAATTAATAAATGTTTATAAAATAGTTTGTGTTTAAATGGTTTAATAAATATTTCATACAAAATCGGTGTACTTTAATCATTTTTAAAGGGTTTATCCAGTCCAAAGACTGGAGCCTTGGAACGAATTAGGCGTTTAACATGCAATATGCGACCCCTATTTACGAAATCCCCACTATACGAAAAGGGCTCTGGAATGGAAAAAATTCGTAAGTAGGGGGCCGACTGTATGATGATTATTCTAAACAGAGTAAAAGCCTAAGTGGACAACATTTGCCAAGAACAGGCTGGGTTCTGGAAATGTCGATCCTGCATTGATCACAACTTTATGCTGAGACAAATACTGGAGCAGTGCACAGAGTGGAACAGCCTAATTAACATCATCTGTGTAGATTTCAGCAAAGCCTTCAATAATCTGCACAGAGACTCTCTGGAAGATGGGATTCCATCAAAGATGGTCAACATCAACCTACAACGATCTGCAGTTCCAAGCCATCTGTGATGGTTAACTCTCAGACAGCTCTGAAATGAACACCAGTGTGAGACAAGGATGCATCCTCTCTCTCCTCCTGTTCACCCTAGCTGTAAACTGGGTGAGAACAGAGACAACTAAGAACTGCAAGTGAGGCATCTGATGGACTCACATGTCCTCAAAGACCTTGACGATACTGATAATATAAACCAGGCCTCTGGGCATAAAGATATGCAAGATAAGACCAACAAGATGGTGGATGCAGGTGGTTCCATTGGACTGGTGGTTCCATTGAACATTCCAAAAACAAAGATAATGTGGAAGAACCATACCAACCACAACCCCATGATGATTAACAATGAGCCAGTGGACAAAATCAACACAGTAGTGTGGCTGGAGACTTGGAAAAGCATATAGAGGTCCGAGTCATAAACGCCAATCGAGCCTTTAGAATTCCGAAACCCATGTGGCGGAGCAAAAATGGAGAAAAAAAAAAAAAACTCAGGATCTATAGGAGCAACATCCTTGGTGTTCTTCTGTATGGTGCCAAATGCTGTAAGGTGACGAGCAATTTTACACACAAACTGGAGACTTTCCAAAACAAATGCCCATGAAATCAGTTAATTTTCTGTAACCGCTTAATCCTAATTAGGGTCGCGGGGAGGCTGGCACCCATCCCAGCCAACTTCGGGCGAGGGCAGAGTACACCCTGGACAGCTCGCCAGGCCATCGCAGGGCAGAAACATACCGACGGCTTTGCAGCCTACTTTTGTCGAAAGTCAGCAATGGTTCTTTTACATGCCTCACACCATAGACAGTGAGAGACATGGCTGGCCTTTGATAACCCAGTTAGCTGCACTGGGGAGGACAGCAACAACCTTGTGGAGAGTGGGACTCAAACCCCCAACCTTTGGATCAGCGATCCAGCGCCCTATACCACTAGACCACCACTGCCTTGCCCGTGAAATATCGAACATATTCTGGCCTAATACCATCAGCAACCAAGAACTGTTACAAACAGCACACTATACATCAATTAGCACCTTGGTAAGAAAGAGGCACTAGATGTGGATTACTCAAGTCTGTTGTGTGCCACCAAAAGGACTGCCTTACATCAGGCAGTGGACTGAAAGCGAAAAAGAGGACGCCCCTTAGAGGCATGGAAATGTGCCATCAGGAAAGACATGAAACTGAAAGGAATGACATGGAACACAGCATAACTTTGATTACAGCTCAAGGGAGATAGCAAACTAGAGTGGACTATGTGCTGCAATGGCTCACAAGAGGCTAAATAAATGAATGAACGAATGAATGAGTAGTAATAATAATAATAAACAATAAATGGCAGTTTGAGTGAAAAACTCAATATAAGGAAATGATAAAAGCTCTTATGCACTGACTGTATGGAAGCTTGGTTATACTCACTGCATCACAGGAAACATTCCAGGAAGTTACCTAGGCAATGAAAATTGAAGTTGAAGCAGGTCACCTGTTGTTCAGCAGTGAGCTTGTGGTTTGTTTGTTTTTTCAAAATACTTTGGTGCTTTTATTTAGCAAACCAGCTTCACAAACCCCAACAAGGTGTCCCGTTTGTATGAAATCGGCAGTAAAGGACTGAAATCGCTGAAGGACCAGCACTTGTAATATCCAACTCACATTGTCCTTTCACAAACTCTCATTAATAATAGGTTTCCAGATAAGTAGACGATTGATGACCTGTTCTACTGAAGGTTGGTAATCTGGAAAGCTTGCAGAATGTGAAATCAGCATCTCTTGAAGGCTACAAACTCTCCCCTGCCCTCACAGGGAAAACGGGAACGGTGGACTGGATATGTCCGAGGAGATTGTGAGGCAGTGGCAGATTGGGAGGCTTGGTGTTCTGACAGGTTTAAAGTGGTCACAAATGATGGGTTTTTTTGGGACCATTTTCGTAATCTCTCAATTTATTGATTGTTAAAGTTATTTAAACTCGTCTGTGACAGTTTGTGTTTACGAATAAAAAGTTAAGAACCAAAACGTTCATCCATGGCGGAAAATAAACTCCAATTTAAATCTGAACCTAACAAGAAGACTTGGTTACACCAAAGTCTTCACCTTAAGCCGAACTCCAGAGCAGTAAACAAGTAGTATGGTATCGGTGTATGTCATGGGGCATGTTTCCTCTCAGAGACAGAACCGTACTGTTAGTTCCTTTATACAGACGCCAGATGAGGTGGGATTTAAAAAACCCTGCTTTCAACCGAAAACGAGATTAGCACACTCACCAGACAGGTCACTCCGACGAGTTTTCATTATTTTACTGAACTACTAAACCCTCACCATTTCCAGGGGTTTGCAAGATCACCACAGGACATCCACAATTCAAATAAATAAATAAACAATGGCTCCGAGTGTGTATCCTTTACTGTGGAGACAAGCTAGCAGTGTTAGCATAGGCGCGCATCCACGTTACCTGTATAAGTTCATCCAGACTCTCCTGTAAACTGTTCCCAAGTGTGGTGTTTCGGTAGAGCTGATATGCCATTATATGTTTTATGCTGGAACAAAGCCAGAAATATTCACTCAATACAATCGTTAGGCGTTGTTTTGCATTGAGCTCAGCGGAGCTTTCACACAAACCGTTCTCTTCCTGAAGTTCGGAGTGCACACTACGGAAAGCCGCGTGGACAAATGACTGGGGGTGGAACGACTGATTGGCTGATATCACAGGGGGCCTCTCTTATTTATTTATTATGTCACAGTCAGTAATACGAGGAACGCAGCCGTGAGTGGAGCAACAAGCAAGCGTCCGCCCTCACGCCAGTCCCAAGCCTGGATAAATGCAGAGGGTTACGACAGGAAGGGCATCCCTCGTAAAACTTTTGCCAGAATACAAAATGCAAACCGTAAAGACAAATTTCATACCGGATCGGTCAAGGCCCAGGTTAACAACGACCACCATCAGTGCTGTTAATCAACAGGGTGCTGGTGGAAATTGGACGACTGTTGGTCGAAGAAGGAGAGGCAGGAGGTGTGTCCGTAGGCAGAGAGAGAGAAGAGGAAAAGCATGTGTTTAGAACTGAGAGTAGGGACTTTGAATGTTGGAACTATGACAGGAAAAGGTAGAGAACTAGCTGACATGATGCAGAGGAGGAAAGTGAACATACTGTGTGTTCAGGAGACCAGGTGGAAAGGTAGCAAGGCTAGAAGCTTAGGAGCAGGGTTTAAACTGTTTTTCATGGTGTGGATGGGAAGAGAAATGGAGTAGGAGTCATCTTGAAGGAGGGGTTGGTCAGGAATATTGTAGAAGTGAAGATAAGATAAGAGTGTCAAAAAAGAGTGTCAGACAGAGTGATGAGTCTCAGGTTAGAAATTGAAGGCGTGATGTTCAATGTTGTTAGTGCTTATGCCCCACAGGCAGGATGCGAGCGAGAAGAGAAGAGATTCGAGAGTCAGTTAGAGGAAGTGATGCAGAGTACCCCCAGAGGTGAAAGAGTGGTCATTTGGGGAGACTTCAATGGACATGTTGGTGCAGGCAACAGAGGGGACGAGGAACTGATGGGCAGGTTTGGTATCCAGGACAGGAACACAGAAGGACAAATGTTGATTGATTTTGCAAAAAGGATGGAAATGGCTGTGGTGAATACTTTCTTCCAGAAGAGATAGGATCATAGGGTGACTTATTAAAGTGGAGGTAAGAGCACACAGGTATACTACAAGTCAGTGACTGCAAAGTAGTAATGGGTGAGAGTGTTGCCAAACAGCATAGGATGGTGGTGTGCAGGATGACGCTGATGGTGAGAAAGGTGAAGAAGGCAAAGGCAGAACAGAAGACAAAGTGGTGGAAGCTGAAAAAGGAAGAGTGCCATGTTGTCTTCAAGGAGGAGTTGAAACAGGCTTTGGGTGGTCAGGAAACGCTTCCAGAAGACTGGACAACCACAACAAATGTGATCAGGGAGACATGTCGGAGAGTACTTGATGTGTCCTCTGGAAGGAAAGTAGATAAGGAGACTTGGTGGTGGAATGAGGAAGTGCAGGAGTGTGTACAAAGGAAGAGGTTAGCCAAGAAGTGGAACATTGAGAGGATCGAAAAGAGTAAACAGGAGTACAGGGAGACACAGCGTAAGGCGAAGGTAGCGGTGTCAAAAGCCAAACAGAGGGCGTATGATGACTTGTATGCTCGGTTGGACAGTAAGCAGGGAGAAAATGATTTATACAGGTTGGCACAACAGAGAGATAGAGATGGAAAGGACGTGCAGCAAGTTAGAGTGATAAAGGACAGAGAGGGAAATGTATTGACTGATGACAGAAGTGTGCTGGGAAGATGGAAAGAGTACTTTGAAGAACTGATGAATGAGGAAAATGAGAGAAAAAAAAGAGTACAAGAGGTGACCGTTGAGGAGCAGGAAGTAGCAAAGATTAGTAAAAGTGAAGTGAGGAGGGCACTGAAGAGGATGAAGAGTGGAAAGGCAGTTGGTCCTGATGATATACCTGTGGAGGTATGGAAGTGTCTAGGAGCGGTAGCAGTAGATTTTCTGACAAGAACATTCAACAAAGTCCTAGAGAGTGAGCAGATGCCGGAGGAGTGGAGGAGAAGTGTGCTGGTGCCCATTTTTAAGAACAAGGGAGACGTGCAGAGTTGCGGCAATTACAGAGGGAGAAAGTTGATGAGCCATAAGATGAAGTTATGGGAAAGAATAGTGGAAGCTAGACTAAGGGCAGAGGTCAGCATTTGTGAACAACAGTTTGGTTTCATGCCAAGAAAGAGCACCACAGATGCAATGTTTGCTTTGAGGATGTTAATAGAGAAGTACAGAGAAGGTCAGAGGGAACTACATTGTGCCTTTGTGGATCTGGAAAAAGCATATGACAGGGTGCCAAGAGAAGAACTGTGGTATTGTATGAGGAAGTCTGGAGTGGCAGAGAAGTATGTTAGAGTGGTGCAGGACATGTATGAGAGATGTAAGACAGTGGTGAGGTGTGCTGTCGGTGTGACCAACAAATTCAAGGTGGAGGTGAGACTGCATCAAGGGTCAGCTCTGAGCCCCTTCTTGTTTGCTATGGTGATGGACAGGCTGACAGACGAGGTGAGACAAGAATCTCCATAGACTATGATGTTTGCAGATGACATTGTGATTTGTAGTGAGAGCAGAGAACAAGTGCAGGAAAATCTAGAGAGGTGGAGGTATGCCCTGGAAAGGAGGGGAATGAAGATTAGCCTCAGAAAATCAGAATACATGTGTGCGAATGAGAAGGACCCAGGAGGAACGGTGATGTTACAGGGAGCAGAGATAACAAAGGTGGAGGATTTTAAGTACTTAGGCTCAACAATCCAGAGCAATGGAGAGTATGGAAAAGAGGTGAAGAAGCGTGTGTAGGCAGGCTGGAATGGTTGGAGAAAAGTGTCCAGTGTGATGTGCGATAGGAGAGTGTCAGCAAGAATGAAGGGAAAAGTGTACAAGACAGTGGTGAGGCCAGTGATGTTGTATGGCTTAGAAACAGTGGCACTGAGGAAAAGGCAGGAGGCAGAGATGGAGGTAGCGGAGATGAAAATGTTGAGGTTCTCTCTGGAAGTAACAAGGATGGATAGGATCAGAGATGAGTATATCAGAGGGACAGCCCATGTAAGATGTTTTGGAGACAAAGTCAGAGAGGCTAGATTGAGATGGTTTGGACATGTACAGAAGAGGGATGGTGAGTATATTGGCAGTCGGATGCTGAGGTTGGGACTACCAGGCAGAAGGCCTCGAGGAAGACCAAAGAGACCAAGAAGACCAAGAGATTTATGGATGTGGTGAAGGAAGACATGAAGGTCGTTGGAGTCAGAAAAGAAGATGCAGAGGACAGGGTGAGATGGAGATGGATGATTTGCTGAGGCGACCCCTGAAGGGAGCAGCCAAAAGTAAAAGAAGAAGAATAAGATAACTGATCACAGCTTCTCTCTTTGTCTCCTATGTGTGTAATGTTTAAACTGCTCACTTACTCATTTATAAATATTATATGTGTGTCTGAGTGTTGAAACTGTTTGCTGAAGTTGTTTTTTTAAGAAGTTGAGCTATGGCGCAAACGACCGGACAACCGGATGTCTCTCCGACTGCTGGAAGACGTGACATAGAATAGCAATGTTCCATTTAATATGTGAAAGGTTAACATAGAATAACTGCTGTTTAGGATATATGTAACTAGGTACCACCCCCTTTTGAAATAAAAGGCTCTCAACCGGACTTAGCTCAGAGCACCTAGGCCAGTTGTAACTGAGCTGACCTGGCTGCTCTCCTCATGAGTAAAAAATTAACTCTCAGTGTTTTTCCTCTTGCATGTAAGTGTTTTATGATGTCTGTGTTGATTTAGAACCTGACATTGAATTGGTCCTTCGAGACGGATGCCAAGACACCTGAGGATTCCTGCTGACGAGGTGGATACCGGTGAAATCCTTGGCCAAGGAAATTCAAGAGTGAATTGAAATCAGACCCTTTTTGGGACCGGGAGGATCGACCTGTCAGCAGGGATCTGACGATTGATGGCAAGCTGAGAAGGAGACACGTGGTGAGTTAATTTCTTTTAAAAGTAAAAGTGAATGAGCTCGGAAACAAAGGTTACATAAAATGGATGAAAAGTAAAAAGACAGTTAAATTCCGTGAAAAAAAAACAGAAAAAATAAATAAAATAAAAAAAATATATAAAAAAAAAGCCCCTCCCTGAATCGCACCTTATCGTGGTGGAGGGGTTTGCGTGACCTAATGATCCTAGGAGCTATGTTGTCGGGGGCATAATGCCCCTGGTAGGGTCACCCAAGGCAAACAGGTCCTGGGTGAAGGTCCAGACAAACTGCGATTCAGAAGACCCCTATTCAGAAGACCCCTGTGCCATCTCGGAGTAAACATTTGAAGCAGTCTCCCTTGCCCGGACGCGGGTCACTGGGGTTCCCTCCTGGAGACAGGCCCAGGGGAGGGGCTCGAAGGCGAGCGCCTGGTGGTCGGGCTTATAGCCTAGCCCGAAAAGGAGACATGGGTCCGCCCTCCCATGGACCCACCACCCGTGGGAGGAGTTTTAGGGGTCGGGTGCAGTGTGAGTTGGGTGGCAGCCAAAGGCATGGGTTCTGTCGGACCGATCCTCGGCTACTTACTCTGACCCTCGGGACATGGAATGTCACGTCTCTGGCGGGAAAGGAGCCTGATTTGGTGCATGAGGTGGAGAGATACCGACTAGATATAGTCGGGCTCACCTCAACGCATAGCTTGGGCTCTGGAACCATCCATCTCGAAAGAGGCTGGACCTTCTTCTATTCTGGAGTTGCTCATGGGGAGAGGTGGCGAGCCGGTGTGGGTATTCTTGTTGCCCCCCGTCTCGGTGCCCAAATGTTGGGGTTCTCCCCGGTTGACGAAAGGGTAGCTTCCCTCCGTCTTCAGGTGGGGGGACGGGTCCTGACTGTTATTTGTGCTTATGCACCAAATGACAGTTCAGAGTACCCACCCTTTTTGGAGTCTTTGGGGGGGGTGTTGGAGAACGCTCCCTCGGGAGACTCGCTTGTTGTCTTGGGAGACTTCAACGCCCATGTGGGCAACAATAGTGTGACCTGGAAGGGTGTGATCGGTAGGTACGGCCTCTCCAGTCTGAATCCGAATGGTGTTTTGTTGTTGGACTTCTGTGCTCATCATAGTTTGTCTATCACGAACACCATGTTCGAACATAAGGGTGTCCATAAGTGCACTTGGCACCAGGACACCCTAGGTCGCAGTTCGATGATTGACTTTGTAGTCGTGTCATCAGACTTGCGACCATATGTTCTGGACACTCGGGTGAAGAGAGGAGCTGAGCTGTCTACCGATCACTACCTGGTGGTGAGTTGGCTTCGGTGGTGGAGGAGGTTGCCTTCCAGACCTGGCAGGCCCAAATGTGTAATCAGGGTCTGCTGGGAACGTTTGGCTGACTCCCCTGTTCGAGAGGCCTTTAACTCCCACCTCCGGCAGAGCTACAACCACGTTCCAGAGGAGGCTGGGGACATGGAATCCGAATGGGCCATGTTTCATGCCTCCATTGCTGAGGCGGCAGCCCATAGCTGTGGCCGCAAGGTCGTTGGTGCTTGTCGTGGCGGTAATCCCCGAACCCGGTGGTGGACACCTGCGGTGAAGGAGGCTGTCCAGCTGAAGAAGGAGGCCTATCGGGTTTTATTAGCCTGTGGGACTCCTGAGGCAGCAAACGAGTACCGGCAGGCCAAGTGTGCTGCAGCCGAGGCTGTCGCAGATGCAAAATCTCGGGCATGGGAGGAGTTCGGTGAGGGCCTGGAGAGTGATTATCGGTTGGCATCAAAAAGGTTCTGGGCCACCATCCGAAGCCTCAAGAGGGTGAAGCAGTTCTTCACAAACACTGTTTACAGTGGAGGTGGGGAGCTGCTTACCTTGACTGGGGATGTTGTTGAGAGGTGGAGGGAATACTTTGAGGACCTCCTCAATCCCACCAACACGCCCTCCGTGGAAGAGGAAGACCCTGGGGGGTTCGGGTGAGGGTCCGCCCATCACTGGAGTGGAGGTCACTGAGGTTGTCAAAAAGCTCCTCGGTCGTCGAGCTCCGGGGTGGACGAGATCCGCCCGGAATATCTCAGGGCTCTGGATGTTGTAGGACTGTCTTGGTTGACACATCTCTGCAACATCGCGTGGTCATCAGGGGCTGTACCTCTGGATTGGCAAACTGGGGTGGTGGTCCCAATTTTTAAGAAGGGGGACCGGAGGGTGTGTTCCAATTATCGGGGAATTACACTCCTCAGCCTACCTGGGAAAGTCTATGCAGGGGTACTAGAGAGGAGGATCCGACCGATAGTCGAACCTCGGATTCAGGAGGAACAATGTGGTTTTCATCCTGGCCGCAACACTCTTGACCAACTCTATATGCTCCACAGGATTCTGGAGGGGGCATGGGAGTTTGCCCAATCTGTCCACATGTGCTTTGTGGATTTGGAGAAGGCTTTCGACCATGTCCCTCGAACGATCTTGTGGGGCGTGCTCCGAGAGTACGGCGTTCCGGATCCATTGCTACGAGCTATTCGGTCACTGTATCACCGGAGCCAGAATTTGGTCCGTACTGGTAACAGCAGGTCGGATTCGTTTCCAGTGGGAGTTGGAGTCCGCCAAGGCTGTCCTTTGTCACCGATTCTGTTCATAATTTTTATGGACAGAATTTCTAGGCGCAGTCGAGGGAGCAGAGATAACAAAGGTGGAGGATTTTAAGTACTTAGGCTCAACAATCCAGAGCAATGGAGAGTGTGGAAAAGAGGTGAAGAAGCGTGTGCAGGCAGGCTGGAATGGTTGGAGAAAAGTGTCCGGTGTGATGTGCGATAGGAGAGTGTCAGCAAGAATGAAGGGAAAAGTGTACAAGACAGTGGTGAGGCCAGCGATGTTGTATGGCTTAGAAACAGTGGCGCTGAGGAAAAGGCAGGAGGCAGAGCTGGAGGTAGCGGAGATGAAAATGTTGAGGTTCTATCTGGGAGTAACGAGGATGGATAGGATCAGAAATGAGTATATCAGAGGGACAGCCCACGTAAGATGTTTTGGAGACAAAGTCAGAGAGGCTAGATTGAGATGGTTTGGACATGTACAGAGGAGGGATAGTGAGTATATTGGCAGTTGGATGCTGAGGTTGGAACTACCAGGCAGAAGGCCTCGAGGAAGACCAAGAAGACCAAGAGATTTATGGATGTGGTGAATGAAGACATGAAGGTCATTGGAGTCAGAAAAGAAGATGCGGAGGACGGGGTGAGGTGGAGGCGGATGATTTGCTGTGGCGACCCCTGAAGGGAGCAGCCGAAAGTAAAAGAAGACGAAGAAGAAGAAGAAGTCAAGGCGATGAGGGGTTCTGGTTTGGTGGCCATCGGATATCATCTCTGCTTTTTGCTGATGATTCTGTCCTCTTGGCTTCATCAAGTCAGGCCCTCCAGCTCTCATTGGAGCGATTCGCAGCTGAGTGCGAAGCAGCCGGGATGAAGATCAGTACCTCCAAGTCCGAGGCCATGGTTCTCAGTCGGACAAGGGTGGAATGCACCCTCCGGGTCGGGAATGAGGTCCTGCCCCAAGTGGAGGAGTTTAAGTATCTTGGGGTCTTGTTTACGAGTGAGAGAAGGATGGAGCGAGAGATCGACAGACGGATCGCTGCAGCCTCTGCTGTTAAGCGGTGCCTGTCCCGGTCCGTCCGAAATGAGCTTCCTTCGCCGGGTGGCGGGGTTCTACCTTAGAGATAAGGTGAGAAGCGCCGCCATCCGGGGAGAGCTCGGAGTAGATCTGCTGCTCCTCTGCATTGAGAGGGGCCAGTTGAGGTGGCTCGGGCATCTGGTCAGAATGCCCCCCGGACGCCTCCCTGGTGTGGTGTTTAGGGCATGTCCAACCGGGAAGAGACTCCGGGGTCGACCTAGAACACGCTGGAGGGACTATGTCTCTCGGCTTGTCTGGGACCGCCTCGGTGTCCCCCCCGGGAGAATTGGAGGAAGTGGCTCGGGAGAGGGACGTCTGGACCTCTTTGCTGAGGTTGCTGCCCCCGCGACCCGACCCTGGACTAAGCGGAAGAAGATGATGATGATGATGATGATGATGATGGAAAAAAAAAAAAAAGAAAAAGGGAGGGCGGACTCCTCTGTCTAAGAGCAAAACCCTGGGTATTCTAGACAATGGCAGGTAAATGAAAGCAACAAGAGGTTGCAGAGAGACAGTTAAATTTCGTGGAAGGGAAGGCGGACTCCTCTATATATAAACTGAAGTAATTAAATTAGTTAAACTGAAGTAGTTAAATTCTGTCGACAAAGGGAGGGCGGACTCCCCTGTCTGAGAAAAGAAAACGGCCATGGATGAATGTGTGTGTGAACGGAGGAAATAATCCTTGATTAAATCCTCATATAATAATGCGGGATTAATACTACGAGTTTTTGTGAATGCAGAGGCAAGAATACTCCACCTGAAAAGGTAGAAGCTTGAGGGTTACCACAGAAATAATTAATCGTTGTCCCGTAGGAAACCAGCGTTAGGACACCCTAGGTGCAACAAACCACTGGTCCAAATTGGGTCAAAATGTGGGGTAAAAACAGTAAACCTAGAGATAAATTGGAATGCGTTGACTGGAAGGCCATCGAAATACAAGCACCTGATTAAAATAAATATTTAGATTTATGGGTCAGTAAGTATGGATTCGACAGACAGTTAAATGTAAAAAGATTAATAGAATTACAGGGAGCTATTAGGCAGAACTGTAAAAAATAATGAAGAAAAAATGAAAAAACAAGAATGGAAAGAAGTAGAGGCATGGATTAAAATGGTAAATAAAAGACATGAAGGAGAAAAACAAGCCAAAGAAAAGAAAGAAGAGGAAAAGCAAAGACAAAGAGAGGAAAAAGAGAAAACTAAGCAGAAAAATAAAAAAGATATTGAAGAATACGAAGTACTGTTCCATAGACAGAGGATGATGAGACAAGTAGTGGAAGAAGGAAAAAGGAAGTGGAACTGATAGAAGAAACTGAGAGCGCTACACAGAAAGTGTTAGAACCTACGGCCCCACCTATAAATCGCCAGCATAACGAACTTTATCATGATTGGACAAATGAAAAAGAGGTAATTATGCATGGTACAGACCAGGCAATGCATGCAGATAAAGTAACCATAAATAATAAAACAAAAAGAGTATAAACCTTCTTTGAGGACTGTGATGACCCTGAAGTATATTATCAGGGGACTAGAGGTAGAGGCCGAGGAAAAGGGAGAGGAGGATTCACTAGGTCTGGCGACGAATGCTGGGCATGTGGTAAAAAGGGGCATTATAGCAGAAACTGTCCAGAAAAAAAACAGAATCAAAGCTCTGCGGTACCACCTGTACCCTATAAGAGCACTGCCTTCCCGAAGCAAGCCAAAGCCACCACACAAGCGAAACATGTAAACCAAAATGAAGAAATTGATCTCAATCTAGAAGAAATATTGGCATTGGATAGTCACCGGCCTGAAATAAGCTAATAGTAAATGGAAAAGAAATGATATTCCTATGTGATACAGGTGCATGCAGAACCACCTGCAATGAGCCAATACCAGGACTAAGAAATGGTGACGAAGCTTGGTGGTCAGAGTAGCAAACGGCCTACACAGTAACTAGAGGAAAAGGCCTGATAGTCCTACAAGGACATGGAGAACGGTTTTATTATTATACTCTTGACATTGCTAATAAGAAGCCATGTGTAACAGGAGACACCCTAATGAGAATCGGGAAGTTGTTAACAGTTCCAGGAACTGAAGCCATGAACCCAGACGATTTACATATTACAATGTGGTTTCGCCCTTGTCCAGATCTTGACCCCGACTACAAAGGGGTGTTACAAAAGGTCACGCCAACCAGAATAACACTTACCCATATGTATAGAGATGAGATGGGAAATGTGGCAATAGCAGCAATCCTGCTGAAACAACTGGTGCCATTACAGAGACAATGGACACCCCCTCATGTGTCCCTATACAAATACATTACTATGAGTTGGAAGAAATTAGGGGATTTGGTAAAAACGGGCAAAAACGCAGAAGACTGGAAAGAGCACCAACCCAATCTGTGGTACAGTCCAAAGACAGGACTCTGTAAAAAGACAATACAATGGACAACCCAAGTAAATACGGGAGTCCACTTACAGAAAAGATATAACTAACTAAATGTCCTGAGGCAAGGAGAAGAGGACATGCTCAATGACGTTACGGAAGGATTGTGGTCCAAAGGACCCACAGGTGTGGGACTGATAAAAGATATAAAACCAGTCCAGATATGCCCAAAAACTGAATACCGTCCCCGTATCAGACAGTATCCCCTTAAACCAGATGCCAAAGAAAGAATCAGACCAGTAATTGAAGCACTGCTGAAAGCAGGAGTGTTGGTGGAGTGCGAGGACTCACCATGAAACACCCACATATTTCCAGTTAAAAAAGCAGTACCATCTGTAGGATGGAGAATGGTACAAGACCTACAAGCTGTCAATAATGCAGTAATTCAGAGAGCCCCCTGTGTGGCAGCTCCACATACCCTTTTAAACAGCTTAAGACCAGATGCAACTCACTTTACTGTGGTGGATATCAGTAACGCATTTTTCTCAGTGCCTCTTGATATAAATAGCCAGTTCGGGTTCGCATTCACCTATGAAGGGAAAAGATACACTTATACCAGGCTGCCACAAGGGTACTGTGAGGGCCCAACAATTTACTCACAAGTCATGGTTGTGAGTATGGCTAAATTCAAACCCCCAGGGGAAAGTCAAGTATTAACGTATGTGGATGACATCCTTCTGGGCTCACCAGATGAACAAACCTGCAGAAAAGATACCATAGCACTCCTCAGACATCTGGTAGATGAAGGGCACAAGGTCAGTCAAGACAAACTGTAGATGTGCAGAACAACAGTAAAATACTTGGGGTATAATCTGAGTGCAGGAAGTAGAACCATTGTGGATGACAGAAAAACAGCAGTATTGCAGGCACCAAAACCAGTGACAAAGAAACAAATGATGTCCTTTCTGGGCCTGTTGAATTACTGCGGATCATGGATGATTCCGAACTATGCGGAAATAACACATCCATTGTATCAGCTAATGTACGAGAAATAAATAAGCATGTCTACACCACTGCAATGGACACCTGAAACAGAAGGGGCATTTTGCAGAATAAAACAAATGATGGTCTCAGCAAAAGTTCTAGCCCTACCAAACTACAGAAAAATGTTTTATCAAATGGTAGACTGCAAAGGTCATTTTATGACATCTCTCAATGCTCATAGCTCAAAAATATGGTGATGAACTCAAACCTGTGGCTTACTACTCATCAAAGCTAGACAGCGTGACATGTGCACTTCCTCATTGTGTGAGAACAGTAGTGGCAGCATCAATGACTGTAGAATTGAGCGCAGGAGTGGTACTCTTCCATCCACTGACACTTAAAGTGCCACATGCAGTATCAGAGGAATGGTAGCTTCAACTGGCAAACCAGTCACTCATGCACAACTACTAAAAAAATTGTTGGAAGCAGTACAATTATGTTGCAGTACAATTAGGCGTTGGAACGGATTAATTTCGTAAGTAGGGGGCTGACTGTACTGATGACTGTACTAGCTCAGGTAAGTCGTTGATAAAGATGACAAATAAGATTGGTCCGAGCACTGAACCTTGGGGTATGCCTGATGTCACCTCGTGCCATTCAGATTTTGCATCGTTTATATGCACTTGCTGTCTTCTGCCACTAAGGTAGTTTCTGATCCATTTCAGAGTTTGGCCTCCAACTCCGTAAGCCTCTAGTTTATTCATGAGTCTTCTATGTGACACTGTATCGAAAGCTTTCATGTAATCCATATACAGTATACACAATCCACGCTGTCACCTTTATCTAACTCTTCTGACCACTTGTCTATCACTCGAATTAACTGAACCACAGTGAATCTGCCAGACATGAATCCATATTGCTTATCCGTGAATAGCTGTAATAATCTGTGAAGTGCTGTAATAGTTGGTTATGGATTAGCTTTTCCATACATTTTCCTACGATGGAGGTAAGGCTGACAGGCCTATAGTTGCCTGCCATTGTTTGGTTCCTTTCTTAAATATGGCACTTACTCTTGTGTATTTCCATTCAGTTGGTACTTGCCCTTCTTCTAGTGATGTAGTGAATATTTGGTTGAGTCCCTTTGTTATCTCCTCTGCACTTTCTTTCAGAACTTGAGGGTGGATCTCATCTATCCCTGGGGATTCGTTGACTCTTAGTTCTCTGAGCATCTTGAGTATTGTGTTTTATTGATTCATTTTATTCATTTATTCATGTCAGGATCTTTCCACTCCTGCTTTACTTCTCTTGCATCCAAAGTTGGCACCTCTCCGGGTGGTTCGTAAGTGAATACACTGCTAAAATACTCTGCTAGAATGTTTGCCTTTTCCTGTTCGTCATCTGTTTTCTCTGAGTTGGTATCACTGGGATCCCGCTTCCCTATCTTGACTTAGTCTTTGAGTTGATGTATCTCCACACCTCTTTGGGGTTTTCCTTTGATCGTCTTGCGAGATCTTCTTTAAATATTTTTCTTGACCTTCTCGTCAGTTTCCTAATTTTGTTTTTTAGTCTGCTGTAATTCTGTCTCACTTCAGCACTTTTTGTCTTAAAATACTTATTGGAGAGTTTGTTCTTTTCACTTATTAAGTCTCTTATTGTTATGGTCTGTGCTGGCTGTCGGAACTAGCTCTTCCTTAATCATTGCAGGCACTGGCGAGGGGCGTGGCGGTTGCTGGTAGGCGAGTTGGAGGGGCATGTTCAGTCTGTCATTTGTAAACAATGGACGCAGCATCATATCATTGCATCATTACGTCAGCGTACTACGTAGGTACGTCTCATACTACAGAGAGCACGCTAAGCTCAAAATTTGACATAAAAAAAAATGTTTTTAAAAAACGTAAAATCAAAAAATACGTCAAACGAATTAACGTAAGTTGGGGAGCATCTGTACAGGGATCCCTCACTTACCGTGGTTAATGGAAACTGAGATCCCCCCACCCACGACCATTGAATTTCGCCAAGTAGGATCACCCCCCTGACTAACGTATACATGCATGTATATGTGTATATAATATCAATCTACTCTCCCAGACACAAAGGAGGGAATCTATCTTGTTTTCAGTCGTCCATCTCCAGTCACAGGCATTAATTTCACTCCACTACACATCTCTGACCACCATTGGTTTCCTTTACTATCAACTAACGTATTCTATCTCACACTAACACTCAGTTTTCTTATTCAACTCAACAAAACCTCCACACTGTATCTCCATCTGTTGCTTCCTGTACCTTATGATTTCTTCCCTAACACTAAATCTGCTACTGAGACTTTCCTCTCTTCACTCTCTACTGCTATGGAGGGGCAGTGGTGGCCTGGTGGTAAAGGACGCTGGATTGCTGATCCTAAGGTTGGGGGTTCGAGTCTCACTCTCCACAAGGTTGTCACTGTCCCCCCAGTGCAGCTAACTGGGTTATCAAAGGTCAGCACTGTCTTCACTGTCTATGGTGAGAGGTTCATGTAAAAGAACCACTGCTGACTTTCGACAGGAGTAGCTGCATAGCCGTCAGTGTGTTTCTGCCCCTTGCTAAAGGGTTGTGTCAGGAAGGGCATCTGCCATAAAAAAAACCTATGCCAAATCAAGTATGCGAATCAGATGGTTTGCTGTGGTAACCTGGGAAAAAGCTGAAAGGAAAAGCAGACTCTCTGCTGCTATGGATTTCATTTACATTACATTTATAGCATTTAGCCGGAGCTCTTATCCAATGCAGCCGTGACGGGGGCACAAACCAGTGTTCCTCCTCACGCCGGTCCCAAGCCCAGATAAATGCAGAGGGTTGTGGCAGGAAAGGCATCTTGCATAAAACTTGTGCCAAGATACACATGCAAATGATAAAAATGAATTTCATACCGGATCGGTCGAGGCCCGGGTTAACAACGACCACCATCAGTGCTGTTAACCAACAGGGTGCAGGTGGAAACTGGACTACTGTTGGTCAAAGAAGTAGAGGCAGGAGGTGTGTCCATAAGCGGAGAAAGAAAAGGAAAGGCATGTGTCTAGAACTGAAAGTAGGGACTTTGAATGTTGGAACGATGACAGGAAAGGTAGAGAGCTGACTGACATGATGCAGAGGAGGAAGGTGGACATACTGTGTGTTCAGGAAACCAGATGGAAAGGTAGCAAGGCTAGAAGCTTACGAGTAGGATTTAAGCTGTTTTTTCATGGTGTGGATGGGAAGAGAAATGAAGGAGGAGTCATCTTGAAGGAGGGCTTGTCAGGAATATTCTAGAAGTGAAAAGAGTGTCAGACAGAGGGATGACTCTCAAGTTAGAAATTGAAGGCATGATGTTCAATTTTGTTAGTGCTTATGCCCCACAGGCAGATTGTGAGCTAGGAGAGGAGAGATAATGGAGTTAGTTAGATGAAGTGATGCAGAGTACCCCCAAAGGTGAAAGAGTGGGCATTGGTGATGAGGAAGTGATGGGCGGGTTGGGTATCCAGGACAGGAATGCAGAAGGACAGATGTTAATAGATTTTGCAAAAAGGATGGAAATGGCAGTGGTGAATACTTTCTTCCAGAGAACACAGGAGCATAGGGTGACTTATGAAAGTGGAAGTAGGAGAACATAGGTAGACTACATCTTGTGTAGGCGATGTAATTTGAAGGAAGTCAGTGACCGTAAGGTAGTAGTGGGTGAGAGTGTTGCCAAACAGCATAGGATGGTGGCGTGGAGGATGACGCTGAAGGTGGTGAGGAAGGTGAAGAAGGCAAAGGCAGAGCAGAAGTCAAAGTGGTGGAAGCTGAAAAAGGAAGAGTGTTGTGTTGTCTCCAAGGAGGAGTTGAAACAGGCTTTGGTTGGTCAGGAAGTGCTTCCAGATGACTGGACAACTACAGCTAATCTGATCAGAGAGATAGGTAGGAGAGTACTTGGTGTGTCCTATGGAAGCAAGGTAGATAAGGCGACCTGGTGATGGAATGAGGAAGTGCAGGAGTGCGTACAAAGGAAGAGGTTAGCGAAGAAGAAGTGGGACATTGAGACGACCAAAGAGAGTAAACAGGAGTACAGGGAGATACAGCGTAAGGCGAAGGTAGCGGTGTCAAAGGCCAAACAGAGGGCGTATGATGACTTGTATGATAGGTCTGACAGGTAGGAGGGAGAAAATGATTTATACAGACTGGCACAGCAGAGAAAGTGAGATGGGAAAAACATGCATCAAGTTAGAGTGATTAAGGACAGAGTGCGAAATGTATTGACTGATGACAGAAGTGTGCTGGGAAGATGGAAAGAGTACTTTGAAGAGCTGATGAATGAGGAAAATGAGATGGAAGAAAGAGTAGAAGAGGTGACCATTGAGGACCAGGAAGTAGCAAAGATTAGTAAGGGTGAAGTGAGGAGGGCACTGAAGAGGAAGGTCTTAGAGAGTGAGCAGAGCAATGGAGAGTGTGGAAACAACAATCCAGAGCAATGGAGAGTGTGGAAAAGAGGTGAAGAAGCATGTGCAGGCAGGTTGGAATGGTTGGAGAAAAGTGTCCAGTGTGATGTGTAATAGGAGAGTATCCGCAAGAATGAAAGGAAAAGTGTACAAGATGGTGATGAGGCCAGGGATGTTATATGGTTTAGAAACAGTGGCACTGAGGAAAAGACAGGAGGCAGAGCTGGAGGTAGCGGAGATGAAAATGTTGAGGGCATTGAAGAGGATGAAGAGTGGAAAGGCAGTTGGTCCTGATGACATACCGGTGGAGGTATGGAAGTGTCTAGGAGAGGTAGCAGTAGATTTTCTGACAAGAACATTCAACAAGGTCTTAGAGCAGGGGTGTCAAACTCGTGCCACAAAGAGCCATGTGGCTGCAGGTTTTTGTTTCAACCAAGCAGGAGCACACCTGAGGTGGTGCATTTCATCAACTCATCTGAGTTTTCAGGCAGCTGATTGGTCAATCTGTGTGCTCTGTACAGAGACTGACCAATCAACTGCCTGAACACTCAGATCAGTTGATTAACTGAGCCAAGTCAGGTGTGTTGCTGCTTGGTTGAAACAAAAACCTGCAGCCACATGGCCCTGTCAAAGCTACCGGAGGACTAGAGGAGAAGTGTGCTAGTGCCCATTTTTAAGAACAAGGGAGACATGTAGAGTTGTGGTAACGACAGAGGGATAAAGTTGATGAGCCATACGATGAAGTTATGTGAAAGAATAGTGTAAGCTACACTAAGGGCAGAGGTCAGCTTTGTCAACAACAGTTTGGTTTCATGCCAAGAAAGAGCACCATAGATGCAGTGTTTGCTTTGAGGATGTTAATAGAGAAGTACTGACCCATGCAAGACAAATGGACCGTGAACCTGGAAAATGACTATGTGGTATTCAAACATCAGAGGCCTTAGAGCAAATAAAGATCACCTGATCTTAAAAGTGGCACAAGAAGAACCAAAACCAGACATTATACTGGTCACAGAATCACTGCTTACATCTTCGGTATCAGATGAAAGCCCAGATATTAGTATTAATGGGTATTCCATAGAACATAGGGATAGAGCAAATGAAACTGGATGGGGAGGATGTCTAATCTACTACAAGAATGGAATTGCCCTACATAGAAAGAAGGATTTAGAGCCTGCTGAACATAAAATGATGATATAATCCTTCAAACTAGTCTCAGGAATCCTCTTCCTCTCTATTATATAGACCACCAGATGTCAACACTACAGCAATAGACTCTTAAACTGAACACCTAGAGGAGCTACGCTCTAAAACAAATGCAACAGCCACCATGCTAACAGGAGACTACAATGCCCACCACAAGGATTGGCTGCAAAGTAGAAGCAATACAGACATTGCCGGAGAGCAAACACAGACCTTTTGCACTACTCAAGGGCTAACGCAACAAACTGGACCTGATTATGTGTGACATACCAAACCTCTGCACAGAGATTAAGATAGCCCCTGAATTAGGCTCTTCAGACCATTATCTTCTGAGTACTACAATCTCACTATCTCCTGTCCAGGAACCCACTGCCCAAGAACAGTATGGCTATACTCTAAGGCAGACTGGGATGGACTGAGAGGTGAACTTGCAGAAAAACACTGGAATCAGATACTCAAATTAGATGATCCTGAAAAATCATGTAGAGATGTAACTGAAACAATCTAGAAAGCTATGGAGAATCACATACCGAGAAAAACACTCAGGAGTTTCATTGGGAAGCCAGAGTGGTACAATGAAGCATGTAAAAATGCTGATAAGAAGAAGAATAAAGCCTGGCGACAGTACCAAGCAAATATGACCCCAGAAAATCATTTCATATACAATCAAGCCCGAAACGGCTTCACCGATGTGTCCCGCAAGGCAAGAAGTGATTATAAGAATCGTCTAAAAGACAAAATGACTACAGGTCTTAAGAAGGGAAGCAAATGCTGGTGGTGGCCTGCCAAGCGACTCATGGGTCAAGGTGGTAAATGTGATATCCCACTGCTAAGCCTCAATAACCAGACATACATACGATCTGAAGAGAAAGCGGAATGTTTTGCTGAGATATTTGCAGAGAAATCTACAATTCCGCAAAAGGATAATGAAAAAGAAACGCCCACTATATTCAAAAAGCCTAAATCCAGCTTCAAAAAGGTGGTGTTCTGGCCAAAACATGTCAAGAAAGCACTAATAAAGCTAAATACAGACAAAGCCACTGGTCCAGACTCCATACCTGCCAGAGTCCTTAAACAGGCAGCACCAGAACTGGCAAAGCCATTAGCTAGACTCTTTGAGCTGCTTCATGATAAGCAATATATGCCTAAGTAATGGAAAATTGCATATGTCATACCATGCTACAAAAAAAGGATAAACATGACCCTAACAACTATAGGCTTGTTTCTCTCCTGAGCATTATTAGTAAAGTGATGGAGAGTCTCATAAACAGAGCCCTGTGGAAATACATATGCAAGCACCGGCTAATATCAGACAATCAATTCGGCTTCAGAGTTGGCTATTCAACTGTAGATGCACTGACATATGTTGCACAGAACCTGCAGAATGCATTAGACAAGCAGCAAGAAGGTAGGTTATGCCTGGACATAAGCAGGGCCTTTGATCGTGTCTGGCATAAAGTCTTAATTGCAAAACTAGAAGCCATTGGTATAAAAGGCACGCTGCTGAGATGGATAGAGGATTACCTAGCTGACAGAGTACTTATGGGGACCTTAAACGGCACCACCTCAAGTGCTAAGCCAATCAATGCAGGCGTACCCCAGTGGTCAATACTGGGCCCGTTACTATTCATCAGTTACATTGACAATTTTACTGACATAATTAAGAACAAAGCTATCCTATATGCAAATGACTCCTCAGTTCTAAGCATCATTAAAGATAGGAAACACAGAGCCACAGCAGCTAAAAGCTTAAATGAAGACCTGCATGAAATCCAGAAATGGGCAACTAAATGGAATGTCCTCTTTGGAGCAGCAAAGTGCACAAGCATCACAGTCAGTCGACTGAAAGATGCAGAAGGGAACCACCCCAACCTCCATTTCATCGACGCCATCCTAGCCGAGGTGGATGAAGTGGAGTTACTAGGAACTACCATACGCAAGGACCTCACATGGACCCACATCGTGAAAAAGATAGCTAAAGATGCTGGCTGTTGCTTGGGACTCCTGAGAAGAATGTCCAGGTACCTGAATCCTGACCAGAGAGCTATGATATATAAGAGTATGGTGAGGTCCAGAATGGAATATGCCTCATCAGTCTGGATGGGTGCCTCTCCTACATCATTATCATGGCTTGATACCATACAAAGAAGAGCTATCAAAATACTAGGATCTAAGCCAGGTGACCTGGATTCAATGCAAATTCAGCCTCTGGAACAACGTAGAAATGTGGGAGCACTAACACTGCTCCACCATATGTACCACAAAGAAGCCCCTGCTCTACTAAATGCCCTACTCCCTCAGCCTAAACCAGCAGGACGTGTTACCAGACAGTCTAGTGCTCAGCACTCAGCAACACTAAAATGCCCCCGGTCATCAACAACAAGCCACCAGAGGTCTTTTCTTCCAGCCACAGTAAGATTGTGGAATAGTCTACCTGAAGAAACTGTGACCACACATGACAGGCAAAAATTCAAATGTGAAGTCAACACCTTCCTCAGTGCTCAATGTCAGCGTCCCACTAAGTGACTGGTGGCCCAGCTGCTAATGCTGAGGTTAGGACACTGCATAAAAAAAAGTAGAGAAGGTCAGAGGGAGCTGCATTGTGCCTTTGTGGATCTGGAGAAAGCATATGACAGGGTGCCGAAAAAGGAACTGTGGTATTGCATGAGGATGTTTGGAGTGGCACAGAAGTATGTTAGAGTGGTGCAGGACATGTAAGAGATGTAAGACAGTGGTGAGGTGTGCTGTCGGTGTGACAGAAGAGTTCAAGGTGGAGATGGAACTGCATCAAGGGTCAGCTCTGAGCCCCTTCTTGTTTGCTATGGTGATGGACAGGCTGACAGATGAGGTGAGACAAGATTCCCCATGGACTATGATGTTTGCAGATGACATTGTGATCTGCAGTGAGAGCAGAGAACAAGTGCAGGAAAATCTAGAGAGGTGGCGGTATGCCCTGGAAAGGAGAGGAATGAAGGTTAGCCTCAGTAAGACAGAATACATGTGTGTGAATGAGAAGGACCCAAGAGGAACGGTGAGGCTACAGGGAATGAGCACATCAGAGGGACAGCACATGTAAGACATTTTGGAGACAAAGTCAGAGAGGCTAGATTGAGATGGTTTGGACATGTACAGAGGAGGGATGGTGAATATATTGGTAGTAGGATGCTGAGGTTGGAACTACCAGGCAGGCGGTCTAGAGGAAGACCAACCGAATCGCCAAACAGGCTGCCTCTACAGGCGTTTTCCCCCCTTTTATGTCTGACTTCACTTCTGATCATTGTGCTCCCTTTATTCAGTCTAGTGCTCTTATTCCCAATCTAGACCTACACTCCCTTCAGATGTCCGCGACACCGTCTGATACTTTCTTTTGGCAGACAAGAGATGCTTTATGCTTTCTGACGATTTATGGTACATACACCCCATCTGGACAACTCTGTCTTCCCTCACATTGTGTGTCTTTCCTTGTGTGCAGAGGACATGAACAAACTTTTTTGTCTTGCTAATTTGAATGCCACAATTGACTCAATCCTTTCAAGATGTCTAATGTGTGCACAAAACAATCCTACTGGCACCTGCTAAACATGAAATGCTTTCAATACCCACCTCACCATTCCTGGAATGTCAGGTTGATTTCAAACACATACCTACATGTGGATCATTTAAATATCTTTTGGTGTCTGTTGATAAATTTTCTAGATGGGTTAAAGCCTTTCCATGTGCCTGAGAAAATGCAAAGGTGGTCACACGTATGTTAGCCAAAGAAATCATACCTAGATATGGGATATCTTGAACTATTTACTCAGATCAAGGTACCCCATTTACCTCGAGGATTACACAACAACTTTGTAAGTATTTACACTTTAATTGATGCTTCCACATTCCATACCATCACAATCCTCCAAGATTGTTGAACGTACTAACCATACTGTGAAGAGTAAGCTCACAAAGGTTATGCAAAGCACAAGCTGTGAAAATTGGGTTGACCTCCTCCCTGCAGTCTTGGCTGAAATGAGAATGACGCCCCAAAAAGGTGTGCACTTGTCACCACATGACATTATTTTTGGGTAACCTTTATGGTCCAGGGTCAATGCCTCCACCGCCCCCTCCCTAGTACACCTACACATAGTCATAAGCAGGGGGGATAAGGTTCTAGTAAAATTGTTCAACTGGTCTGGACAATTAGGGGGACCCAAATACAGCGAACCTGCTGAGATAATCACCCTCACTCGAACCGCCGTGCTAAGTGATCTTTTTCCATAGTGGATCCACTCAACAAGGTTGAAACCAGCCCTGAAGTAACCTCCTTGTATGTATTATTGATCATGTATGTCTTTCTCCCCAGTGTGTACCTTAAACCTCTCTCCTAGATGCCCCATCAGATGATGGTACGGTCATCCTTTGTGTGGTGACTAGTGTACCAAGAAGAAAGAACCACGCCAAACTAAAGAATGTAAAAGACAAAGGAGAACCTTTATTATTCAAATTGTGAAATGTTAACACGTAAAAAGCATAAGGCCCAGGTCATGCACCGATGGGTGGTTACAAAATGCTGGTACACTAATTGCTAGTAGACAAAAACATGTGATCACAATAAGGCTTGGAACAAATGATTAGTGTCTACTAGTATATGTGGCAGGATGTGTTTACTATATTGAAAATGAAATATTGTCAAGTGAAAAGAATGAAGTGCTTAGACATGATCTTTAGATTGAGAAGTAATCCGTGCAACCAGAGTGTGGGTGTGAAGGTCAAGCGAACTCCAGCAAATAAAGTAATAAGGGGAAAAGTGTAGAAAGAAAATGTGGAAAACTAAATAGAAAAGAAAGAATAAGGGGAAATTAGCAAATAGTTTGCAAATTAAACAGAAGGGGTTAAAAGCCACAAGGGAAAACATAAGAGGAAAACTGGCCTGAGCTGGAAGAGCTGACTCAGCACTTAAAGGATATATAAACAGGGGAATTCAGAAGCCATAACAGTTGCAGCTTGGAGGGAGATAGCGGGTAGCTAGCAGAGCTGTAACTATCAACCTTTTTCCAACCTGTCTGTGTGATATTTTGGAATAAAGGTTTGTTTCTGCCTCATCTCATGTGGTTGTGGTAGGCTTCTTTATTTTATTAAGGGTTGAATAACATTAGGGCTAATTGGAAATGTACTAAGAATAATACAAGGGCAACTAGGGGGACCTTCTTTCCACCAGCATATGTCCAACTTGGGCAGGTGGGTCTGAGTTTTTTCCGACACGCATAATTTTGTATTATATTAGATAATAATAGTAGCCATTCAGCATAAAAGAGGGAAATTGAAGGGAAAATGTTCTTAACCATCATTCTGTTAAGTTTAGTTTTTTACTTGTTTATATGCGTATGGGAAATTACAGGTTTATATACTTTTGTAAGGGTGGCATGGTGATGTAGTGGTTAGCACGTCCGCCTCACAGCAAGAAGGCCTGGGTTTGATTCCCGGCCTGGGCGTTTCTGTGTGGAGTTTGCATGTTCTCCCCATGCTTGCGTGGGTTTCATCCCCGTGTTCCGGTTTCCTCCCACAATCCAAAGACATGCACAGTAGGTTAATTGGCCGTTCTAAATTGCTTGTAAGTTCACATCGTGCAGAAGGCAAAGGCAAACCACTGCACTAATCCTGTCAAGAAAACCACCATGAAGATGATAACCAGGGTGTTGTCCTTCATGGCGGGTTGCCAATGGTCATCCTACGACTCAGGCACTAGATAGATACTTTTGTAGCAATCATGCATGCGATTTCTAGTATGAATATTGTTTCTCTATTCTGAGAGGCCAGTGTCTTGTCCATCTTTGTGCTGTGAAATGTTGTAGCTTCTTTTTGATATAGTTCATGCTCCATACACTGCAGGGTTAAATCCAGAAAGCGCACCTGTATTCACTCAGCAATCAGTGAGCTATAAATAGGAGCGGGGCACTCCCCTCCGGCATCAGAAGATTGTCCTTTCTTTGTGACTCCATTTCCCCGTGATCTCTCTGACTCCTGGTATCATGCCTTGTGCTTGACTAGTTTCCGTTTAAGAATTATTCCCAGTGATTTTGTTTTTCTCCTGTGCTAAAATAAAGTCATTGAATCTTCGTACATGGTCTCCTACATCTTTTGGTCCTATTCATATACTCTCACCGTCACATGTTGTGTTTTACGTGGGCAACTGTCTTTTCTTCACGACTCGTTCCAGGGCGCTCTGGGTGACACAAACGGATCAATCCTCGAGCAGTATTCGTGTGGGCCGATTCAGTAACCTAACACAATTCTAAGTACCTTAATTTCTAAACTTAATATAAACAATTTTCACCATCACACATTAATTTTCTTGAGCTTATATCATTTATTTTTCAGGATAATGTTTGGTGTTTCTTTGGCGTGTGTATGTTTTTCTGCCTGCCTTGGTTAGATTGTGCGTTGTTCATTCTGTGTTTAAGAGGTTTTTTTTTTTTTTTTTAATTTTAGTTTGGAGTGGGGGTGTGGTGTGGCTCAGTTTTCTTATCAATGAGAAATCTGTATTTTTTTTCATACTTGTCTGTTTGTTTGTATTTTCCCCCCTAGTCATGATGCAATAACAATCAATCAGTATAAACTTTGGCACAGACATGGTATATCAGTTAAAGTCTTGTTGCATGCCTATGGAGTGCCGCTGAAAACAACAGTTCTTATGTAAGTTCTTTACATTAAAAACAAAATAAAACAGACCATGAGTTCCAGACTTTCCTGAGCACTAGCCTAAAGTGCATGTCTTTGGACTGTGGGATGAAACTTGAGTACCAAGAGGAAATCATGCATGCACAGAGAGAACATATAAACTCCACACAAAAATGTCCGATCTCAGGACTAGAACCGAGGACCTTCTTGCTATTTGGGGCATGTGTTAATCTCTAAACCACTGCAACACCACTTTTAAAAGTCATTTTAGGATATACGTCAAATAAATATACCACTGACTACAAAAAAGTTGCTGAAAAAAACATGTTCGAGTAAAACTAGCCTTCAAAAAAGTCCTCAAACTGTTACATATAGAATGACTTCATTTTACATCCCATGACATGATCATGTTTTAAAAAGCATTAATTGGTCCAGTGTGAGCATTTGGAGAAAATGTTCCTTCATGATTTTCCTCTGATTATTTTTTACAGCATACACAAAAACTTTGCATCCCACCAGTTTCCATCTAAAACAACTGTAGTTAACAAATAATCAACCCAAGACTGTATGAGCCCTTCGAGACATCCATAAGCAGCTCCTTCAGTGGACGACTGAGACATCCTCAGTGCAGGAAGGAGCGCTACCGCAGGTCGTTCATTCCCACCGCTGTCAGACTGTACAACGCCACTTTGTAACTGTCTGTGAAAATACCGGTTATGTGCAATAAAAACCCCGTGCACTTTAATCAACCACATCTACCCCACGGTGACTGTGAACCATATCAACCCATCTACTCCGCCCTCAGATACATTACACTTTAATATAGGCCAGTCTACAAAGTTGCTCCATTCTTTTCTTTTATTGTTTAGTAATTTATACTATTTATGTATCTATTTATTTATTTACTTATATAATATATGTATGTGTGTATGTTTGTACTTGTATCTATTTTTGCACCCCCTACTGATGGTACCTCAAGAGCCTGTAACAGTGAATTTCTCCATTGTGAGATTAATAAAGCTGTATCTTATCTTATCTTATCTTATCTTATCTTATCTTATAACCAATGGATTGTATCCCCATTGACATGCTAAATGATTCAGCAGGTTGTGCATCGGTTGTATGGTGTCAACATGACACCATCTTGAAGCATGTTCCTTGTGGTTGTTACTATAGAAACAGTGGGGGAAGTGAGTATAAGTAAATGTTTTAATGTCACTAGAAAGCGATCAGCATATTTATTTGGCACATAATATGATATCTCAATATCAGGGTGTTGTTATTGTTATGGAACACCTAACAGTGAATAAATTTATATTATTTATTAATTAAAAACCCACATTTTTAATTATCCCACGTCAGGTCATGCTATTCACTTCACTTATCCCTTAACATCCGGGGATGTCGTTGGGGCGTCTCCATGGTGAGACTTGGGCTGATTTGGCCTGGCGGCGACCATCCCTCTCCAGGTCGTAGAAACACACTGATGGCTTTGCAGCCTGGTTCTTTTATATGCCTCTCACCATAGACAGTGAGAGACATGGCCTGCCTTTGATAACCCAGTTAGCTGCACTGGGGGGACAGTGACAACCTTGTGGGGTCTCAAACCCCAACCTTACGATCAGCGATCCTGTGCCCTAACCACTAGACCACCACTGCCCCAGCGACATACAAACAATTTTATTCCAATAATGTTGCATATTTTAATGTTTTTACTGTGTAAAACGTATTGCAACATGTTTTTATAAAAGTTATTTAAAATTTTTTAAACTTTCTTGTGTAACCTTGGACATGTGGATTGTTTGTAAATGTCAGCTCATATGATTTGTACATGGTCCCAGTTGTATTTTATTCAGAAGTTACACACACTGTACATATCTGATTTGTTAGTTTATTATAATGTCTGTATACTGTTGTTATTGCCCTTATTTCACATTATGTGAACTGATAAATTTATGCTCTATTCTTGCAATTTCTTCTTTTCCTGAAAATTACTAAGTGGCCTTTTCAACCTGGTTGATATATGCTATAAAACAGATTTTAACAGATTGTAACTTCAAAAATACAAATAAAAAACATCTGATAATATAAATATACACATGATCATGTGTAACGGGAGAGTGTGGAAAGCTTTCCATTCATTTCACTTTTAAATAAAAAGGCTACAGTCTGTGTCCTTTTGCCAGTTGAACAGTTTATCCATCGCGCTTTAATGAGAAATAAAAATAATCTTAGAACTGTCTTTGCTCATACAATTTTAATGACAGGAATTAAAGTCTGAGACAAGAGACTTTATAATATGTAAACACAGCCCACACTTCTAGTTTCAATTCAGAATATTAAAAAGCCACAATAGAGTTGATGAAAGTTAGGAATTCTCATTATACCATACTGTATTCTCTCTTATGGATAACTGTAAGCAGAGCGGCGGTACATTTTGGTTAATCATCTCCTCCACACAGGTTGAGCAAAGCTCTCTGGTAGTCCCCCTTTGTGTGCTCCTAAGAAAAGAAGAAAAGTGAAAGAAGAATGAGTGTTTGTGTTTTTCTGTGTGTGGGAGAGAGGCATGAATAGCGCACGTATACTAACAGAGATGGTCTGGTAGAGGGATTTTCCAAAGTGTGTCTTGAACACCATACGAATTTTCATGAGATCCACTTCACAGCGTGAAACCATGATCCGAGTAACAACCTTTTCCTTGATGCTTTTGGTCTGCAAACAGACGACACACGGAGATTTAAATAAATTTCATTAGGAAATAACATCGTACAGGATTTAAATATACAGTAATGTAATTTCGATGCTGGGATGAAAACAATTACCTTCATCGCCTCATTGAGTTTGTTGGCAAAGTAAAGCTGTTTGTTTTCAAAGCACTCCACTGGGGGAGGGACACGAGAGAGAGAGAGAGAGAGAGAGAGAGAGAGAGAGAGGTTTGAATAAGATATGAAGCAGATTATAATGTATTTTATTTACACGTGAAGATCTGTGCTCTGTGTTTTCTGTGCTAAGTGTCTCTGTGCTCTGTGCTCTGTGTTCCATGCTCTGTTCTGTGTGTTCTGTGCTCCGTGTCTATGTGCTTCGTGTCCATGTGCTCTGTGTCTATGTGCACTGTGCTCCCGCCTCTGCGTTCTGTGCTCTGTGTTCTGTGTCTGACGTTAACTGGATGGTGATGGATCAGATTCTGTGCTTCTGTTTGTGGTTTAGTTGAGTGAATGTACATATCATTAATTACCCAAAGTAAGGAAAGATCTTTCTAGGTCTCCTTTCACTTCCTTTCGAATGCTTTCCTTGATGTCGTATGGGCTATAGCTGTTGTACCTCTCAAACACTAAGAGAAAGAAAGAGATTTACATTGCTTTGTTCTTGGTCAGGGATCTGCACTCCAGTTTCTTTCTTTTTACCTTTCTGGAGGTGAGGCACACTCCTTTCAGAGAAAATTGCTATCCAGGTGGCCACATCTGTTCCTTTTCTCTTTACTCCCGCCTCATAGAGGGCCTACAATCATTGAAACATGCCTTTATATCCAATCTGTTACACTGCTTTGCTCAGCATTTGTTTTCCAGAACTATACATAAAACAAACAATACTCACCCTGGCATCGATGTCAATCTTTTCATAGTCCACTATGTTGCTGGGTTCATCTCGCTTTGTCTTTATTTGGGCGCGCACACACACACACACACACACACACACACACACACACACACACACACACACACACACACACACACACACCAAAGACACAACACGAGAGGTTTTAGATCAGTGTCTATTTTACTTGAGCACAGTGAGAACATGCAAATTGAACACTGAATTATACAATGAATTAATTTTTGATAAACCAAACTATATTATTTACAGTGGTCTGGAAAAGTATTCATACAGTTGAACTTTTCTCCATTCTGCCATGTAACAGCTACAAATAATAATCTGAAAAGTGTGACATGCATTTGTATTCAGCCCCATGATTCAATGAAATCCTTTCTACTGCAGGTACAGCTACAGCTCATTTGGGGTTTATCTCTACCACCTTTGCACATCTAGAGACTGAGGTTTTCACCTCACATGTTCTTACGTTCAGTCAGATTGGATGGAGAGAGTCTGTGAACAGCAGTAACCACAGAGTCTTGGGTTTAGTTCTGGTCTTTGACTGGACCATTGGAACATATGAATATACCTTGATCTAAACCATTCCACTGTTGCTCCGGCTGTATGTTTTGGGTTGTTGTCCTGCTGGAAGGTGAACCTCTGCCCCAGTCTACAGTGTTTTATAGACTCTAACAGGATTTCTTCCAAGATTTGACCTATATTTGGCAAAATTTGATTTAAACAGTAGTCTGTGAACTATTCAAACATTGGATTTTTTTAAATAACCTAAATCTGCTTTAAACCTTTCCACAACTTTATCCTTAACCTGTCAGGTGTGTTCTTTTACTTTTATTATGCAGTTTGTTCACTAATGTTCTCTAACAAACCTATGAGCTCTTAAAAAAACCTGCAGATTAGATTAGATTAGATTAATATCCTGAGATTAGATTAAACACAGCTGGGCTCTCTTTAATAATGAGGTGACTTCTGAAAGTAATTGATTGCACTGGACTTTATTTATGGGTATAAGGAGAAAGGGAGCTGAATACAAATGCATGTCATACTGACTTTTATTTGGAATAAATTTTAAAAACCATGAATCATTTTCCTTCCACTTCACAGTTATGCTCCATTTTATATCACAAAAGCTCCAATAAAATATGTTTACGCTTGTGGTTGTAATGTGAGACAATGTTGAAAAGTTCAAGGGGTATGAGTTCTTTTGCAAGACGTGTGTGTGTGTGTGTGTGTGTGTGTGTGTGTGTGGACTATAATATATATGCTCATACTATGAATATATACAGTACTGTGGGAGTAAATGCCTATTCAATTTTCATGTACTTCACCTCAATGAGAGCCAGCAACAGCTTGCCAAAATCTCCAGAGGTTTCTCCAGCAACATCTTTCTCCAAGTCCTTCTTGAACACTATGGAAAAGATAATCCTTTAACTTAATCCTTAATGCAATAAGATAATCCTTAACACACACACACACACACACACACACACACACACGCACGCATGCACGCACGCACGCACACACACACACACGCACACACACACACACACACACACACACACACACACACACACACACACATATACACAACATGGAAAGGCTGATATAGTCAGGCATTCTAAAGGCTATAACTTTAACTAGGACCATAGACTGTATAACTCAAGGGGCACCACATTGCATCAAGCCTAGGGGCAATTTGGAACAGTCCATTAGCCTAATGTGTATGTCTCTAGATTGTACCCTGTAGCCTAATTTGAACATGTTTCACGAAGTGTTTTTGGTGGTTTCTTTTCTTTTCTTTTTTTTTTTTTAATTATTTGATTTTTAAATGCCAATAAAATGCACTTAAATCATCATCATCATCATCATCATCATCATCATCATCAAAATCATTTTTCTCCACTTTATCCGGGGTTGGATCACGAAGCAGCAGCCTAAGCAATGAGGTCCAGACGACCCTCTCCACAGCCACTTCCTACAGATCTTCCAGGGGGACAGGTGGTCTCAGACCAGCCGAGAGACATAATCCCTCTATAATATTCTAGATCAATGCCAGGGTCTTGGTTCGACATGCCTGAGACAGCACACCAGGAAGGCGTTCGGGAGGCATTCTAACCAAATTGTTATGGTCTGTGTGGGTACAGAGTTTGATTTTGGTGGCTTTTAACTCTCTCTCTCTCTCTCTCTCTCTCTCGCTCTCTCTCTCTCTGAGGGGCATGGTTGTCACACTCTGCTCAGCTCTGGGCTGCTGCCTCAACAATGGAGGCACAAAACATGACCCATTAGGATTCCATATCACCCATTGCCTCCTTTGCGATGTGGTTTTAGCTCTGCCAGAGGTGGGAGTTAAAGGCGCCTCTGACAGGAGACTCCAATAAACATTCCCAGGGGACCCTAACTACATGCTTGGGCCTGCCAGGTCTGGAGGATAGCATCCCCCGCCATCTGAGCCAGCTCACAACCAGGGACTCTGAGCTGTCTTTTGGTACATAAACACAAACAACAGTCAGGATCCATCCCCCTACCCAAAGGTGGAGGGAATTTATGCTTTCATCAAGTGAGTAGAACCCCCAATGTGTGGGCACTGGGATGAGGGAAACAAGGATACTTATACTGGCTTGCCACCTCTACCCATGAACAACTCCAGAATTGAATAATGTTCAGCCTCTCTTAAGATGAGTGGTTCCAAATCCTAAGCTATGCATTAAGTGAGTCCAACTATATGTAGTCAGTATCTCTCCACCTCACACACAAGCTCAGGCTCCTTCCCTGCCAGAAAGGTGACATTCCATGTCCCAAGAATCAGAGTCAGTCGCCAAAGATCAGTCCGAGAGAACCCATGCCTTCGGTTGCCACCCAACTCACACTGCTCCCAACTCCTATAGCCCTTCCCACAGGTGCTGGGTCCATAAGACGGCAGACCTATGTCTCCTTTTTGAGCTGGGCCTGGCCATGCTCCATGGGCAGAAGTTTGATTACCAGGTGCTCACCTTCAACCCCCTCCTCCAGGCCTGGCTCCAGGGGAGACCTCGATAACCTATGTAAAGGGAGACTGTGTCCTTGTGTCTTTCTTCATAGAGAGCTTTTGAACCATGCTTCATCTGGACCTTCACCTAGGACCTGTTTGCCTTGAGTGACCCTACCAAGGGCAGAATGTCCCCGACAACAGAGTTCCCAGGATCATTAGGACATGCAAACCCCTCCACCACGATACGGTGGGGATTCAAGGAGGGGTTATTAAACAAATATGTAATTTTAAAAAGTTGAAGTCAATTTATTTACATTTTTTCTAAATCACAACTGTTTCTCGCCAGATTAGAATCTTCTTACTTAGTCAAAACTTGCTAGAGCTAGACCTTTTGAGGTATCTACCCTCTACACACTCTTCCCACTGATAATCTTCTTATGGTTAACACCGTATCCTGGAAACCTAAGAAAATGTCTCTGTTATCTTATAAAAAAGTGAGAAGTTGATGAGGAGAACAGGCAGATTTAAAGTGAAATGACAGAAAGTGTTTTTATCTGTCTGCTTGAAGCTTGTGTATCTGCTGTGCAGAGAGAGAGAGAGAGAGAGAGAGAGCAGATATATTGGTCTGTGAGTAATATAAATTCAGAAGGTATTTTAAGAAACCCCACAATAAGTCTGACCTGATTGTCCCACTGCATTCTGACACCCCATCAGAACATTGTGGTGCTTGTGCTTTGGTTCACACATGAAACACCTTTAAAGCTCATAGTAGTGCGCCTCACACCCTGCGCATGTGGACCTCTGTCTGCGTGTTGCTCTGACATCATAAATGCACATCTTCACTAATCTTACTAAATCAAAACACTTCATTTCTCTCATTAGATTTGAGATACAGTATTGGTGTTTAAATCAGTAATGTGACAGTGCTGTTGATCAAATTAGTGTTAAGCCATTAGTGATTAGGATTCATTTATGAAGCGGTTATGGGGTTTATGGGGCTCTGGGGATAGGTAGTACCTTTGATGCTCGGCATGCTGTTCCCTTCCTAGTCCACCTAGTCACTGGTCCTCACCCATCCCTAAATCTCTCATATGTTGGCTCTAAGCGCCATACCACGGTTAAACCGCTTTAGCTGGCGAGCTAAACCACATGAGGGGGTGATGTTGACACTGCATCACTGGGCAGAAGAACCACTTCGGAGGGCAACGGTCAGGGCGGAGGAGGCTTGTCACAAGTTCAATGGCTATGTGTCCGGGTCAGGGCGACCCCTCAAGTTACGAGGGAATTCGGTCGTGGCTAACGGTCTGGAGCGGGTTGGGCACCGCCAGATCATCTTGCCCAAGATACGGCATGATGAAGACAACCACTACCAATCCCATATCTACTCGGTCGTCACCCGGGTCAACAAGGACCACGCTATCCACTGCTCATCAGGGTGGAGGCAATAAGTACACTACTGGTGACACAAGACCTAGGCTCAGAACCAGAAATAACATTGTGAGTGGCACCTGGAACATTCGAACACTACATCAGAATGGAAAGCTGGAAGAACCAGTTCACGAGATGGAAAATTGCTGCTGGAATCTTTTGGGCCTGTATGAGATGCGATGGAAGAACATAGGGGAGTTGACAACTGATAAAGGTCACAAACTATACTACAGTGGGAAAGACGACAAGCATGAACAAGGCATGGAGTTTTTTGTCCACAAAGACACCGTGGGCACAGTTGTCGGGTGCCGCCCTGTCTCCAGTCGATTGATCACCATCCGCCTGAAGGCAACACCCTTCAATATCACTGTTATCCAAGCCTATGCCCCAACAACAGAATACCGTGATGACGACGTGGAGGACTTCTACAACCAACTCCAGGCACTCATTGATGAAACACCCAAGAAAGACATCTTAATAGTGCAAGGGTCCTGACCCATTGCTACGGGCCATTCGACTGCTGTATCACCAAAGCCAGAGTTTGATCCGTATTGGTAACAACAGGTCAAATTCGTTTCCGGTGAGGATTTGAGTCCACCAAGGCTGTCCTTTGTCACTGATTCTGTTCATAATTTTTATGGACAAAACTTCTAGGCTCAGCCGAGGCATTGAGGGGTTCTGGTTTGGTGGCCATCAGATCTCATCTCTGAATTTTTGCTTATGATGTTGTCCTTTTGGCTTCATCAGGCTGGGACCGCCAGCTCTCATTGGAGCGATTCTCAGTTGAATGCGAGGCGGCCGGGATGAAAATCAGCACCTCCAAGTCTGAGGCCATGGTTCTCAGTCGGACAAGGGTTGAATGCACCCTCCGTGTCTGGAATGAGGTCCTGCCCCAAGTAGAGGAGTTTAAGTATCTTAGGGTCTTGTTCACGAGTGAGGGAAGGATGGAGCAGGAGATCGACAGACGGATCACTGTAGCCTCTGTGGTTAAACGGAGCCTGTACCGGTCCAATGTGGTGCAGAAGGAGCTGAGTCGCAAGTCGAAGCTGTCAATTTACCAGTCAATCTACATTCCAACCCTCACCTATGATCACGAGCTTTGGCTAGTGACCGAAAGAACAAGATCACAGATACAAGTGGCTGAAATGAGCTTCTTTTGTCGAGTGGCAGGGATCTCCCTTAGAGATAAGGTGAGAAAGTCTACCATCCGGGCAGAGCTCGGAGTAGATCCGCAGCTCCTCCGCATTGAGAGGGGCCAGTTGAAGTGGCTCTGGCATCCGGTTAGAATGCTTCCCGAAGGCATCCCTGTTTTGGTGTTTTGGGCATGTCCAACCGAGAAGAGATCCTGGGGTCGACCTCGAACACGCTGGAGAGACAATGTCTCTCGGCTTGTCTGGGAACACCTCAGTGTCCCCCTGAAAGAGCTGGAGGAAGTGGCTTGGGAGAGGGATGTCTGGGCCTCTTTGCTTAGGTTGCTGCCCCGCGACCTGACCCCGGAAGAAGCGGAAGATGAATGAATGAATGAATGAATGGATGTTGTTGTTGTACTTTACTGTGTCTGTAGCTTTTAATGTGATGCTCGCATTTGAGGACATATTTATTTGGCCCCCCCATTTGGGCTGTTTTCATGACAAGGCCTCCATTCCAAATTTATTGAATAGCACTGGTGTAGACTATATTACATATGCTAGTACTATCAGTGCAGCGTGTGATAGAAAGAGGTTAATTTTCCCTTGAGTATATCAGCTCCCAGAAAGAGTTTTACTTACATTCCCTGTAAACCTTTTTAATTTCCACAAGCTCCTCATTGCTACGTGAACAGACCATCTCAATCAAACTCTCCTCGTCGGTGCCAAGACCCTACAATGCACATAACAATCTTAAACATGAACATCAGTATTATATAACTAGGGTTTAATGACAAATATACTGTAATATCATACTCAATTATATCACAAAATAATTTTTTTCAAACTGTATTTTCCAAGATAATTAAGTAAATACAAAAAACCTAGAAGCAGTTGATGTGATAGTAATACCAAATTCTCTGATTGTTGAGAGTCTGTGTGTAGTGTTTATACACTGGTGTTGAATTTGAAACTCCACTAAGCTTTAATAATGTACAATTTTCAATATAGTGTAAATTTATTTTATCTATTTTGAATGTAGTAGATTAAAAATAGTGTAACTTTATCCACTCCTTTAATCGCCATCAAACCGTGGTGGAGGGTGTGTCCTAATGATCATAGAAGCCATGTTATTAGAGACATTATGCCCCTGGTAGGGTCACCCAAGGTAAACAGGTCCTAGATGAGGGTCCAGATGAAGGGCACATCAAAAGACCCCTATGGATAATGATAAAAAGACATGGTTTCCCTTGCCCAGATGGAGGTCACTGGGGTTCTCCCCAGAGCCAGGCCTGGTGGTTGGGCTTCTACCCATGGAGCTCAACCGGGCCGAGCCCAAAAAGGAGACATGGGTCCACCCTCCCATGGACCTACCACCTGTGGGAGGGGCTATAGGGGTCAAGTGTGTTGTGAGTTGGGCAGCTGATGAAGGCATGGGTTCTCCTGGACCGATCCTCGACTACTGACTCTGACGCTTGGGACATGAAATGTCACCTCTCCGGTGGGTAAGGAGCCTGAGCTGGTGCGTGAGGAGGAGAGATACTGACTAGACATAGTTGGACTCACTTCAACACATAGCTTGGGTCCTGGAACCATCCATTTTAAGAGGAGCTGAACCATTGTCCATTCTGAAGTTGCTCATGCGGAGAGGCAGCAAGCCAATGTGGGCATCCTTGTTGCCCACACATTGGGGTTCTCTTGTTAACTCCCACCTCTGGCAGAGCTACAACCACACCCCAAAAGAGTGGCCATGAGAACTAAGTGGGCCATGTTTCGTGCCTCCATTATTTAGGCAGCAGCCCATAGCTGTGACTGGAAGGTCATTGCTGACTGTCGCAACAGTAACCCCCGAACATGGACACTTGTAGTGAGGGGGAACATCCAGTTGAAAAAGGTGGCATATTGGGTCTTATTGGCCTGTGGCACTAAAGAGGCAGCAGACAAGTACTGGCAGACCAAATATGCTGCAGCCTGAGCTGGCATTGATGCAAAATCTCGGGCATTGGAGGAGTTCAGTGAGGTCCTGGAAAGCAACTATTGTTTTGCCTTGAAAAGGTTCTGGTCCACCATATGATCCCTCAGAAAATGGAAACAGTTATCCACAAATATCGTTTATAGTGGAACTGGGGAGCTGCTTACCTCAACTCGGGGTGTTGTCAGGAGGTGGAAGGAATACTTCAAGGACCTTCTTGATCCCACCAACATGCCAACTGTGGAGGAAGAAGACCCTGGGGGTTTGGGTCACACATCACTTTGGCTGAGGTTGCCAAGGTAGTCAAAGAGCTCCTCGGTGGTCAGCCTCCGAGTGTGGATGAGATCTGCCATGAATGTGTCAGGCCTCTGGATGTTGTAGGACTGGCTTGGTTGACACATCTCTGAAACATCATGTGGAGATCGGAGGCTGAATCTCTGGATTGGCAAACTGGGGTGATAGTGTCCCTTTCTAAAAATGGAGACCGGAGGGTGTGTTCCAGTTATCATGGAATCACACTCCTTAGCCTACCCCACGAGGTTTATGCAGGGGTACTGGAGAGGAGGATTTGACCAATGCTTTAACCTAAGATTCAGGAGGAACGATATTGATTTTGTCCTGGCCACAGCACTCTTGACCAGCTCTACACACCACAGGATCCTGGAGAGAGCATGGGAGTTGGCACGATCTATCCACATGTGCTTTGTGTATTTAGAGAAGGCTTTTGACCGTGTCCCTCTGGTTGTGTTGTGGGGTGTGCTCTGGGCATACGGTATAATGGAGCCATTGCTATGGCCATGGCACTGTTGACTTGCTCTATACACTCTACAGCACGAGTGCACACACTTTTTCATCCTGCAAGCTACTTACAAAATGACCAAGTCAAAATGATCTCCCAACTTTAAAATTGCAAAACACTCATAAATTCATAAATATATTGCAAACTCGTTATATGAACCATATATGTTATATGTTAGTGTACCTTGCATAACTGCATGAACCCATATTGCTCAATACAACTCCGTACATTTTTTGACATTACCTTACCCTGATGACTTGCTCTGAATGGAATCAGCCAGGGATGCATAGTTTTCTCACTAAAGTTTTTGAAAGACTGAAATATGTCCTATTCTCACAGGTGTTCTTTCATGGGCAGGACTGTTAACGGCTCCTATTTTGCGGTTAAATCAGTAAGCACCATCCAAATTAAAATGCACAACTGGGCTGTGTCACTCACGTCTGTAGACGCATCCAGCTTCAGCAAGAAGCACTCACAGTGTGCAATGTCCTTCCAAAGTTGTTAATTCAGTTCCTCGGCCATGGCATCAATTCGCATGTAACTTTAGTTTTTGATAGTTGGAGAGTTCCGATTGAAGATAATATTTCTGCTTTGATTTTAAAGTCTTGGAACAATGAGTCAACTGCTTCAATGAATGCCTCTTTTACCATCTCTCCATCTTGGAAGGATTTCTTGTTCTTAATGATTAAGTGACTCACCCAGAACGAAGCTTCAGTGGGTGCCTTTGCTTTTGAAGCTCACTGTGACAAAAATGAGTGCTGTCCGGACAGTTGGGATTTTAGTTGCTTCACCTTTTTTCCGTCTCAGTTTGCTTTTGGAAGGAAGTCAGCATAGTAATTTTTATGGATGGTCTGAAAATGCCGCTCCACATTTACTTTTTTCCGTACAGTGCTGGCAGACTGGCAGATGAGGCAAACAAACTTTGATAATGACATAGTTAAAAAGGTCCATCTCCCATTTCATATGGAAGTTGTACGTTTTTGTCTTTTTACTTGGTCCAGCTCCCCCACTCATTTATATACCTTTAAGTTTAGAAGACATAAATAGGAGGCTAACTCACTAGCTTGCTAGAACGCACTGTTATGTGCACATGTGCAGTGATATCAGTGTAAGAAAAGGTTAAATCGGTCAGACCGACTGTCAATCAAGTGACAAATTTCAAAGTGAAGATGGTAGACTGATGTCTAAATTTTAGTATCATGCAATCTACCCAAACTACCTTTGCGATCGACATATTGGTCACCCCTACTCGACAGGATCCTGAAGGGGCATGGGAGTTTACCCAATCTGTTGACATATGTTTTGTGGATTTAGAGAAGGCTTTTGACCATGTTAGTTGATCTATGGGGCAGTGGTGGTCTAGAGGTATAGGGCGCTGGATCGCTAATCCAAAGGTTGGGGGTTCGAGTCCCACTCTCCACAAGGTTGTCACTATCCCCCCCAGTGCAGCTAACTGGGTTATCAAAGGCGAGCCATGTCTCTCACTGTCTATGGTGAGAGGCATGTAAAAGCAGCATTGCTGACTTTCGTAAAGAGTAGGCAGCAAAGCCGTCAGCGTGTTTCTGTCCCTTGCTAAAAAGGGTTGTGACAGGAAGGGCATCCGACATAAAAACCTCTGCCAAATCAAACGTGCAAATCAGATGATTCGCTATGGCGACTCCCAAGTAAAAGGGAAAAAGCCGAAAGGAAGACAGACAGACAGTTGATGTTCCTTGTGGGGTGTGTGCTGGGAGTACGGTGTACCAGACCTTTTGCTACGGGTCATTGAGTCTCTGTATTACCGAAGCCAGAGCTTGCTCCGCATTGGTAACAACAGGTGGAATTCATTTCCAGTGAGGGTTGTATTCGGCAAATGCTGTCTTTTTTCACAGTTTCTGTTATTAATTTTTAAGATCAAAGTTTCTAGGCATAGTTGTGGTATTGAGGGGTTCTGGTGTGGTGGACATAGGATCTCATCTCTGGTTTTTGTAGACGATGTTATCTTTTGCTTTCATTAATCCAAGACCTCCAATTCTAATTGGACTGATTCACAGCCAAGTGCGGCTGGGATGAAAATCAACACCTCCAAGTCTGAGGCCATGGTTCTAAGCCAGAAAAGGCTGAAATGCACCCTCTGGGTCTGGAATGAGATTCTACCCCAAATGAAGGAGTACAAGTATGTCGAGATCTTGTTCATGAGTGAGGGAAGGATGGGAGATCGACAGATGGATTGCTGCAGCGTCAACTGTAAAGAGGAGGGAGCAGATGAGCAAGACTTATTTTCCTTTTGGCTGTTCCCTTCAGGGGTTGCCACAGCAAATCATCTGCCTCCATCTCACCCTATCCTCTGCATCTTCTTCTCTTACACTAACTGCCTTTGTGTCTTCCTTCACCTCGTCCATGAATCGTCTCTTTGGTCTTCCTCTAGGCCTTCTGCCTGGTAGTTCCAACCTCAGCATCCTACTACCAATATACTCACTATCCTTCCTCTGTACATGTCCAAACCATCTCAATCTAGCCTCTCTGACTCTGTCTCCAAAATGTCTTACATGTGCTGTCCTTCTGATGTGCTCATTACTGATCCTATCCATCCTCATTGCTCCCAAAGAGAACCTCAACATTTTCATCTCTGCTACCTCCAGCTCTGCCTCCTGTCTTTTCCCCAGGGCCACTGTTTCTAAACCATACAACATCACTGGCCTCATCACTGTCTTGTACTTTTCCTTTCATTCTTGCCGATACCCTCCTAACACACATCACACCGGACACTTTTTTACAACCATTCCAATCTGCCTGCACACACTTCTTCACCTCTTTTCCACACTCTCCATTGCTCTGGATTGTTGAGCCTAAGTACTGTACTTAAAATCCTCCACCTTCCTTATCTCTACTCCCTGTAACCTCACCATTCCTCTTGGGTCCTTCTCATTCATACACATGTATTCTATCTTACTGAGGCTAACCTTCATTCCCCTCCTTTCCAGGGCATACCTCCACCTCTCTAGATTTTCCTGCATTTGTTCTCTGCTCTCACTACAGATCACAATGTCATCTGCAAACATCATAGTCCATGGGGAATCTTGTCTAATCTCGCCTGTCAGCCTGTCCATCACCATAGCAAACAAGAGGGGGCTCAGAGCTGATCCTTGATGCAGTCCCACCTCCACCTTGAACTCTTCTGTCACACTGACAGCACACCTCACCACTGTCTTACATCTCCCATACATGTCCTGCACCACTCTAACATACTTCTCTGCCACTCCAGACTTCCTCTTGCAATACCACAGTTCCTCTCTCGGCACCCTGTCATATGCTTTCTCCAGATCCACAAAGGCACAATGCAGCTCCCTCTGGCCTTCTCTGTACTTCTCCATTAACATCCTCAAAGCAAACCTTGCATCTGTGGTGCTTGTTCTTGGCACGAAGCCAAACTGTTGTTCACAAATGCTGACCTCTGCCCTTAGTCTAGCTTCCACTATTCTTTCCCATAACTTCATTGTATGGCTCATCAACTTTATCCCTCTGTAGTTGCCACAGCGCTGCATGTCTCCTTTGTTCTTAAAAATGGGCCCAAGCACACTTCTCCTCAATTCCTCTGGCATCCTCTCACTCTCTGAGACCTTGTTAAATGTTCTTGTCAGAAAATCTACTGCTTCCTCTCCTAGACACTTCCATACTGCCACTGGTATATCATCAGGACCAACTGCCTTTCCATTCTTCATCCTCTTCAATGCCCTCCTCACTTCACCCTTACTAATCTTTGCTACTTCCTGGTCCTCAACAGTCACCTCTTCTACTCTTTTTTCTCTCTCATTTTCCTCATTCATCAGCTCTTCAAAGTACTCTTTCCATCTTCCCAGCACACTTCTGTCATCAGTCAATACATTTCCCACTCTGTCCTTAATCACTCTAACTTGCTGCATGTCCTTTCCATCTCTATGTCTCTGCTGTGCCAATCTGTATAAATAATTTTCTCCCTCTTTACTTTCCAACCAAGCATACAAGTCATCATACGTCCTCCGTTTGGCCTTTGACACCACTCCCTTCGCCTTATGCTGTGTCTCCCTGTACTCCTGTTTATTCTCTTCAGTACCTCTCAATGACCCACTTCTTCTTAGCTAACCTCTTCCTTTGTACACACTCCTGAACTTCCTCATTCCACCACCAAGTCTCCTTATCTACTCTCCCTCCAGATGACACACCAAGTATTCTCCTACCTGCCTCCCTGATCACATGAGCTATAGTTGTCCAGTCCAGTCATCTGGAAGCACTTCCTGACCACCCAAAGCCTGTTTCAACTCCGTTTTGAAGACAACATGATACTCTTCCTTTTTCAGCTTCCACCACTTTGTTTTCTGCTCTGCCTTTGCCTTCTTCACCTTCAGCATCATCCTGCACAACACCATCCTATGCTGTTTGGCAACACTCTCACCCACTACTACTTTGCAGTCACTGACTTCCTTCAAATTACATTGCCTACACAAGATGTCGTCTACCTGTGTGCTCCTACTTCCATTTTTATAAGTCACCATATGCTCCTGTCTCTTCTGGAAGAAAGTATTTACCACAGCCATTTCCATCCTTTTTGCAAAATCTACCAACATCTGTCCTTCTGTGTTCCTGTCCTGGATACCAAACCTGCCCATCACTTCCTCGTCCTCTCTGTTTCCTGCACCAACATGTCCATTGAAGTCTGCCCCAATGACCACTCTTTCACCTCTGGGGGTACTCTGCATCACTTCATCTAACTCGCTCCAGAATCTCTCCTTCTCTTCTAGCTCACATCCTGCCTGTGGGGGCATAAGCAGTAACAACATTGAACATCACGCCTTCAATTTCTAACTTGAGACTCATCACTCTGTCTGACACTCTTTTCACTTCTAGAACATTCCTGACAAACTCCTCCTTCAAGATGACTCTGACTCCATTTCTCTTCCCATCCACACCATGAGAAAATAGCTTAAACCCTGCTTTTAAGCTTCTAGCCTTGGTACCTTTCCACCCGGTCTCCTGAACACACAGTATGTCCACCTTCCTCCTCTGCATCATGTCAGCTAGCTCTCTACCTTTTCCTGTCATAGTTACAACATTCAAAGGCCCTACTTTCAGTCCTAGACTCATGCCTTTCCTCTTCTCTCTCTCGCTGCCTACGGATATGCCTCCTGCCTCTCCTTCTTTGATGTCTTCGACCAACAGTAGTCCAATTTCCACCAGTACCCTGTTGGTTAACAGCACTGATGGCGGTCGTTGTTAACCTGGACCTTGACCGATCCAGTATGAAATTCTTTGTTGTAACTCACATATTTTATTTGGCATTTGTTTTACACTGGATCTCCTTCCTGACGCAACCCTCTGCATTTATCCAGACTTGAGACCAGCATAAGGGAGAGACACTGGCTTGTGCCCCCCCCAAGGCTGCAAACTGAGGGGCAAGACAAAGTTCTCAATTTACCAGACACCCAAAATGGGTGTGCTTTATTGTTCACAGGGAAGTCACTAGATCACGGGGAAATCGTTGCCACTGTTAGAGAAACACGGAAATCAAACTAAAGCAGAAACTGGTGGAGCACTGAGCTGAGAGCCAGAGAGATCATGGGGAAGAGGGACAATGTTCTAGCACCGGGATGAGCACTCTGGAATTAGGTGTGTGTGTGTGTGTGTGTGTGTGTGTGTGTATGTGTGTGTGTGTGTGTGTGTGTGTGTGTGTTTCAAGCTTCACCCGTGTGTAACTTCAACACACACACACACAGAGAGAATGAGAGAGAGAGATAGAAAGAGAGAGAGAGAGAGAGAGAGAGAGAGAGAGAGAGAGAGAGAGAGAGAGAGAGAGAGAGGCCTAAACCAGAGTCTCTCACAACACAAACCATAACATAATGTTCTGTATTCAATAATTTTTTCATGTAATTTGCAGACCTATGGTATGAGTTACGGTACTGTTAACTTCTGTTCAAAAGACAATGGAAAGGATTAAGACCATTTACTTTATTTGCAATGGGAAAACTGGATTTGGAATTCGAGCAAATCGGAATCCGAACAGCCATCTGGAATGCATTAAGTTCAAGTACCAAGGCTCCATTGTAGTTATAATGAAATGACTCCTTAAGTGGGCATCTGAAGAACATTCATTCACTTTTTTGCATTTTGACTTTATTTATGCATATCTATGTAAATTAGTTAATGTTTTATTTATATAGACTGACAGATAATAATCCACAGATACTTCTGTTAAAATCTGGAAATATTCTAGGTACAAATTCTAAACCTTGTGATATAAACCACAAAATTGTAATTTTTGGCCTTGATCTTCGAAATCTTTGAATTTTGAAGGTAAATATATATTTGCATCAACCTTATAGACCACAACTCTACATGTGTGGTTTGAATTAGAGTTAAATCTGGTAATTTTGGGGTGGGACATGATGTTTTTCAACATCAGCCAAGTACAGATCATCTCCAAAATGTAAGGGTTTATTACTTATACTTACAGCATTTGGCAAACATCTGTATCCAGAGTGACTTTCATCCAGTATTTTTCATGCAACCTGTCAATTGAGGGTTAAGGACCTTGATCAAGGACCCAACAGTGGCAGCATGGGATATTGGGGTTCGAGCCACCAACCTTCAGATCAGTAATCCAGAGCCACAACAACCCATACTGGTGTTAATTGCGCCACACTCCCTCCAAATCTTTGGATAGCTTTTTGAGGTATGTTGCAAATAAACAACAAACAAACTCAGGTGAAAACTTATAACTGCCTGACAGAGGCCATGATGTGATCTCTTTCACCAGGACAACAGGAGGATGTTTGAATTGAGATTATTCATTCTCAGTATTCTGTATAATTTGTTTTATTTCATCTTGATTATGTTTGTCGATTTATTAATTCATTTTATTAAACTTTTCATCAGTGCACTTTATTTTTTCTTCTTTTAGTGTCTTTTAAAATCCATTCATTAATTTTCTGAGATTCTTAATCCTAACTAGGGTCGCAGGGGGGGCTGGCGCCCATCTCAGCTGATTCTGGGCGAAGGCGGGGCACACCTTGGACAGCTTGCCAGGCCATCACAGGATCAACACTCACACAACCATCACACCTATGGGAGGCCAGTTAACCTACTATGCATGTTTTGGACTGTGAGAGGAAACTGGAGTACCCGGAAGAAACCCATGCAAGCACAGGGAGAACATGAAAACTCCACACAGAAATGCCCGAGCTGGGAATCGGACCCAGGACCTTTTTGCTGTAAGGCAGACATGCTAACCAATACGCTAACATCCCATTTGTCTTTTAAAACGAAATGTTAAAATATTTACATACTTTTATTTACGATTTTAATTTAATACATTTTATTTCATAAAGGTGATCTGAATATAAAAATAACTTTATAGTATAGTAAACTTTATAGTGCTGTTGCCCTGCCAGGGAAAGGTCCTAGAGGGCAATCAATCTGCACCTCACCAACAAAGGAGGAAAAAAGAAAGGTATCAAAAGTTTATACCAAATGAATTTTAAATGTTACTTTATATATACTAATTAATTTTTACATGAATAGTGATGTTTTTACTGTAATAGAATGTCAGCTTAATAACACTACATTTACTGAATAAAATTATTGTCTACAGCTCTGGTGAGAACTAAAACTCACCTTCATAGAAGCTTTGAGCTCAAATGCATCATACTGTGCTGTGTTCTTCATGAGGCCCAGAATAACGTTTTCTAGAGATCCTGACAGAGCTCCCTTCAGGGCAGTGACCATATCCTACACCATCAGAAAAATCAGAAAGTTCATCTCTACAGTCATGTGTGATTTCATACATCAGAAAATTTCAACTGAGTTCTTCCCAAAATAGAATTTTACTTCACAGATTTTCAGTTTGTACTTTTCAATATTTTTTATTATTGTAATGTGGTGGTACAGAAAATGTTTTAGACATGTTTAAACAAAATAAAATAAAACCTGAAATGTTTGAACTGTTTCATCACTTGGTGTCTTCAGTCCTTGTTCAAAGATTATTTACCAATCATTCATTCAGTTTCTGAACTGCTTCATCCTAATTAGGGTCATCTGGAGGCTGGTGCCCGTATCAGCTGACTCTCGATGAGGGTGGGGTACACCCTGGACAGCTCGCCAGGCCATCGCAGGGCATTTACCAATCATTTTTTAAATTTAAACACTTGGGCAGTTCTTCTCTGGTGGTTTGCATTATCTCTGGGCTATCAAGCTTACTGAAGCTTATGCTGTAAATTCCAAACAGAAGTGACAGCTGGGCAAGAGTCCTGCAACTACTGCAATAAACACAAGGGAAAATGCAATTTTTCCTCTGTGATAGCATTCGTGAAACATTCTGTAATGACATTGTGCATTTGTGTTTATGATTGTTTGTCACTACCTTATTCTTAAAAGAACCTTGTAATAATTAAAAAAAAGTACACCTTCAGTCCTCGCATAATGTTTTGTTTCTGATCACTGATTTGTGCACGCATGCCTCCGTGTTGTCCCTGTAGCCTTCAACTTGCTATTGATATGAGAGTGACCATGTAAACACAATGTGGGTGCTACTTGCTGAAGACACAAGTTGTTTTGTGTCGAACTGTAAAGGCAGCTTCAGACACTGGAGTAGATAATATATTATCTCAGTTCCAAAGGGAAAAGCCAAAGCTAAACTCATTCTTTTTGAATAAACTAACACAGGATAAACAAAACAATGACCTGAGACAGAAAACTGCTCGCTATAAAATTCGCTCTGGAAGAATGAAGACATTAGATGTCCAAAAATCCATTCTTTGGATTTAATGACCACGGAAAACTGGCTACTTACACATTACAACACTCCTAAAACCAAAACAAATACAATAGGTCCTGTTCTTCTGTGGATTTCAGTTTACCATGAATGGGAAGGCTATTTACTGTCCTGCCAGTTCAATTGCACTACCAATGACATAACCTACCAGTAACCTACCATTCTTGCTTCCTACTTTGTTGACGGCATAGATGAGGACTTTAATCAAAAAGTTTCCATTGCATTACCCTATCACATTCCTCCAGGTTATCCCCATGGCCTAAGGAGGATTTTCACAAGAGCAGTCATTGACTTATTTGTATAATGCATAAAGCTTTGCACAGGGAAACTACTACCTCAAGGTATCGTCAAAAAATAAATAAAACAAAAAAGACCCCAAAATTTGCACCCCCAATGGCTTCCATCTTGATTTTAAATATGACCACAATAATATGGTATTGTAATATGATGTGTCGGTAAGCACATTTTCAGCATTTTGCTACACCATGAGTGTATGAGGTGTATGAAAACAGCAGCGGTGTTGGATTTTAAGCTGGCCGCCACGAAATTGACACCCGCTAAATGGAATAGATTAAGAATTACCTGAAATTCTGAGTCAACGAAGTAGACGGTAAGCCTAAAGCTCGTGTGTCTTCCACTTATGAAATTACACATTTGAAATTATAAGTGAAGTTCAGAAGACCTCTATGAGAAAAGCACATTCAAGAAGTCAGTTTCCCATGTCAGGGTGCAAATTACTGCCCCCTCCCCAGAAACAGGCCTGGGGAAGACACTTGAAGACGAGTGCTCTATGGTTAGGTTTCTGCTTATGCAGACTGGCTGGGCCCAGCCCAAAGAGAAGACATGGGTCTGACCTCCCATGGACCCACCACTTGTGGGAGGAGCTATACGGATCAAGCACAGTGAGGGACGAATGACAGCCAAAAGGTGTGTGTTCTGCCAGACCAATCCTCTGATACTGACTTTGGCTTTTTGGACATGGAATGTCACCTCTCTGGCAGAGAAGAAGCCTTCACTGGTGTGCAAGGATGAGAGAGAGACTGACTAGATATACTCAGGCTCACCTCAACACATAGCTTGTGCTCTGAAACCACCCATCGTGAAAGGGGCTGGACCTTGATTCATTCTGGAGTTCCTTCTGGGGAGAGGTGGCAAGCTGTTGTGAGCATCCTTGTTGCCATCATCTCAGTGCCCACATGTTGGGGTTTTCTCCACTTGAAGAAAGGTGGGAAGACAAGTTGTTGACAGTTTAAAGTACCCATCTTTATGGAGTCCCTATGCGGTGAGCCAGAGGGTGCGCCCCCTGAGGACTCCCTCATCATCCTGGGAAACTTCAACACCAATGTGGGCAATGACAGTATGACTGGGAATGGTGTGAATGGTAGATATGGCCTCTTGATCTGAACTCACAAGGTATTTTGTTGTTGGATTTCTGTGCTCATCATGATTTCGCCATCATCAACACCATATTTGAATATAAGGATGTTGATAAATACATTTGGCACCAGGACACCCTGGGCTGCAGTTCGATGATTGCCTTTGTAGTCATGCCATTGGACAAGTGGCCTTATATTCTGGACCATGGGGTGAAGAGAGGAACTGTACTGTCACCTAATCACCACCTGGTGGTGAATTGGCTCCAATGACAGAGGAGGCTGCCCTCCAGATATGGGAGACCCATCATCATCATCATCATCATCATCATCATCATCATCATCATCATCATCATTTCTTCCCTTGTGGCCTGCACTCAGCCTTATCGCACAGCTGTGTAGAGAATGTACAGCCCATCAGCCAATTTTGCCCTTGAGTCCATCATAGATTTCTATGTCTGTGCTTGATCTATCCCAAGCACCTTTTCTATTTTACACCAGGTCTTATTGGGCGTTCTTTTAACCAACCGCATTCATTTTTGTAGTGCATTGTTCTTCAAGCAGCAAACATGGCCCATATATATATCAGGTATTGCACTTGGTAACAATTCTTCATTGACCATGATTTTCTTATCATATGTAGCTGCCCATTAGTTATCTTCAACACCCAGTTGAGTGATAGGGTCCAGAGCCATATTAATGAAGGTGTTATTCAATGAGATTAGGGACTTTCGATCTTTGATCAGCTCATTGATGTTGAAAGCCATTTTTATATGACATCTGTAGCCCAAATCTCATAAAAGGTTGTGTCATATATAGCAGGGGTCTGTTTAAGTTCTTCAATACTATTTGAGAAGATTACTATATCATTCATGTATAGTACTGTTGTTCTGTCACTTATTTTTCCTGCTGCTGCCGCTCTCTGCCGGTAGTTGCTTTGTCGCACTTCAGTTGGTATTTGGAACTCTACCATTATGCCAGTGTTTGGGAACTGCATCAGTTTTTCATACTTAAAACACCACATGACAAAGTCAATATATATGTTGAAAACTGGGGGCTTTCAAGTGCACCTAGATGGCATCGCACAAATATTTCAAAATAATCCACATATAAGCCACAGATATAATATTACATATTATAAATTATACAGACTTTTGTGCTGGTATAAAAGGCTCTCAAAATTGATCCCAATTTAGTTCAGGCAAATCCTAAGCCAGAGCTACAACCACAAGCCAGTGGAGGCCAGGTACACAGAGTTCAAATGAGCCATGTTCTCATCATCATCATCATCATCATCATCATTTTCTGTAACCGCTTCATCCTAATTAGGGTCACAGGGAGGCTGGTGCCCATCCCAGCCAACTCAGGGTGAGGGCAGAGTACACCCTGGACAGCTCGCCAGGCCATCGCAGGGCGGAAACACGCTGACGGCTTTGCAGCCTACTCTTGTCGAAAGTCAGCAATGGTTCTTTTAGATGCCTCTCACCATAGACAGTGAGAGACATGGCCCGCCTTTGATAACCCAGTTAGCTGCACTGGGAGGACAGTGACAACCTCATGGAGAGTGGGACTCGAACCCCGAACCTTTGGATCAGCGATCCAGCACCCTATACCACTAGACCACCACTGCCCCGCGAGCCATGTTCTCTATTTCCATTATTGAGGTGGTAGTTCTCCTTTTTAAAAATGGGACCGGAGGGTTGGCTCCAAATATCATAGTATCACACATCTCAGTTTACCCAGGATAGCCCAGGATATGCACCGAAATTGGAAGAAGGCTCACCATGACATGATAAGAGAGCAACTGTTAAGACACACATGTGGACTATCAGAACACTGTGGTCAAGTCTGTGGCAATCAATATTAGTAGCACACCATTGAAAGGCAAAAAGCACATAGCAGTATAGCCATAAAAATGTTTCCCCATAAAAAAGAAAAAATAGAAGAATAAAACATGTCCGAAAATGGAGAAGAGAGTAAGATACTTACCCATAGCAGCAAACTGCAAGAACCGGCATGTGAGGTTAAAGTGAAAGGGTAAGAGGAAATTGTGCACATGTGTACAGCATGGGAAGTTACAACAAAATAAGTTTGAGAAGGAAATTGGTGCTTATGAATGAAATAGCAGTTTTTATTAAAACTCCCAAATTAGGCCAAAAAATAACTAGAAAAAGTACCAAAGGAAATGATGTCACCAGGACATGGGCGATATCAAATTAGAGGCGGTACAAGGGACATCCACAAACATAATGGGAAATAGAAAAAGTTGTGGGAAAAATCTTATTTGTATGTCTTATATGTGTATTCTGATTGATGTTTCAGCAACAGCTGATAATAATAGTAATAAGGTAAAAGAAAAATATTTAGTTAAAATTGCAAGAATGATGATTGTGTATACTTTGATATGTTCTAGAAGTGAAAAGAGCGTCAGACAGAGTGATGAGTCTAAAGTTAGAAATTGAAGGTGTGATGTTCAATGTTGTTAATGCCCCACAGGCAGGATGTGAGCTCTCAGAGAAGGAGCGATTCTGGAGTAAGTTAGATGAAGTGATGCAGAGTACCCCCAGAGGTGAAAGAGTGGTCATTGGGGCAGACATCAATGGACATGTTAGTGCAGGCAACAGAGGGGACGAGGAAGTGATGGGCAGGTTTGGTATCCAGGACAGAAACACAGAAGGACAGATGTTGATAGATTTTGCAAAAAGGATGGAAATGACCGTGGTAAATACTTTCTTCCAGAAGAGACAGGAGCACAGGGTGACTTATAAAAGCGGAGGTAGGAGCACACAGGTAGACTACATCCTGTGTAGGCGATGTAATTTGAAGGAAGTCAGTGACTGCAAAGTAGTAGTGGTTGATAGTGTTGCCAAACAGCATAGGATGGTGGTGTATAGGATGACGCTGATGGTGAGGAAGGTGAAGAAGGCAAAGGCAGAACAGAAGACAAAGTGGTGGAAGCTGAAAAGGAAGAATGTCATGTTGTCTTCAAGGAGGAGTTGAAACAGGCGTTGCGTGGTCAGGAACTGCTTCCAGATGACTCGACAAATACAGCTAATGTGATCAGGGAGACCGGTAGGAGAGTACTTAGTGTGTCATCTGGAAGGAAAGTAGATAAGGAGACTTGGTGGTGGAATGAGGAAGGACAGGAGTGTGTACAAAGACCAAACAGAGGGCATATGATGGCGTTTACCGGTGGAGGTATGGAAGTGTCTAGGCGAGGTAGCAGTAGATTTCCTGACAAGAACATTCAACAAGGTCTTAGAGAGTGAGAGGATACCGGAGGAATGGAGGAGAAATGTGATGGTGCCCATTTTTAAGAACAAGGGAGATGTGCAGAGTTGTGGCAACTACAGAGGGATAAAGTTGATGAGCCATACAATGAAGTTATGGGAAAGAATAGTGGAAGCTAGACTAAGGGCAGAGGTCAGCGTTTGTGAACAACAGTTTGGTTTCATGCCAAGAAAGAGCACCACAGATGCAGTGTTTACTTTGAGGATGTTAATAGAGAAGTACAGAGAAGGTCAGAAGGAGCGGCATTGTGTCTTTGTGGATCTGGAGAAAGCATATGACAGGGTGTTGAGAGAGGAACTGTCTGGAGTGTCAGAGAAGTATGTTAGAGTGGTGCAGGACATATATGAGAGATGTAAGACAGTGGTGAGGTGTGCAGTCAGTGTGACTGAAGAGTTCAAGGTGGAGGTAGGACTGCATCAGGGGTCAGCTCTGAGCCTATTCTTGTTTGCTATGGTGATGGACAGGCTGACTGACGAGATTAGACAAGATTTCCCATGGACTATGATGTTTGAAGATGATCTTGTGATCTGTAGTGAGAGCAGAGAATAAGTGCAGGAAAATCTAGAGAGGTGGAGGTATGCCCTGGAAAGGAGAGGAATGAAGGTTAGCCTCAGTAAAACAGAATACATGTGTGTGAACAAAAGGACCCAAGAGGAACAGTGAGGTTACAGGGAGCAGAGAGAAGGAATGTGGAGGATTTTAAGTCCAGTACTTAGGCTCAACAATCCAGAGCAATGGAGAGTGTGGAAAAGAGGTGAAGAAGCATGTGTAGGCAGATTGGAATGGTTGGAAAAAAGTGTCCGGTATGATGTGTGATAGGAGAGTATTGGAAAGAATGAAAGGAAAAATGTACAAGACGGTGTTGAGGCCAGCGATGTTGTATGGTTTAGAAACAGCGGTCCTGGGGAAAAGGCAGGAGCCAGAGCTGGAGGTAGCAGAGATGAAAATGTTGAGGTTCTCTTTGGGAGTAACGAGGATGGATAGGATCAGGAATGAGTCCATCAGAGGGACAGCACATGTAAGAGGTTTTGGAGACAAAGTTAGAGAGGCCAGATTGAGATGCTTTGCACGTGTGCAGAGGAGGGATGGTGAGTACATTGGTAGTAGGATGCTAAGGTTGGAACTACTAGGCAGAAGAGCTAGAGGAAGACCAACGAGAAGATACAGTGGTATGAAAAAGTATCTGAACCTTTTGGAATTTCTCACATTTCTGCATAAAATCACCATCAAATGTGATCTGATCTTTGTCAAAATCACACAGATGAAAAACAGTGTCCGCTTTAACTAAAACCACCCAAACGTTTATAGGTTTTCATATTTTAATGAGGATAACATGCAAACAATGACAGAAGGGGGAGGAATAAGTAACTGAATCATCACATTTAATATTTTGTGGCCCCCCCTTTGGCAGCAATAACTTCAACCAGATGCTTCCTGTAGCTGCAGATCAGTCTGGCACATCGATCAGGACTAATCTTGGCCCATTCTTCTTTACAAAACTGCTGTAGTTCAGTCAGATTCCTGGGATGTCTGGCATGAATCGCTGTCTTGAGGTCATGCCACAGCATCCCAATGGGGTCCAAGTCTGGACTTTGACTTGGCCACTCCAGAACGTGTATTTTGTTCTTCTGAAACCATTCTGAAGTTGATTTACTTCTGTGTTTTGGATCATTGTCTTGGTGCAGCATCCATCCTATTTTTAGCTTCAACTGTCTGACAGACGGCCTCAGGTTTTCCTGCGAAACATCCTGATAAACTTTTGAATTCATTTTTCCATTAATGATTGCAAGTTGTCCAGGCCCCGAGGCAGCAAAACAAATGATAATGACAAAGATCAGATCACATTTGATTGTGATTTTATGCAGAAATGTGAGAAATTCCAAAAGGTTCAGATACTTTTTCATACCACTGTACATGGATGTGATGAAGTTAGTTGGTGTAAGAGAAGAAGATGCAGAGGATAGGATGAGATGGAGGCAGATGATTCACTGTGGCGACCCCCGAAGAGAAAACCGAAAGGAAAAGAAGAAGAAGAAGAAGAAGAAGAAGAAGAAGATGATTGTGTATGCTCTACTTGTGGGAATTTAATCGTACATGTACCTCATTTTACAATAACTTGGCTAATGACTGTTCAGTATTACTGAAATATTTAATTTCCTATGTGCTGTACCAGATTAAGATGTACTTTTTGCTTTTTTTTCTATTATTTTCTTTCACTGTGTACTTTGTACATCCAAGACTGAAGGGTTTATTTTGTATGCAAAATTTTGTATTTTCCAGGTGGGTGATACCTTCCTGGTCAAATCATTGAAACCTAAGAAATTAAGAAAATGTAAGTATGAAGGACCGACAGAAATAGTGGCAATGCCATGCACGGCTGTACTAACCAACTTTTTTCCACAGTGGATCCATGCCCCCAGATTGAAGAAACATCCCAAGTACACACTAACCTGAAGACATGCTCATCTGTTTGAACCCTGCTTTATTGTGATGTTTCTTTGTGTTACAGACTAAAACCCACATGAGTTTCCCACAGGATCTGCTTCGGGCCAGTAACCATTCGTCCAGTTCGGCCACAGACAACTTTCTATAAGCTGTTCGAACAGGACCTGCACACCCAAGCTACAAGAAATGGACAGCAGACCAATACTGTCAGAGTGACGGAGGATAGAACATAGCCATTGACCAGTATGTCTATCCTCATCTTGATCTACATCATAATGCTTGGGGCAGGGTTACCTGCACAAGCACACCGGCATGACAACTCCTTCAGGTAGTTTGCCAATTGGACTGCTGAAGTCATGTTAACACTTCTTGTTATGTCTCTCATATGATACCCCCATGGAATGTTTAAGCCTGATTACATTTTTTATCCTTTATTTTGGATAAAAGGGGGGAATTTATTCATACATGTACCTCATTTTACAATAACTTGGCTAGAGACTGTTCAATCTTACTGAGACATTTAATCTTCTATGTGCCGTACCAGTTTAGGCTGTACTTCTTGTTTTTCTCTGCTATTTTCTTTTACTGTGTACTTTGTATATCTAAGACTGAAGGGTTTACTTTGTACGCAAAGGCTGAGTCGCATTTATCTCTGTTTACATTGCTTTCCTCTTTGTAACTATCAACTAAATATAATTCTGTCCCTCTGTGGAAACTTGCTGTCTACACAGACACACACACACACACACACACACACACACACACACACACACACACACACACACACACACACACACACACACACACCTACCTCACATTATAAATACCAATGCACACCTAGTAACATTGAGAATACTTGAATAAATGCTTGGCTTACGACAAATTCTGGATCCAGTGTAGTGGTTGGGGTGCTGAGTTCATGATCAGGAGGTTGTGCATTTGAATCCCAGTTAGACCCCCACGGTGCTAAGACACTGTGCTGTCTTAACCACAAATGTGCCTCTGTTCACCCAGCAGTATAAATGGGTACCAAAATATACGTACTGGGAAGGTAAGATGAGATGGACTCGCGTCCAATCCAGGAGGAGTTGAACCCCTGGTAGCTTTACGCTATAGAAACCAGGAATAAGCACCCGTCTGGTGAACCACTAGGTTCAGGTGTAAAAAGCCCAACAAAGTACCTTACCTACGTTACTACAAATCTCTATTCTCTGTTTTTTGAAATCTTTTCCAAGGGCTGGCAGAGGAGTGAAGGTGGGAGGCGGGACACAGTGAGAAGAGTGGGGTCATCCAAACAATAGCTATTCTTACAGTAATTTTATGACACCTGTGTATGTTTTAAGGGCAATTAGTGTGTTAATATGAAATAATCATGTTAAAACTCAAAGTAGAGAAAAGAAAGATTCATTAAACAATTTGTGTATAAGGGCAGTGGTGGCCTAGTGGTATGTATAGGTGCTGGATCACTGATGTGAAGGTTGGGGATTCAAGCCCCACTCACCACAGGTTGTTACTGCCCCCCTAGTGCAGCTAACTGGGTTATCGAAGGCCAGCCATGTCGCTCACTGTCTATGGTGAGAGGTTCATGTAAAAAAAACATTGCTGACTTTCAACAAGAGTAGGCTGCAAAGCCATCAACGTGTTTCTGCCCTGCGATGGCCTGGCGAGCTGTCCAGGGTGTACTCTGCCCTCACCCGGAGTCAGCTGGAATGGGCGCCAGCCTCCCTGTGACCCTAATTAGGATTAAGTGGTTACAGAAAATGAACTGAATTTGTGTATATTACAAATCACTATCACGTCTAAGGGAATGATTGATACCACTTCCATAGAGGAAGAAGGAGGCTCAAAGGCAACTGGAGAAGTGAGTGACTAGTCATTTGATGAATCAGGCCAATATAAGGGATCACCAGCATTGGGAGGCAGAGAAGAAGGTGCTGGATAAGAGTAGTCAGACTAGTCAGGCGAGAGTAAAGTAATACTGTATAGGGAGAACCAGGACAAGAAGATGAAGCAGTAGGATAGCCATCAGAAGTAAGACCATCAGTCTAGGTGGATTGGTCACACATCTCTGGTTGAGGCCTGTTTGTACATAACAAGAGGTGCAGGCTGGAATTGGGTAGCTGATAATCTCAGGAAATTCAGGTCAGCAGAGGCTATAGATGGGTGAGGTGGTTAGTGACGTTCTTTGATACTTCTTCTTCTCCTAAAAATGGCACGACAGGCTGACTGGGCTAAACCAGCAGAAAGATGAAAAATTGAGTGGATAATGTGCATATACTGTGACTATGTAATCAACGATAATTTTATGCAGGAGCAAAACTAAATATAATGGAACGCTTAGAAGGCTTGAAGTCCAGGATATGCACCAAACCAGGACGAAAGATCACCACGACATGAGCAAGAAGCAGCAAGTAAGACATAGATGTGGACCAATAGAAAACTGTGTCTAGGACTATGGCAATAAATATTACTGGCACACGAATGAAATGAAAAAATCGCATAGCAGTATAAACATAGAAAGGCTTACTTATAAATAAGGACTAAGAGAAGAATAAAACATGTCCTAAAATAGAGATGGGCATAAGATACTTGCACATGGTAAGAGGGTACAAAGGATGGTGAGCAAAGTTAAGGTGACCAAGACTAAGAAGATTGCAGAGCAAACAAAGCAAGTTATGTACATAGTATGAGAAACTGCAGCCAAATAAGGCTGACAAGAAAACTGGCACTTGAAGTTCAAGCTTCAATTTTATTGAACCGCCCAAATTGGGATAAAAAATAACCAGAAAAAGTATGAAGGGAAATAACGTCACGGGGGTGACAAAGAGGCAGTAAGAGGGCAACTATGAACATAATAAGAAATTAGAAAATAAAATTAAGTTAGGAGACACTAGAGTAGCAAAAAGTGCAAACATAAAAGAAAATTAATTTGAAACAAGGAAGTTGACTCAGCACAACTAAGAGTACCGGAATTTCTGGGGGATTCTCAGGCTGTAGGTTATTTGACTGACTGCTGTTAGCTGACTTCTTTTCTGGCATACTTGATTAATTGATGGTGTGAAAGAAATAAAGAATATCTACCTCTTCTCATCCGGTTGTATTAAGCTTCTTTGTTTTCTATTTAAAAGTTTGAAGTATCACTAGAGCTAATTGAAGAAGAACAAAGGACCTTGCTTTCCACCAACATATGTCCAACTTGGGCAGGAGGGCCTAAGTATAGGTGCTGGATCACTGATTCTAAGGTTGGGGGTTCGAGTCCCACTCACCACAGGTTGTCACTGTCCCCCCCCCCAGTGCAGCTAACTGTTATCAAAGGCTGGCCACATCTCTCTGTCTATGGTGAAGCATGTAAAAGAACTGTCACTGACTTTTGACAAGAGTAGACTGCAAAGCCGTCAGCTTGTTTCCACCCTGCAATGGCCTGGCAAGCCATCCAGGGTGTACTCTGCCCTTGCCAGGAGTCGGCTGGGATGGGCACCATCCTCCCCACAATCCTAATTAAGATTAAGTGGTTACAGAAAATGAAATGATTTCGAATACGGAAATTGACTCAGCACAATCAAGGGTATCAATGCAGGTGCTTCTCTGGGGAGTTTTTCAGACTGTAGGCTACTTGACTGACTGCTGTTAGCTGACTTCTTTTCCTAACATACTGTACATGATTAATGGTGTGAAGAAAATACAGGATACCTGGTTCTTCTCATCTGTTGTGAAAGATTTCTTTGTTTTTACTAAGTCTTTTGTGTTATTTGAGCTAGCATATTCAACGTAATAAGCACCCTGCTTCAATAAGCGGCCCCCAGTGTTTTTAATGTTAGGTCTAATAACCGCCCATGTGTACTGGGAGCAAAATGGTAGATCAAACTTACCAATTTAATTCGACCAGTCTCTGTAACGGTAAAATGAGGCGTTCACTGCCTGTAAAAGTGAGTTAACACTGTATTTCAAGACCTCCTGCCACTGGGGAATGTCTATAATGTTGATCAGTAACAACACATTTCATTGTTCCGCCGTGCTTTAAAAACAGGAAAATATTTTGCTGTGTTCTCTTGGTAAATGTCCAACAACCGATGAACCATTAGAAACTGCTAGAGCAAAACTATGGGATGCTCTGAATGAATGGAGCGATGATCCAGATATGGACCTATCAGAAAGTGATGACGAGGATTTTTCACCCGATTCTCCTGCTCACTATCATCATAAATTTAAAGATGTTCTTGGCCATTTGGTTTTGTTTATGTTCGTGTGGATTGGTTCAACGTGTCATGTGCTACAGTTGACATTCGTGTTGATTGGCTCGATTTTACTTCCAGGAAAATGTTTAAAGGGACAGCACCGGTAGGGAAATGTAAGGGGTCTTTATTTTAAATTATGCTGTTTTCTGTTTATTTTCAGCTTTCATGTAAGCAATTTGGTTGACAACTCAAAATGAATAACACAAATACCAATAAAACTCTTTTATTGTTCTGTTATTATTCATGTTTTCCACTTCGATGGTAATAAGCACTTACCATTCCACTCCATTGGTAATATTTTAATAAGCGCCCACCCACTCCAATTTTTTAAGCGCCCTGGGCGCTTATCACGTCGAATATGGCAGTTGAATAAAAACAAAGAAGATCTAGTGGAACAGATAGGGACCTTTCTTTCCACTGGTGATATTTGGGCTTGGACCCAGGTCTCAGTTTCCAACAACTTCACGGATGAGGCTGCTGTCCTTTTGATTAAGTGGAAGAAGATGAAGATTTCTGATTTGTTTTTATATTACTGAACTTGGGGTTCATCCAATGCAGGGTCTCCAACCCAGTTCCTGAAGAACTAAATTCCTCAGGTTTTATCTCCAATCAAAATTTAATAAATCTTTAGCTGATCAAAAACATCACATCTTAAGGCAATAATCAGATGAGTGAGTGAGTGAGTGGTGAATGAGTGAGTGAGTGAGCGAAGTGAGTGAAGTGAATGAGTATGCGAGAGTGAGTGAGTGTGTGAGAGTGTGAGTGAGTCAGTAAATGAAAGAGTGTAGTGAATGAGTATGTGAGAGACTGTGAGTTAGAGTGAAAGTGTGAGTGAGAGAAAGAGTGAGTGATAGTGTGAGAGCGTGATTGAGTGAGCATGAGAAGGCGAGTGAGAGTGTAAGTGAGAGTGTGAGTGAGAGTGTGAGTGAGAGTGAGAGTCTGAGTGAGTGTGCGGGTGAATGAGAAAGAAAGAGAGTGAAAGTGTGAATGAAAGAGTGAGAGGGTGAGAGAGAGATTGATTGTGAGTGAGAGTGTGTGTCAGAGTCTGAGTGAGAGTGAAAGTGTGAATGTGAGAGTGCGAGAGTGTGGGGCGTAGTGTGAGTGGGTGATTGTGAGTGAGAGTAAGAAGGTGAGTGAGAGTGAGATTGTGAATGTGAGTGAACGTATGAGTCAGAGTGAGGGTGAGAGTGTATGTGAGAGTGAGTGAGTGAGAGTGTACGTGAGTGAGAGTAAGAGTGTGAGTGAGAGTGAGAGTGCGAGTGTGGCTCCCTATGTCAGTGTACAAATACAATGATTGTTTTTAATCTATACCTTTTTCGCTCTTCTCTCGTACTCGAATGCGATCTCTCTCCTCTGATTGAAGGTTCGTTTTGTTAGGATATCGATGATTATTTCTTCATCCACTCCTGGAAATCATAAGAAAGGAATCCACTGTAGTTATTTGCATTGTGTTTTTATGTAGTATACAGTAATGTAGCAGTCACAGATAAGGTGCATCAAGCATTGCAAACATATCAGAGAGCCTGAGGTTCATCGGGGAACTCCACACAGAAACACCTGAGCTTCTTGCTGTGAAGCTGACATGCTAACCACCATGGATCTGTGCTGGCTGAGGTTAATGGATTTATTTTTTCCCATTTTTATAAAAAGAAAAAAAACTCGCGAAGGCTAAGAAAAGAATCCAGCAGCCTCCTTTTTTCCTCGGAGTCAGGAGGTCCAGAATGTCCACTTTTTCTTTGTTAATTTTTCTGTGAATTAACAATTTATCAATGAAAGCATGATGTCAGAGGAGGGTTTTATTTTTTTGAAGTTTTCACTTTTGTAGTTGAAGGACAATCTTTCATTTAAATTCTTCCTGGCTGCAGGTCTTATCATCGTCTCTTCATCAACATGAGTTGGGTTTGCCTTCTTCAAAGTCTTCTGCATGGTAGAATTCCCTCTCTGAATGCTTGTCATCATTCTTCATTTGCTACTCACAGTGAATACAATGTAATATATATATGTTTGTTTGTTTGTTTGTTTGTTTGTTTGTTTGTTTTATTATTTTACAAATAATCAGCAAGGAAAATGTGAAAATAAAACATTTAATTGAAGTCTGTATTTTGGTCAAGTGTTGGAGGCCAAGAAAAAATAATTTTCTGGTATGTTGTTACCTGCCTGATCAACAGTCAATACAATCATGTGTACTGTGGTTGGTGAATAATTAAATAAAAATATTTTATTAAAATTGGAATGCACAAGCGAGGAAACCTGAGTGCTGGAACAAAGCAATCAGAAACACTGATGCATCAAAACAACAAATGGGTTTCTCTTACCTTTGGTTTTGAGGGCTGTATCGATCCAGCCTGCATCCTTCTCCGCATCAAAATTAACAGCTGGTACTACAGTTGGGAAACGAGATTCTTTCCCCTGAGAGAGAGTTTTTGTATGTTTCAATATTTGTAATAGGTTTTACAATATTTTTATTTAAACACACACACACACACACACACACACACACACACAGATATATCAGATATACAGATATGTATATACATATACATCTTACATACTCACCCCTCCATACCCAAGTGTGAGATTACCCAGAAATTCAGACACCAATGCCATTTTAACAGCTCTGGAAAAATATCATCATTACATTCATTTCAGCTGGGAGTTTAAATCATCATCATCATCATCATCATCATCATCATCATCATCATCATCATCATCATCATCATCATCTTCCGCTTAGTCCAGGGTCGGGTCGCGGGGGCAAAAACCTAAGCAAAGGGGTCCAAATGTCCCTCTCCCGAGCCACTTCCTCCAACTCTCCCGGGGGGACACCGAGGCGGTCCCAGACAAGCCGAGAGACATAGTCCTTCCAGCGTGTTCTAGGTCGACCTCGGGGTCTCTTCCCGGTTGGACATGCCCGAAACACCACACCAGGGAGGCGTCCGGGGGGCATTCTGACCAGATGCCCGAGTCACCTCAACTGGCCCCTCTCAATGCGGAGGAGCGGCGGATCTACTCTGAGCTCTCCCCGGATGGCGGAGCTTCTCATCTTATCTCTAAGGGAGAACCCCGCCACCCGGCAAAGGAAGCTCATTTCAGCCGCTTGTATCCGTGATCTTGTTCTTTCGGTCATTACCCAAAGCTCGTGACCATAGGTGAGGGTTGGAACGTAGATCGACTGGTAAATTGAGAGCTTCGCCTTGCAGCTCAGCTCCTTCTTCACCATGATGGACCAGTAAATGCACCGCTTAACAGCAGAGGCTGCAGCGATCTGTCTGTCGATCTCTCGCTCCATCCTTCCCTCACTCGTAAACAAGACCCCAAGATACTTAAACTTCTCCACTTGGGGCAGGACCTCATTCCCGACCCGGAGGGTGCATTCCACCATTGTCCGACTGAGAACCATGGCCTCGGACTTGGAGGTACTGATCCTCATCCCGGCTGCTTCGCACTCAGCTGTGAATCGCTCCAATGAGAGCTGGAGGGCCCGACTTGATGAAGCCAAAAGGACAACATCATCCGCAAAAAGCAGAGATGATATCCGATGGCCACCAAACCAGAACCCCTCATTGCCTCGACTGCGCCTAGAAATTCTGTCCATAAAAATTATGAACAGAATCGGTGACAAAGGACAGCCTTGGCGGATTCCAACTCCCACTGGAAACGAATCCGACCTGCTGTTACCAATACGGACAATACTCTGGCTCCGCTGATACAGCGACCGAATAGCTCGTAGCAACGGATCCGGAACGCCGTACTCTCGGAGCACGCTCCACAAGATCTTTCGAGGGACACGGTCGAAAGCCTTCTCCAAATCCACAAAGCACATGTGGACAGATTGGGCAAACTCGCATGCCCCCTCCAGAATCCTGTGGAGCGTATAGAGTTGGTCAAGAGTGCTGCGGCCAGGACGAAAACCACATTGTTCCTCCTGAATCCGAGGTTCGACTATCGGTCGGATCCTCCTCTCTAGTACCCCTGCATAGACTTTCCCAGGTAGGCTGAGGAGTGTAATTCCCCGATAATTGGAACACACCCTCCGGTCCCCCTTCTTAAAAATTGGGACCACCACCCCAGTTTGCCAATCCAGAGGTACAGCCCCTGATGACCACGCGATGTTGCAGAGACGAGTCAACCAAGACAGTCCTACAACATCCAGAGCCCTGAGATATTCCGGGCGGATCTCGTCCAACCCCGGAGCTCGACCACCGAGGAGCTTTTTGACAACCTCAGTGACCTCCACTCCAGTGATGGGCGGACTCTCACTCGAACCCCCAGGGTTTTCCTCTTCCACGGAGGGCGTGTTGGTGGGATTGAGGAGGTCCTCAAAGTATTCCCTCCACCTCTCGACAACATCCCCAGTCAAGGTAAGCAGCTCCCCACCTCCACTGTAAACAGTGTTTGTGAAGAACTGCTTCCCCCTCCTGAGGCGTCGGATGGTGGCCCAGAACCTTTTTGAAGCCAACCGATAATCACTCTCCAGGCCCTCACCGAACTCGTCCCACGCCCGAGATTTTGCATCTGCGACAGCCTCAGCTGCAGCACGTTTGGCCTGCCGGTACCCGTTTGCTGCCTCAGGAGTCCCACAGGCTTATAAAACCCGATAGGCCTCCTTCTTCAGCTGGACGGCCCCTTTCACCGCAGGTGTCCACCACCGGGTTCGGGGATTACCGCCACGACAAGCAACGACGACCTTACGGCCACAGCTATGGGCTGCCGCCTCAGCAATGGAGGCACGAAACATGGCCCATTCGGATTCCATGTGCCCCGCCTCCTCCGGAACGTGGTTGTAGCTCTGCCGGAGGTGGGAGTTAAAGGCCTCTCGGACAGGGGACTCCGCCAAACGTTCCCAGCAGACCCTGATTACACGCTTGGGCCTGCCAGGTCTGGAAGGCAACCTCCCACACCACCGAAGCCAACTCACTACCAGGTAGTGATCGGTAGACAGCGCAGCTCCTCTCTTCACCCGCGTGTCCAGAACATATGGTCGCAAGTCTGATGACACGACTACAGAGTCAATCATCGAACTGTGACCTAGGGTGTCCTGGTGCCAAGTGCACTTATGGACACCCTTATGTTCGAACATAGTGTTCATGATAGACAAACTATGACGAGCACAGAAGTCCAACAACGAAACACCATTCGGATTCAGACTGGAGAGGCCGTACCTACCGATCACACCCTTCCGGGTCACACTATCGTTGCCTACATGGGCGTTGAAGTCTCCCTCGAGGGAGCGTTGGAGTTTAAATATTAATGATAAATAAAGGAATTATAGGAGGGCACACAATGAATTTCTCCACACCCCTTGTCTCAAAGTTCATAGGCAACTGTTAGAGATAAAGGGGGCAATAAACATGTCACATGACTGCCACGCCTGACAGACATGACTATTAGTTTAAACACAGACTATCTTCCTGCTGTCAGAGTGATCGGACTTAAAAAAAAAAATGTGAGAAACAGCAAAACTTGAGGCAGTGGTAGTCTGGTGGTAGGGTGCTGGATTACTGATCCCAAGGGGGTTCAAGGCCCACTATCACCGAGTTGCCACTGCTGCCCCCCAGTGCAGCTAAATGGGTTGTCAAAGGCCGGCCATGTCTCTCACTTTCTGTGGTGAGAGGTTCATGCAAAACAACCATTGCTGCTTTTGTAAAGAGGAGCGGCATAGCCGTCAACGTGTTTCTGCTCTGTGATGGTCTGGCGAGCCATCCAGGGTGTAACACTCACCCAGACTTGGCTGAGATGAGTGCCATCCTTCCTGCGACCCTGATTAGAATTAAGACGTTCAGAAAATGAGTGAATGAATGAATGTCAGAAAAATTCACAGAAAGTGCAAATCACACACATTCAGAGAAGATAAATTAATTAACCAATAGTTAATAAAGCCTCCCTGAGATGTTCTTAAGAGCTTCCCTGAGATGTTCTTCACTTTTTTGAGTGTTTATAACAATTATCAAGGAATAGATCAGCACGTTTCCGAGAAACAAAGATATCAGAGCTTCTTCACACAAGACTGTAAAGACAACCTCTGATTGTTTAGTTGTTAAAAGTATACAAAAAAAAAAAGAAGGAATGAGGAACATGCAGTGTAGGAACAAAGGTCTTACCTTAGTAGTCTGCTGTGCTGTTTATAGAACCGCAGTACTGCACCTTCAGCTCGGTGAAATTAGTTCTTAAATACCAGCAGTTTATGAGTCCGTATCTGTCTCACACCCACCTCTTCAACCCACACACTGCACAATACGTCACTTATCAGTTTCATCCCTGATTGATCGAGTTAGTAGTGAAGAGTGTGACAGATCTCAGGTTCAGGATACTGAAGACAGAATGACAGCTCTCTCTATTTATTCACTTATAGAACTTCACTTTTATTCTTTTTAATCTCACTCTGAGACAGTTATCCATGTACTGAGCAAAACACATTTACATTTACAGCATTTAGCAGAATCTCTTATCCAGAGCGACTTACAAAAGAGCTTTAACATCTCTATCAAGTGAATATATTCTTATACTGGTTATACAGACTAAGTAAATATCAGTGGGCAGGTGTTGTGTGTGGGGTTGTTACACACACACACACACACACACACACACACACACACACACACACACACACACACACCACCCTCCCTATCTCTCGGTTGGAGCAGCTCTCTCCCGTTACTCTCTCTCTCTCTCTCTTCACTCTACCCAAAGTACCATTTGCACTTTTTTATCTACCTGTAACATTTACATTCACATTAACAGAATCTAACAGGCGCTCTTATCTTATAGAAGTGTTTAAATGTTACTATCTGTGAACACATTCTTATACATATACAATAAATACATTATTGTGTGTGTGTGTGTGTGTGTGTGTGTGTGTGTGTGTGTGTGTGTGTGTTTGTGTGTTTAATAGTGCAAATCTGGGTCCTGCTGAAAAATTCATTTGAAGACACCCAGTGATTCAGCTGTCCAGACATCCAGAGGAAATTCTTTCCACCACCTACAAGCCATGGGCAGTGATGGTCTAGTGGATAGGGTGTACGATCGCTGATCCTAAGGTTGGTGGTTCGAGTCCCCACAGGGTTGTCACTCCCCCCCCCAGTGCAGCTAACTGGGTTATCAAAGGCAGGCCATGTCTCTCACTGTCTATGGTGTGAACCATGTAAAAGAACCATTGCTGACTTTCATAAAGTACCCCATAGGGACTGTGCAGCAAATCCTCTGGCTTCTACTTCTAATGGAAAAAGCCAACACTTCCAGCCTTATTGCTGGCACTATCCAACCAACTCAGTATATTTGGCTTTCTTGTGTTCAAATGTTTCCTTACATCTTGTACTGAGAGATTGATGATTATAATACTCTTGTTCTTAGCTGACCAAATGACAGTATCAGACCTCAGAGTGGTTTAGACTATGTCTTGGAAAACCAGCCTCTGTCTCAGGTCTACTTTTATTTCCCACTGATCAGACTCGTAAATACTGGTGATGTTGGTTGTGCCATTGTAATTTTTCTAGCTTCTCCCTCTCACAAAGTTGATAAATTCTCTTGTGTTCTTGGGGTCTCTCTTCTTTCTGCTTTCTCTTTCTAATGTGCCTGCCAGTTCCCGTAGAACTTTATCATGCCTCCATTTATATCGGCCTTGACTTAATGCTACATTAAAGGATGACAATACGTGCTCCATTGTACTTGTTTTATTGTACAATAGGCACTTTGGATTTTCTCTCAGATCCCTTCTTTGCAGGTTGGCTGGTGATGGTAGAAGGTCGTATACAGACCTCAGCAAAAAAGCTCAATCTGAAAGGGTCGTATTGCCAATCTTCACTCGGGTCAACTTTTATCTGTAGTTGTCCATCTTGTCCATACACCCTACAGCCCTAATTCAACTGCTCTTAATTTGTGAGATTCCTCTTCAGTGAACCCTACTTTGCCCTAGACCATTTTTCTCCGGTCTCTGCCTGATGCAGCAGACCATTGTGGGGTGCTAGTAATTCTGAGGCTTTGCCGTCAACTGTTATGGTAATTATGTCTTTCAGTTTTAGCCTACTCTCTGCCTGCCCCACTGCCTGGCTTCTTTCCTCCCTGTACTGGTTTCTAAGTCTGCTTTCCTGATCATCTCATCTTTGGAGTCTTTCAGAGTCATCAAGAGTCTTACTTTTGCAACTTTACATTCTTTCACAACAGAAGAGACGTAGTTTTCGTTGATTAGTTCTTCCATACAGGCCAATGCTTATAAAGCTTGGTTGTACACCCAGCCATCACTGCAGTTACTTGTTGATGATCCTCTCCCATCCTTCCACTGCTGTACTGGCAATTTTGTAAAGCATGAGTGGCCATAGTAGCCTTGGCAACAGTCCATGCTGGTAAAGCCAAACCTTGAACTTTTCTAGTAATCCTGTCTGGTCTATTTGCCTTAGGTTTTCGAAGAGCTGATTTTTAACCTGTGCCATGCTATTCTTATCTTTCAGGTTTGGATCATAGCACTTCCCCAGGCACTTGATTGGGTTATCCACAATAGATGGAATGCTTTCACCTTGTTCTTGGATGGCGAATCTCTGGCTTGTCTGTCGCTTCTTGATTATGAGGCCCCTAGACATCTTGGCTTTGAATTTCATCCTTGCCCAAGTAACAGGTTCTTCAAGTGCTGTCAGTATCCACCTGGACTGAGCAGGGGGTTTTGTTGTCATTGTGGTTCATTCCCATAAAGACTAGTACCACAGAGATGGTGCAGCCGATAACTATTCCTTTTTCCAACCTCTGCTACTGGGTCATTTTGTTAAATACATACCATCAAAATAATCAGTGATGATCCCCTTGGTGTGATCAGGAATATGCTAGCTGTGTAGCGCCTCTTCAACCAGCTTGTGTTGAATGGTGCCATTTCCATTGGCTAGGTCTAACGACCTCACTGTTAGGTCTTGGTTATTCATCCTTCTTTCTCTAATGAGCTAGCTGATGCAAGCTGTGTGTTCTACACATCTTGAGAACCCTGGAACTCCACCCCTCTGTACTGAAATGTAAATATATTTGTTTGCTGTTGGTTAGGAGGTTATCCACTTGGCAAAGACAGCAAATGAGATTTTCCCTTCCACAATCAGTAGAGCAGAAGTCATCTGTTTTAGAGTTTTTTCCTTTGAGATGAATATTTATTCTGCTTGTTTGAAGCAATCTTGTACTTTGCCTTTCCTTCATACAAATCTTAGCAGGGTCGACACTAGACCAGGACATATCTTATAGACTGTGTAAGGGACATTGTTTGGTCCCAGAGCTGATACTGATCTTGTGTTCCTGAGATCTTGTGTTCTACCTCTTGAACTTCCGTTAAGGTTGGTTCTGAGCCAGCTAAACTAATGGTCGGTGCTGGAACTGGCTGAATCTTTGGACAGTTGCCCAGGGGTTGGTTCCTTATTGAATCAGAATGAGTTTCTTTGCAGTACTTCTTGGTTTCTTCCATGCTGCTCTCTAACTTTCCTGATTGTTCCTGGTCAAGGAGTTTATTAGAGAACTGATCTGGGTTAGCAATGAACTCAGCTCTTTTTTTGCTTTCTTATTATTATTCTCTCTTGTTCTCTTGTTCTCTCATTCTTCCTCAAAGTCAGAAGGCGTGCCCTGTAGTCATCACGAAGTTGACAGAGGCCTTCTTTTCCAGACTGGCTAGACTTCCTGTATTGCATCATGTGTTGTCACAATTCCATCCTAAGTTTCTTTATCTCTTTCTGTCTCTTGCTTGGCAGTGCCTCATGTTTGGGGACTCTCTTATCCTCCAGGCCACACCTCTCCTTTCCGATTGCATGAATGAACGTTGACATACTATTTAACTTTCCGTCCACTGGTCCTTGCAAGGCTTAATCCAGGATACCAGTAAGGTCTTCATCCAGCTCTTTCCAAGCTTGCTTGTGTAATGTCTTGGGCCAGGTGATCCTTGATTTCCTTCCTATGGATTGTTGCTCCTAGGTGCTGTGCACCGTGTAGGATGTACAATTTCCCCTGTCTGTGTACTCATCAGATGAGGGTATTTCTCACAGACAAAACTGTTTTCCTTCTGGTCCACTGACGAACTCTGGCTGCCGTCTTGTGGTACCTTGGCAACTAAAAGGTGCCTAGTACTGAGGGTTTGCTCCTGACTAGGATCCTTTTCCGGCTCAACAGACTTGGTATCTGTGTGTTGCTGCTGAGCTCCCGTGCTCTTGCATCTTGATTTCACTTGATGGATACGCAATCCATGGAGGTTTTTACATGTCTTTCCACAAGTGCACTTCACTACTGCTGTTGTTCCAGTCAAAGTCAATTCGACTAGCCGTGTTGTTCTCTGTAAATTCATCCGTGCGTGTCTTTAATCTCCACCCCATCCCCCTCTCGGAAGACTCTAATGGTGTTGTTCTGAATTTAGTTCTGTAATCCTGTTCTGTAGTTCTGTAAAAATAATCTGGAATACTTATCTAATATTGCTGCAGAATTAACTAGGAATAAGACCTTAAATAAACTGTGTAAACCATCGATTTATAGCAGTCACAATTTTATTAACTTTTTTAATGTTAAAATTGAAAATATCAGGCAAAAAAATCGATTCCCTAAATTTAAAGATGTTTGTTAATAACTAAAACAGTAAATAATAATAATAATAATAATATAACATCAGTAGGTCCACAAGTTGAGTGTTTTAGCCCCATTCAAAAAATAGAACTAATCTCATTAATTTCCACATCGGTCATCAACCTGTGTGTTCGATCCAGTCCCTCCATGTTTCTTTAAAAAGTATTGTCAGAAGTGATCAATCCTTTATTAAATGTAATAAATTCTTCCCTCAGCACTGGTTATGTACCTAAATCCTTTAAACCAGCACTTATCAAACCTCTGACTAAAAATCCTGATCTTGACCCATATCAGCCGTCCAACTATAGACCAACATCAATCCTCCCTTTTATTTCTAAGATCTTAGAAAAAGCTGTAGCACAGCATTTATATTCATGTCTTTGTAGGAATAACATTCACGAAATGTATCAGTCAGTATTTAGGCCTCATTAGAGCACAGACACAACACTCGTTAAGGTGGTAAATAACCAACTGGTGGCCTCCAACCATGGCTGTGTCTCCCTGGTTGCGTTGTTTCACCTTAGCCTTTGACACTATTGCTCACACAATTCTCCGTGACAGAGTAGAAAATGTTGTTGGAGTTAAGGAAACCACCCTCTTCTGGTTTAAATCTTATTTAACTGACCATTATCAGTTTGTAGATGTAAATGGTGATTTCTTTGTATGTTCTAATGTTAAGTTTGGTGTTCCACAAGGTTCTGTCCTAGGCCCATTGTATTTCTCTCTGTACATGCTCCCTTTGGGTAAAATCATTTGTGATCATGGTATTCGCTTTTATTGATCGGCTGATGCTACACAGTTACAGTATATATTTCAGCAATGCCAGATGACAGACATCAGCTTAAATTTGAAATGTCTAAAGGACATTAGACACTGAATGCTTACTAACGCCCTTGTTTTAAACTCTGATAAGACAGAAGTTCTTGTAGAGCGCAACTTTTGACACTATTGATCACAGTTACCTCCTGACACGTCTTGATGTAGAATTTGGAATATGTGGATTAGCACTGAAGTGGATTCAATCCTACTTTACTGGCAGAACACAGAGTGTTGCGGTCAATGGAACTTTATCTAGCACTATTCCACTTCAGTGTGGCGTCCCACAAGGATCTGTGTTGGAACCCACACTGTTCGGTCTTTACATCAGACCTTTTGGCCATATAAGTGACAAGCACAAGCTCTTGCATCATCTGTACGTGGATGACAACCAACTGTACAATTTGTTTGCACCTAATCCCACAGCTGCTACCATAGCTATCTCACAAACATCGGACTGTTGTGATGAAATAAAACTCTGGGTGACCAAAAACAAACTGCAGTTAAACTCGGAAAAAAAAAGAAGTTATCTTCATTGGCCCACCACAGAGGCGCCAAAAATGTAAAGTCCACTCTGTAAGGGTGGACAAATCTGAGATACCCCTGTCATCTCACGTGAAAAACCTGGGCGTTGTCATCGATTCTGATCTCAGCCTGGGCAAGCAAGTCAGTCATCTGTCAAAAGTCTGTAACCTACAATTACGGAACATTGGCAAGATCAGACCCTGTCTCACAAAGGAAGCCACAAAAATCTTAACTCTCTCGCTCATCATTTCTCGTTTGGATTATTGTAATAGTCTTCTTGCCAACTCTACAAATATAAATCTCAACAGACTCCAAATAATTCAAAATAAAGCTACTCGCCTCATCACTCTTTCATCAAGTCAAGTCAAGCCATATTACACCCAGCCTTCAAGAACTTCACTACTAGCTTCCTCTGAAACAGCGGATTGACTACAAGCTCCTGTGGCTAGCATACCAGTGCTACTCTCACACTGCCCTACAGTACTTGTGTGATCTACTTCCACTGTACTGTCCCTGCAGATCACTTCAATCTGAAAGCAAACACCTGTTCACTGTGCCCAAAGTGAAGCTCTCCAGTTATGGAAAGAAATCCTTTGAGTTTGCTGCAGCCACCATTTGGAACAATCTCCTGCTTAATGTCCGTCAATCAGAAAGTTATTCCACATTCAGAACCTCAGTTAAAACTTATCTATTTCGCCAAGTCTTCTTCTGAACACTCCCCAGAGCGCTTTGAGCAGACAGTGGGACTCTGACACAGTCTCTGTTTATAACACAGGATTAAAAACATACTTGTTTAGTGGAGCATTTAGTTAAAAGCCTTTTATTATGTAAAGGAGCAGATCTGGAGGTCTCAGGCATACAAAGTTTTGGTAAACTGTGATGTTGAGATGCTGTCGCTCCCCCACTCTACATGCTCACCCAGGTCTGTCGACAGTGGGGTGGCTGATTGCCCCAATGTCACAGGGAGCCCTCATGTCTGTCTTCCTTCTGGTTCTCTCTTAGTTCTGCTGCCATAGTCAGTCATGCCGGAGTCCCTGCTGCACTCAGAAATAATAAATTCGTCTATTTTGGCATTACACTACTATGAGTCTCTCTCTGTTTTTGTTGAGGTACACATTCTCCTTCTGGGATGCCGGTGATCCTGGTCCTTCTGCTCTCTGAGTCCTGTGGTCTGTCCTGGTGTGCTGATGCTGGCTGGAGTCCTCATCTTGGAAGCCCATTCCTCCTGCTGATGAAGATCTAAATTGACACAGATGTGCACTAACAGGCTATGAACATGACTTTTCACTGCTGATGATATTAACTCTCTTTCCCACAGTTATTTAGGACTTACAATGTGGTAAAACCAACAGGACTACATTTTAGACTGTAATGAATTTCTTGTATATGGTTTGTATTTGTATGGTTCCACCCAAATGAGGATGGGTTTCCCTTTTGGACTTGGTTCCTCTCAAGGTTTCTTCCTCGCATATATTGAGAGTTTTTCCTTGCCACCATCGCCGCAGGCAACACTCATTCGAGATGTGTAGGTGTAATAGGAAATGTTTAAATTGTTTTATACTTTGTAAGCCTCTACTTTTACCGTTTTACTGTGTGAAGCTGCTTTGTGACAATGTCAACTGTAAAAAGTGAGAAACAAATTCAACTGAACTGAATCGATTCAAACTGAACAATAATAGGGAAACAGCTTGAGTAAGTAAGCTTTAAAAAAATCATTACAATTTAGATCAAAGCGAAAAAGTGTAAACCTCGAGAAAAAAATTATTGTTTTATTCTGAACAATAACATTCCATTTTTAGTGAACCAAACCAATTAAAACAAATATCATTAATCGCCATAAGAAATTGACTAAATAACTGACATCAGACACCTTGAATGACTGATTCACCACGTTTTCCAAAACTTGAACTTCGACGAAAAAATTCATTAAAGTATTTCATACTTTTTTCTGTAATGAATGTAATTGTTTGGATGAAATGTCAGTAATTAAGAAGCAACAATAAAACAGTAAAAATAAAATTGTCTGAGTAGCTCTTTTAATATTAAGGGTAGGAACATTTACACACACAATGGGGTGAGAAAAGAATTGGAACTAAACAGCTATGTGTTCATGAAACCTGAAGTTTCTGAGAATAATCAGAGTGAAAGGATTTGAATTATAATGAAAACAAAGATTGAACTCTGGAAGGATGGAAAAAAGTCATGCAACCTGGTGAGTCCACAGTGATTGGTGTGTCAGGGTAAGAACTGAAATGCATTAAGTCAGTCAGACAGACAGATAGACATTTTATTCAGTATATATATATATATATATAAAACAATAAAATAAAAGGACAGGACAAAGACTTTCTATTGAAACTCCATTTCTATTGAATCCTCTCTCTTCAGGTGATTATAGAAGAATCTTAAAGATTAGTTAATCTTAGATCTTATTAAGATTAGTAAATCTTAGATCTAGAAGATCTTCTTCTATAATGAAGACATCGAAAAAGGAGAGGCGGGAGGCATGTCCGTAGGCAGAGAGAGAAGAGGAAAGGCATGAGTCCAGGACTTAAAATAGTAGGGCCTTTGAATGTTGGAACTATGACAGGAAAAGGTAGAGAGCTGGCTGACATGATGCAGAGGAGGAAGGTGGACATACTGTTTGTTCAGGAGACCAGGTGGAAAGGTAGCAAGGCTAGAAGCTTAGGAGCAGGGTTTAAGGTGTTTATTCATGGTGTGGATGAGAAGAGAAATGGAGCAGGAGTCATCTTGAAGGAGGAGTTTGTCAGGAATGTTCGAGAAGTGAAAAGAGTGTCAGACAGAGTGATGAGTCTCAAGTTAGAAATTGAAGGTATGATGTTCAATGTTGTTAGTGCTTATGCCCCACAGGCAGGATGTGAGCTAGAAGAGAAGGAGAGATTCTGGAGTGAGTTAGATGAAGTGATGCAGAATACCCCTAGAGGTGAAAGAGTGATCATTGGGGCAGACTTCAATGGACATGTTGGTGCAGGAAACAGAGGGGACGAGGAAGTGATTGGCAGGTTTGGTATCCAGGACAGGAACGCAGAAGGATAGATGTTGGTAGATTTTGCAAAAAGGATGGAAATGGCTGTGGTAAATACTTTCTTCCAGAAGAGACAGGAGCATAGGGTGACTTATAAAAGCGGAGGTAGGGGCACACAGGTAGACTACATCTTGTGTAGGCGAGGTAACTTGAAGGAAGTCAGTAACTGCAAAGTAGTAGCGGGTGAGAGTGTTGCCAAACAGCATAGGATGGTGGTGTGCAGGATGACACTGATGGTGAGGAAGGTGAAGAAGGCAAAGGCAGAGCAGAAGACAAAGTGGTGGAAGCTGAAAAAGGAAGAGTGTCAGGTTGTCTTCAAGGAGGAGCTGAAACAGGCTTTGGGTGGTCAGGAAGTGCTTCCAGATGACTGGACAACTACAGCTAATGTGATCAGGGAGACAGGTAGGAGAATACTTGGTGTGTCATCTGGAAGGAGAGGAGATAAGGAGACTTGGTGGTGGAATGAGGAAGTGCAGGAGTGTGTACGAAGGAAGAGGTTAGCTAAGAAGTGGGACATAGAGAGGACTGAAGAGAGTAAACAGGAGTACAGCGAGACACAGCATAAGGCGAAGGTAGCGGTGTCAAAGGCCAAACAGAGGGCGTATGATGACTTGTATGCTCGGTTGGAAAGTAAAGAGGGAGAAAATAATTTATACAGGTTGGCACAGCAGAGAAATAGAGATGGGAAGGATGTGCAGCAAGTTAGAGTGATTAAGGACAGAGAGGGAAATGTATTGATTGATGACAGAAGTGTGCTGAGAAGATGGAAAGAGTACTTTGAAGAGCTGATGAATAAGGAAAATGAGAGAGAAAAAAAGAGTAGAAGAGGTGACTGTTGAGGACCAGGAAGTAGCAAAGATTAGTAAGAGTGAAGTGAGGAGAGCATTGAAGAGGATGAAGCATGGAAAGGCAGTTGGTCCTGATGACATACCTGTGGAGGGTTGGAAGTAGATTTCCTGATAAGAACATTCAACAAGGTCTTAGAGAGTGAGAGGATGCCAGAGGAATGGAGAAGTGTGATGGTGCCCATTTTTAAGAACAAGGGAGATGTGCAGAGTTGTGGCAACTACAGAGGGATAAAGTTTATGAGCCATACGATGAAGTTATGGGAAAGAATAGTGGAAGCTAGACTAAGGGCAGAGGTCATCATTTGCGAACAACGGTTTGGTTTCATGCCAAGAAAGAGCACCACAAATGCAATATTTGCCTTAAGGATGTTAATAGAGAAGTACAGAGAAGGTCAGAGGGAGCTGCATTGTGTCTTTGTGGATCTGGAGAAAGCATATGACAGGGTGCCGAGAGAGGAACTGTGGTATAGCATGAGGAAGTCTGGAGTGGCAGAGAAGTATGTTAGAGTGGTGCAGGACATGTATGAGAGATGTAAGACAGTGGTGAGGTGTGCTGTCGGTGTGACAGAAGAGTTCAACGTGGAGGTGGGACTGCATCAAGGGTCAGCTCTCAGCCCCTTCTTGTTTGCTATGGTGATGGACAGGCTGACAGACGAGGATAGACAAGAATCTCCATGGACTATGATGTTTGCAGATGACATTGTGATCTGCAGTGAGAGCAGAAAACAAGTGCAGGAAAATCAAGAGCGGTGGAGGTATGCACTGGAAAGGAGAGGAATGAAGGTTAGCCTCAGTAAGACAGAATACATGTGTATGAATTACAAGGACCCAACAGGAACGGTGAGGTTTATGGGGAGCAGCGATAAGGAAGGTGGTGGATTTTAAGTACTGAGGCTCAACAATCCAGAGCAATGGAGAGTGTGGAAAAGAGATGAAGAGGCGTGTGCAGGCTGGTTGGAATGGTTGGAGAAAAGCGTCTGGTGTGATGTGTGATAGGAAGATATTGGCAAGAATGAAAGGAAAAGTGTACAAGACGGTGTTGAGGCCAATGATGTTGTATGGTTTAGAAACAGTGGCCCTGGGGAAAAGATTGGAGACAGAGCTGGAGGTAGGATGATGAAAATGTTGAGGTTCTCTTTGGGCGTAACGACGATGGATAGGATCAGAAATGAGTACATCAGAGGGACAGTACATGTAAGACGCTTTGGAGACAAACTCAGAGGCTCGATTGAGATGGTTTGGACATGTACAGAGGAGGGATAGTGAGTTTATTGGTAGTAGGATGCTGAGGTTGGAACTACCAGGCAGAAGGCCCAGAGGAAGACCAAATAGACGAGTCATGGACGTGGTGAAGGAAGACATGAAGACAGTTGGTGTAAGAGAAGAAGATGCAGAGGATAGGGTGCGATGGAGGCAGATGCTTCTGGGCCTCGACCGATCAGGTATGAATTTCGTTTTGATCACTTGCATCACAATTTTGGCAGAAGTTTTATGCCGGATGCCCTTCCTGTCACAACCCTCTGCATTTATCCAGGCTTGGGACCGGCGTGAGGGTGAACACTGGCTTGTGCCCCCCTTCACAGCTGCATTAATTCAAATGCATTATGTGATGTACTTATAATGCATGGTGTTCACTGTACAAGCCTCTGGAGGCGGGGTTATGATTTGGGGTTACTCCAGGCTCAGCAACATTAATATGTTAATAAAATGAAGCAGCCGATAATCTGAATGAGCAGGTTATCACATCAGTGCACTTTTTCTTCCCTGATGGCTCGGATATAAAATGGGGATTCAAATAATGAAAGAGTGGTTCAGGGAGCATCAGGAACTGTTTTCACATATCTATTGGCCCCTCAGAGTCCTGTACAGTGCAGTGCAGTGTATATCTCCATCACCAGAAGCACAGTTGGGTGCGTAAGTGTAGACTTTCACTGTAGACTTTTCTGTTTATAATTTAAATGACTGCTATTTTTTCATAGTTTCTGTATTTTTACATGCTCAAAAATAATTGGACAATTAGAAAGCAGTTTCATGGACAGGTGTACCGTTTTCTTGTTATTTATGACATACTAAATGTTAATGGAAAATCTCTGTAGATGAACCAAAGATTTATTTCTGACTTATTTAATACAGTCACATTATATAAACATAAAAATCAGAAATATAGTCAGATTTATTTGTAAAACACAGATGACATGGCCACATAGTGACCTTACATAAATATTTACTGTATGTAAAGTTCAAGCATGAAGTTTTAATCTGTCCCTTTTTAAACCCCCTGTAGATCCAGATTCAAAAGGAAAACCCAAATTGGTGTGTTGTCAATATAGCATATTGTAGTTTTCTTGGTAAATAAAATGTACTCCAGATTCTCTGAGCATGACTGCGATATTTCTATGTTACTGGTGCTCAAGGTGTGTCCGACAAAAATGGCTTTACTCCAATGCCTGTGCAGACTTTTGGACCTAAAAGACTCCTAAAAGAGTAGGAATAAGGATTTGTAATTTGAATTTGTGTTGATGGAAATGGTTTCATATTTTTGTATTGAATACTTTGGTTTGCTTGGTTTTTTCATATTCAAAATATATTGAGACAATATAATGACACCATAAATAAGGTGGGAGAGGCATTCCATGAATGTCTAGAATAAATTGTGACAATTCTTCACAGATCGTGTTTGATCAGTTTAGGCTAAAGCTTTTATATTCACAGAATGTTTATGTTCACTATCTTCCCAGAGCAGCAGCCACCCTCAGTAAACATTAACTTTTGTTTGGTTGCCACCACAGTGGCGTGGTGGTTAGCATACCAGGAAGCCAATGAAGAATGTGTAGCAGTGCAGTGGTGTGGAAGAACTTAGGAAGGTTGAAAATACGGTATGCTGGTGTATTTTCAATCTGTTTCAGATGTGGAATGGTGATTAGAGGCAGACCTGCCAGGAGAGAGTTACAGTCGTCAAGCCTCGGGATAATAAGGAGAGTGTAAACATAGCATCTCACCCAAAGGCAGCGCAGAGTGGCTCTAGCTCTCCTGTGGCCTGGACAGAGAAACTTTGTAAATGATGGATAAATTAATGAAGATTGAGTATTGGGTGTTCCTGTGTAGAGTTTGCCTTTGCCGTGTTCTTCTCGTGTTTGAATGGGTTTCATCTGTGTACTCTGTTTTTTTTTCCCAAAATCAAAAGATATGCACATTAGGATAATTGGTTGTTCCAAATTGACCCGGTTGTGAGTTAGTGTGAATGATTTTGTGTGTGTGTGTGTGTGTGTGATGGGGGGGGGGGGGGGGGGTAACCTTCCAGTGGACCGGTGAGGTGTTCGGGGTGTACCTTGCCTTCACCCAGAGTTGGATGAGAAAGGCCGGATTGGAAAATGAATTAATAACTAATTAATTATTTAAATATATTTCTATGAATAAAAGTGCCTGGGTATGCATGACTTCCCTCCCTCCCTCCATCCCTCTCTCTCTTTCTCTCTCTCTATGCCCCCTTCACTCTTTCTTCCTTCTCTCGTTCTTCTGTCACAGGACAACATACAATTCACCAAAAACAGTAATTTATCAAAGTAACACTTTATTTTATTTGATAAATTCACATTATGAACATACAAAAACAGTGGTGGAGGTGGGGGGGGGGGTTTCTAGAAGTCCAGGTGTTTATTTCCATCAGAAATACAAACTGGATTAAGTTGTGCTTTGCTGATCCGACTAACTGAGTCAGAGAGATCAGGGGGCAAATGCATCCTCTGGGGACAGAGAGAGAGAGAAAGAGAGGGGGGGGGCAAGTGGGGGCGAGGGGGCGGAAGAAAGAGAGAGGCAGGGAGAAAATGAAAGAAGGAGGGAGGGAGGGGAGAGAGAATGAGAGGGAGGGAGAGCGAGAGAAAGAGAAATGGAGAGAAAGAAAGGGAGGGAGGGAGGGAGAGTAAGAGAGAGAGAGAGAGAGAGAGAGAGATAGAGAGAGGTAGAGTGAGGAAGAGAAGGGGAGAGAGGGAAAGAGGAGGAAAGAGATAGAGGGAGAGAGAGATTGAGAGAGAGAGAGGGAGGGAGAGAGAGAGAGAGGGAGAGAGAGAGAGAGAGAGAGAGAAAGAGGTTAATATATTTATAAAATCAGGAAGCTGGGTGGTCGCAAGAAACTGTACAAAAGCTGAGCTGATTGAATTTTTGCACCAGGAGTGAAATAAAGATTCACAAAAGTGCACGCTGAGAGCACACGGAGCGAGTGTGCCAAATACACTGAAAGCATGCTGGGAGCACACCGAAAGCATGCCAAAAACACCCAAGAGCAGACTGAGAGTGTGCCAAGAGCAAACAGAGAAAACACACCAGGGAAAACAAAGAGTGCACTGAGACCATGCCGAAAACACACTGAACACAGCGAAGACATGCCCAGAGCACACAAGAGCATGGCAGACCACGCCAAGAACAAAGTGTGTGTGTTCTGTATGTGTATCAGCATGTCTTTTGTTAGTGTGGGCATATGTGTGTCTTGTTTATGTGTGTATACATGTGAATGCCTGTTTGTGTGTTCATGCACATGTGTTCATGTGTGTGTGTGTGTGTGTGTGTGTAAGACCTTCGAATTAGGGATTTCTGTCCACCAGAGTCCTGTGCGCTGTCTACTCCTTTCGTTTCAAAAAGGAAAAAAAACTGCCTCTTCCCACCGCTATCTGTCTTCCTTTCGGCTTTTTCCCTTTTACTCGGGAGTCGCCACAGCGAATCATCTGATTCGCATGTTTGATTTGGCAGAGGTTTTTACGTCGGATGCCCTTCCTGTCACAACCCTTTTAGCAAGGGACAGAAACACGCTGACAGCTTTACAGCCTACTCTTTACGAAAGTCAGCAATGGTTCTTTTACATGAACCTCTCACCATAGACAGTGACAGACATGGCCCGCCTTTGATAACCCAGTTAGCCGCACTGGGGGGACAGTGACAACCTTGTGGAGAGTGGGACTCGAACCCCCAACCTTTGGATCAGCAATCCAGCGCCCTATACCACTAGACCACCACTGCCCCTTCCCACCGCTCTCATATTATAAAATTTATTTGAGCACTTGGTCATTCCGCTGTCAATGTACTTACTGCTCAAGCTGCTTTTCACAACAGACAGAGATAAAATAATCCATTAAGTTTACTCAGTGAATTGCTGTATGTTTTTTATTTACTGTACCTTTACCAGAACCACCAATTTAACCACTCTGGATTTTCCTTATCACCGCAATTTGGAAACCTGAGCTAGTTGTTTACGTGTGTCCAAAATTGATAACAATCCCTGGCTTTAATTATTGTGGGGCCGGTGGTGTAGTGGTTAGAGTGATGTGCTCATGATTGGGAGGTTGTGAGTTCAAATCCCAGTGAGACCCCCACTGTGCTAAGACCCCTGGTCAAGGTCTTAACCACAAGTGTGCCTCTGTTCACCCAGCAGTATAAATGGGTACCAGTAAAATATACTTGGGAAGGTAACCTGCGATGGACTAGCATCCTATCCAGGAGGAGTTGTACTCCTGGTCGCTTCACTCTACGGAAACTGGGGATAAGCACCGGTCCGATGAGCTACTGGGCTCGGGTGTAAAAAGCCTAAAAGGACTTTACCTTACCGTGCCTGGCTTTAATTATTAAAATCCTCTTTCTGGGTAATTGTGCTCCTATCTGACATGGAATAAACGCATGTCAGAGGAAGGCGGTTTTATGCACTGATCCGTGCTGTTCTCTCTCTCTCTCTCTCTCTCCCACACACACACACATACACACATTCGTGTTTTAGCTTCGAAATCAACAGTGCTGAAATAACATTTGGTCAATAAGCTAAATCTGAGCAGCTAATGCTGGAATACACAACTACCGTATTCGACTTGATCAGCGTCCAGGGCGCTTTAAAAATTGGAGTGGCTGGGCGCTCATTAAAATGTTAAGAGCAGAGTGGAACGGTAAGTGCTTGTTACCATAGAGGTGGAAAACATGAATAATAACAGAACAATAAAAGCGTTTTACTGGTATTTGTGTTATTCATTTTGTGGTATCAACCAAACTATTTACATGAAAGCTGAAAATAAACAGCATCTTCTTCTTTTCCTTTCGGCTGCTCCCTTCAGGAGTCGCCACAGTAAACCATCCGCCTCCATCTTGCCCTGTCCTCTGCATCCTTCTTCTCTTACTCCAATGACCTTCATGTCGTCCTTCACCACATCCAAATATCTCTTCTTTGGTTTTCCTGTAGGCCTTCTACCTGGTAGTTCCAACCTCAGCATCCTACTGCCAATATACTCACTATCCCTCCTCTGTACATGTCCAAACCATCTCAATCTAGCCTCTCTGACTTTGTCTCCAAAACATTTAATAAAAGACCCCTTACTTTTCCCTTCCGGTGTTGTTCCTTGAAACATTTTCCCGGAAGTAAAATCAAGCCAATCAACACGAATGTCAAGTTCAGCACATGGCACATTGAACCAATCAACACGAACATAAACAAAAGCACATGACCAGGAACGCCTTTAAATGTATGAAGTTAGTGAGCAGGAGAAACGGGTGAAAAATACTCGTCATCACTTTCTGATAGGTCCATATCTGGATCATCGTTCCATTCATTCAGAGCATCCCATAGTTTTGCTGTAGCAGTTTGTAATGGTTCATCGGTTGTTGGACATTTAGCAAGAGAACACAGCAAAATATTTTCCTGTTTTTTAAAGCACAGCGGAACGATCAAATGTGTTGTTACTGATTAACATTATAGACGTTCCCCAGTGGCAGGGGGTCTTGAAATACTATGTAAAATAACTTTTACAGGCAGTGAACACCTCATTTTACCCGTAGAGAGACTTCTTCTTTTCCTTTCGGCTTTTCCCTTCAGGAGTCGCCACAGCGAATCATCTGCCTCCATCTCACCCTATCCTTTACATCTTCTTCTCCTACACCAACGACCTTCATGTCCTCCTTCACCACATCCATGAATCGTCTCTTTGGTCTTCCTGTAGGCCTTCTGCCTGGTAGTTCCAGCCTCAGGATCCTATTACCAATATACTCACTATCCTTCCTCTGTACATGTCCAAACCATCTCAATCTAGCCTCTCTGAATTTGTCTCCAAAACATCTTACATGTGCTGTCCCTCTGATGTGCTCATTCCTAATCCTATCCATCCTCGTTACTCCCAAAGAGAACCTCAACATTTTCATTTCTGCTACCTCCAGCTCTACCTCCTGTCTTTTCCCCAGGGCCACTGTTTCTAAACCATACAACATCGTTGGCTTCAACACCGTCTTGTACACTTTTCCTTTCATTCTTGCCGATACCCTCCTATCACACATCACACCGGACACTTTTCTCCAACCATTCCAACCTGCCTGCACACGCTTCTTCACCTCTTTTCCACACTCTCCATTGCTCTGGATTGTTGAGCCTAAGTAATTAAAATCCTTCACCTTTCTTATTTCTGCTCCCTGTAACCTCACCGTTCCTCTTGGGTCCTTGTCATTCATGCACATGTATTCTGTCTTACTGAGGCTAACCTTCATTCCCTTCCTTTCCAGGGCATACCTCCACCTCTCTAGATTTTCCTGCACTTGTTCTCTGCTCTCACTACGGATCACAATGTCATCTGCAAACATCATAGTCCATGGAGAATCTTGTCTAACCTCGTCTGTCAGCCTGTCCATCACCATAGCAAACAAGAAGGGGCTCAAAGCTGACCCTTGATGCAGTCCCACCTCCACCTTGAACTCTTCTGTCACACCGACAGCACACCTCACCACTGTCTTACATGTCTCATACATGTCCTGCACCACTCTAACATACTTCTCTGCCACTCCAGACTTCCTCGTGCAATACCACAGTTCTTCTCTCGGCACCCTGTCATATGCTTTCTCCAGATCCACAAAGGCACAATGCAGCTCCCTCTGACCTTCTCTGTACTTCTCCATTAACATCCTCAAGGCAAACACTGCATCTGTGGTGCTCTTTCTTGGCATGAAACCAAACTGTTATTCACAAATGCTGACCTCTGCCCTTAGTCTAGCTTCCACTATTCTTTCCCATAACTTCATCGTATGGCTCATCAACTTTATCCCTCTGTAGTTGCCACAACTCTGCACGTCTTCCTTGTTCTTAAAAATGGGCACCAGCACACTTCTCCTCCATTCCTCTGGCATCCTCTCACTCTCGAAGACCTTGTAAAATGTTCTTGTCAGAAAATCTACTGCTACTTCTCCTAGACACTTCCATACCTCCACCGGTATGTCATCAGGACCAACTGCCTTTCCATTCTTCATCCTCTTCAATGCCCTCCTCACTTCACCCTTACTAATCTTTGCTACTTCCTGGTCCTCAACAGTCACCTGTTCTACTCTTTTTTCTCTCTCATTTTCCTCATTCATCAGTTCTTCAAAGTACTCTTTCCATCCTCCCAGCACACTTCTGTCATCAGTCAATACATTTCCCTCTCTGTCCTTTATCAATCTAACTTGCTGCACATCCTTCCCATCTCTATTTCTCTGCTGTGCCAACCTGTATCAATCATTTTCTCCCTCTTTACTTTCCAACCGAGCATACAAGTCATCATACGCCCTCTGTTTGGCCTTTGACGCTGCTACCTTTGCCTTACGCTGTGTCTCCCTGTACTCCTGTTTACTCTTTTCGGTCCTCTCAATGTCCCACTTCTTCTTAGCTAACCTCTTCCTTTGTACACACTCCTGCACTTCCTCATTCCACCTCCATGTCTCCTTATCTACTTTCCTTCCAGATGACACACCAAGTATTCTCCTACCTGTCTCCCTGATCACATTAGCTGTAGTTGTCCAGTCATCTCGAAGCACTTCCTGACCACCCAAAGCCTGTTTCAACTCCTCCTTGAAGACAACACGACACTCTTCCTTTTTCAGCTTCCACCACTTTGTTTTCTGCTCTGCCTTTGCCTTCTTCACCTTCCTCACCATCAGCATCATCCTGCACACCACCATCCTATGCTGTTTGGCAACACTCTCACCCACTACTACTTTGCAGTCACTGACTTCCTTTAAATTACATCGCCTGCACAAGATGTAGTCTACCTGTGTGCTCCTACCTCCACTTTTATAAGTCACCCTATGCTCCTCTCTCTTCTGGAAGAAAGTATTCACCACAGCCATTTCCATCCTTTTGCAAAATCTACCAACATCTGTCCTTCTGTGTTCCTGTCCTGGATACCAAACCGACCCATCACTTCCTCGTCCCCTCTGTTTCCTGCACCAACATGTCCATTGAAGTCTGCCCCAATGACCACTCTTTCACCTCTGGGGGTACTCTGCATCACTTCATCGAACTCCCTCTAGAATCTCTCCTTCTCTTCTCGCTCACATCCTGTCTGTGGGGCATAAGCACTAACAACATCGAACATCACACCTTCAATTTCTAACTTGAGACTCATCACTCTGTCTGACACTCTTTTCACTTCTAGAACATTCCTGACAAACTCCTCCTTCAAGATGACGCTGACTCCATTTCTCTTCCCATCCACACCATGATAAAACAGCTTAAACACTGCTCTTATGCTTCTAGCCTTGCTACCTTTCCACCTGGTCTCCTGAACATACAATATGTCCACCTTCCTCCTCTGCATCATGTCAGCCGGCTCTCTACCTTTTCCTGCCCTAGTTCCAACATTCAAAGTCCCTACTTTCAGTCCTAGACTCATGCCTTTCCTCTTCTCTCTCTGCCGACGGACACGCCTCCCGCCTCTCCTTCTTCAACGATTTCCACCTGTTGGTTGACAGTACTGATGGCGGTCGTTGTTAACCCGGGCCTCGACCGATCCGGTATGTCATTCTTTCTTGTGATTTGCATAGCTTATTTGGCATTTGTTTTACACCGGATGCCCTTCCTGACGCAACCCTCTGCATTTATCCGGGCTTGGGACCGGCGTGAGGTAGAGACACTGGTTTATGCCCTCCCCTCACGGCTGCACGGCTCCCCGCGACCCAAATTAGGATTAAGCGGTTACAGAAAATGATGATACCCGTAGGGAGACTGATCGAATAAAATTGGTAAGTTTGATCTACCATTTTGCTCCCAGTACACATGGGCAGTTGTTAGACGCAAGATAAAAAACGGGGGGGGGGGGGGTGGAGATACACTGGACTCCAACCCATCAAATGGCTACATCTAAAATATACATAGAAAACTGTAAAAAATCATCAAGAAAAAAAGCACCTAGATTTCCTTTATTTACTTTTCAGAACAGATTCAACACATTTTTTCATGATGGATCTTCAATTCAGCATGTTATTCCGGGTCATGTTGTTATTTTGGGTAACGATAATGATGACATCATGCGGTAGGAGGCTCTTGCTAATTTTAGTGGTTCTCCTGCTACTGAAAAACAATTTAAAAGCTGTGGTGTGTGTGTGTGTGTGTGTGTGTGTGTATACCTCAATGATGAATTGTTTCCTTTTCAGTCTAAATGCAAGGTCCTTGGTATCAGGAGCTTCACACCCCAAACAGTTCAGCCGAGGAACCTGAAGAACATGCAGAAGACCTGCAGCCACACGTACACGCACAGTGATGCGTAACAACATATACTAGTCCTTCTCAAAAAATTAGCATATTGTGATAAAGTTCATTATTTACTGTAATGTACTGATAAAAATTAAACTTCCACATATTTTAGATTCATTGCACCCCAGCTGAAATATTTCAGGTCTTTTATTGTTTTAATACTGATGATTTTGGCATACAGCTCATGAAAACCAAAAATCCCTATCTCAAAAAATTAGCATATTGCATCCGACCAGATGGGCAGTGGTGGTCTCGTGGTATAGGGTGCTGGATTGCTGATCCAAAGGTTGGGGGTTCGAGTCCCACTCTCCATAAGGTTGTCACTGTCCTCCCCAGTGCAGCTAACTGGGTTATCAAAGGCCGGCTATGTCTCTCACTGTCTATGGTGTGAGGCATGTAAAAGAACCATTGCTGACTTTCGACAAGAGTAGGCTACAAAGCCGTTGGTGTGTTTCTGCCCTGCAGTGACCTGGTGAGCTGTCCAGGGTGTACTCTGCCCTCGCCCGAAGTTGGCTGGGATGGGCGCCAGCCTCCCTGCGACCCTAATTAGGATTAAGCGGTTACAGAAAATGATGATGAACATCCGACCAATAAAAAAAAAAAAGTGTTTTTAATACAAAAAAAGTCAACCTTCAAATAGTTATGTTCAGTTATGCACTCAATACTTGGTCGGGAATCCTTTTGCAGAAATGACTGCTTCAATGCGGCGTGGTATGAAGGCAATCAGCCTGTGGCACTGCTTAGGTGTTATGGAGGCCCAGGATGCTTCGATAGCGGCCTTAAGCTCATCCACAGTGTTGGGTCTGGTGTCTCTCAACTTTCTCTTCACAATATCCCACAGATTCTCTATGGGCTTCAGGTCAGGAGAGTTGGCAGGCCAATTGAGCACAGTAATAACATGGTCAGTAAACCATTTAGCAGTGGTTTTGGCACTGTGAGCAGGTGCCATGTCGTGCTGACAGATGAAATCTTCATCTCCATAAAGCTTTTCAGCAGATGGAAGCATGAAGTGCTCCAAAATCTCCTGATAGCTCGCTGCATTGACCCTGTCCTTGATATTAATTAATATTAATTAATATTGATGTTGGTGGACCAACACCAGCAGCTGACATGGCACCCCAGACCATCACTGACTGTGGGTACTTGACACTGGACTTCAGGCATTTTGACATTTCCTTCTCCCCAGTCTTCCTCTAGAATCTGGCACCTTGATTTCCGAATGACATGCAAAAGTTGCTTTCATCCGAAAAAAGTACTTTGGGCCACTGAGCAACAGTCCAGTGCTGCTTCTCTGTAGCCCAGGTCAGGCACTTCAGCCGCTGTTTCTGGTTCAAAAGTGGCTTGACCTGGGGAATGCGGCACCTGTAGCCCGGTTCACTGCTTCCACGGGTCCCCCAAGGTCTGGAATCGACCCTTCTCCACAATGTTCCTCAGGGTCCGGTCACCTCTTCTGGTTGTGCAGCGTTTTCTGCCACACTTTTTCCTTCCCACAGACGTCCCACTGAGGTGCCTTGATACAGCACTCTGGGAACAGCCTATTCGCTCAGAGATTTCGTTCTGTATCTTACCCTCTTGCTTGAGGGTGTCAATGATGGCCTTCTATACAGCAGTCAGGTCGGCAGTCTTACCCAATATTTGCGGTTTAGAGTAATGAACCAGGTGGGGAGTTTTTAAAAGCCTCAGGAATCTTTTGCAGGTGTTTAGAGTTAATTGGTTGATTCAGATGATTAGGTTAATAGCTCGTTAACAGCCATCAGTGCTGTCAATCAACAGGGTGCTGATGGAAATTGGACTACTGTTGGTCGAAGACGTTGAAAAAGGAGAGGCGGGAGGCATGTCCGTAGTCAGAGAGAGAAGAGGAAAGTCATGAGTCTAGGACAGAGAGTAGGGACTTTGAATGTTGGAACTATGCAAAGAAAAGGTAGAAAGCTGGCCGACATGATGTAGAGGAGGAAGGTGGACACACTGTGCGTTCAGGAGACCAGGTGGAAAGGTAGCAAAGCTAAAAGCTTCGGAGCAGTGTTTAAGCTGTTTTATCATGGTGTGGATGGGAAGAGAAATGGAGTAGGAGTCATCTTGAAGGAGGGGTTTATCAGGAATGTTCTAGAAGTGAAAAGAGTGTCAGACAGAGTGATGAGTCTCAAGTTAGAAATTGAAGGTGTGATGCTCAATGTTGTTAGTGCTTATGCCCCACAGGCAGGATGTGAGCTAAAAGAGAAGGAGAGATTCTGGAGTGACTTAGATGAAGTGATGCAGAGTACCCCCAGAGGTGAAAGAGTGGTCATTGGGGTCGACTTCAATGGACATGTTGGTGCAGGAAACAGAGGGGACGAGGAAGTGATGGGCAGGTTTGGTATCCAGGACAGGAACACAGAAGGACAGATGTTGATCGATTTTGCAAAAAGGATGGAAATGGCTGTGGTAAATACTTTCTTCCAGAAGAGAGAGGAGCATAGAGTGACTTATAAAAGCAGAGGTAGGAGCACACAGGTTGACTACATCTTGTGTACGCGATGTAATTTGAAGGAAGTCAGTGATTGCAAAGTAGTAGTGGGTGAGAGTGTTGCCAAACAGCATAGAATGGTGGTATGCAGGATGACGCTGATGGTGAGGAAGGTGAAGAAGGCAAAGGCAGAGCAGAAGACAAAGTGGTGGAAGCTGAAAAAGGAAGTGTCGTGTTGTCTTCAAAGAGGAGTTGAAACAGGCTTTGGGTGGCCAGGAAGTGCTTCCAAATGACTGGACAACCACAGCAAATGTGATCAGGGTCACAGGTAGGAGAGTACTTGGTGTTTCCTCTGGAAGGAAAGTAGATAAGGAGACTTGGTGGTGGAATGAGGAAGTGCAGGAGTGTGTACAAAGGAAGAGGTTAGCTAAGAAGAAGTGAGACATTGAGAGGACCAAAGAGAGTAAACAGGAGTACAGGGAGACACAGTGTATGGCGAAAGTAGCAGTGGCTAAGGCCAAACAGAGGGCGTATGATGACTTGTATGATCGGTTGGACAGTAAGGAGGGAGAAAATGATTTATACAGATTAGCACAGCAGGGAAATAGAGATGGGAAAGACGTGCAGAAGTTAGAGTGATAAAGGACAGAGGGAAATGTATTGACTGATCACAGAAGTGTGCTGGGAAGATGGAAAGGGTACTTTGAAGAGCTGATGAATGAGGAGAATGAGAGAGAAAAAAAGAGTAGAAGGGGTGACCGTTGAGGACCAGGAAGTAGCAAAGATTAATAAGGCTGAAGTGAGGAGGGCATTGAAGAGGATGAAGAGTGGAAAGGCAGTTGGTCCTGATTACATACCGGTTGAGGTATGGAAGTGTCCAGGGGAGGTCGCAGTAGATTTTCTGACAAGAACATTCAACAAGGTCCGAGAGAGTGAGCAGATGCTGGAGGAGTGGAGGAGAAGTGTGCTGGTGCCCATTTTTAAGAACAAGGGAGATGTGCAGAGTTGCGACCACTACAGAGGGATAAAGTTGATGAGCCATACGATGAAGTTATGGGAAAGAATAGTGGAAGCTAGACTTAGGGCAGAGGTCAGCATTTGTGAACAACAGTTTGGTTTCATGCCAAGAAAGAGCACCACAGATGCAATGTTTGCTTTGAGGGTGTTAATAGAGAAGTACAGAGAAGGCCAGAGAACTGCATTGTGCCTTTGTGGATCTGGAGAAAGCATATGACAGGGTGCCAAGAGAAGAACTGTGGTATTGCATGAGGAAGTCTGGAGTGGCAGAGAAGTATGTTAGAGTGGTGCAGGACATGTATGAGAGATGTAAGACAGTGGTGAGGTGTGCTGTCGGCGTGACCAACGAATTTAAGGTGGAGGTGAGACTGCATCAAGGGTCAGCTCTGAGCCCCTTCTTGTTTGCTATGGTGATGGACAGGCTGACAGATGAGGTGAGACAAGAATCTCCATGGACTATGATGTTTGCAGATGACATTGTGATCTATAATGAGAGCAGAGAACAAGTGCAGGAAAATCTAGAGAGGTGGAGGAAATGCCCTGGAAAGGAGAGGAATGAAGGTTAACCTCAGAAAATCAGAATACATGTGTGTGAATGAGAAGGATCCAGGAGGAACGGTGATGTTACAGGGAGCAGAGATAACGAGGGTGGAGGATTTTAAGTACTTAGGCTCAACAATCCAGAGCAATGGAGAGTGTGGAAAAGAGGTGAAGAAGCGTGTGCAGGCAGGCTGGAATGGTTGGAGAAAAGTGTCCGGTGTGATGTGCGATAGGAGCGTGTCAGCAAGAATGAAAGGAAAAGTGTACAAGACGGTGGTGAGGCCAGCGATGTGGTATGGCTTAGAAACAGTGGCACTGAGGAAAAGGCAGGAGGCAGAGCTGGAGGTAGCGGAGATGAAAACAGGCTTGTTCAGGGATGAGGTGAGTAAAAACAACAACGTTTCAATGATTAAATTCATTTTTAAATGTGTTTTTACAATGTAAATTTGCTTTGCCACAATGTGTAAAAAGCGCTACACAAATAAAACTGAATTTAACTGAAGATATAACAATCACACTGTTATTGTGCGTGCGTGCGTCACCATGGTAGTCCTTATAAAGTGGGTTGCTGTTTCTCTCCATATCTGAGAATGACTGCAGAGCAATAGCGGTATCACTCAGACTGATCATCCTTCCTCTGACTAATTTATTCTATAAAAAGAGACAGACAGAATGAGAATGGTGTGTATTCAGTCTTTATAAAGATTTTTTACATATTCATGTTACATATTATTATTATTATTATTATTATTATTATTATTATCATCATTATCATTATCATCATCATCATCATCACCACCATCATTACTATTGTAATTGTTTTTTAAAAATTACATTTATAGCATTTTGCAAACGATCTAATTCAGTGCGACTAACATTTTTTAGTTTTTATACAAGTAAACAATTGGTTAATTCATCCACAATCCACACCCCCAAAATCCTGACACTCCCACCCCCAAATCCCCACACCCTCAAATTCTCTACAATATATGTCCCAAAAGTGTCACAATCCACAACTACAAATCCCCACACTCCTAAATTCCCGCAATCCATATCCCCAAATCCCCATAATCCACATCCTCAAATCCTCACAATCCAAACCCCCAATTCCAAACAATCCACACTACAAAGCCATACAATCCACATCCCCAATTCCAAACAATCCACAACCCCCATATCCCCACAATCCACACCTCCAAATTCCCACATCAAGAAATCTGCACAATCCACACCACCAATTACAAACAATCCGCATCCCCAAATCCTCACAATCCAAATCACCCAATGCTCGCAATCCAAACACCCAATTCCAAACAATCCACACTCCACAATCCACACTCCAAAGCCCCCCAATCCACACCCAAAATTCCAAACAATCCACACCACCAAATCCCCACCATCCACATACCCAAAATTCCCACATCAAGAAATCCACACCCCAACTACAAACAATCCACACTCCCAAATCCCCACAATCCATCTCCCCAAATCCAAACAATCCACACCCCCAAATCTTCACAATCCACCTCCAAAAATCCAAACAATCCACACCCCAAAGCCCCACAATCCACATCACCAATTAAAAACAATCCACACCCCAAATCCCCATGATTCACATCCCCAAATTCCCACATCAAGAAATCCACACAATCCACACCCAAATTCCAAAGAATCCACACCCCATATCCACACAATCCACACCTCAAAACCCCCACATCAAGAAATCCCCACAATTCACACTCCAAAATCCCCACAATCCACATCCCCATATCCAAACAATCCACATCCCAAATTCCAAACAATCCCCACGATCCACATCCCCAAATTCCCACATCAAGAAATCCACACCCCAACTTCATACAATCCACACCCCCAAATCCCCACATCCAAACAATCCACACCCAAAGCCCCACAATCCACATCACCATTTACAAACAATCCACACCCCAAATTCCAAACAATCCACATCCCCAAATCCCCACGATCCACATCCCCAAATTCCCACATCAAGAAATCCCCATAATCCACACCCCAATTCCAAAGAATCCACACCCCCATATCAACACAATCCACACCTCCAAACTCCGAAATCAAGAAATCCCCACAATCCACACTCCCAAATCCCAACAATCCACATCCTCATATCACCACAATCGACACCCCCAAATCCCCACAATCCACCTCCCCAAATCCAAACAATCCACACCTCCAAATTCTCACAATCCACCTCCCCAAATCCATACAATCCACATCCCCAAATCCCCACAATCCACACCCCCAAATCCAGACAATCCACACCCCCAAATCCACACAATCCACATCCCCAAATCCAGACAATCCACACCCCCAAATCCCCACATGCAAACAATCCACATCCCTAAATCCTCACAATCCACCTCCCCAAATCCCCACATCCAAACAATCCAAACCCCCAAATTCCCACAATCCACATTCCCAAATCCAAACAATCCACACCCCCAACTCCAGACAATCCACACCCCAAAATCCCCGAACCAGTGTCTCTCCCCCTTATGCCGGTCCCAAGCCCGGATAAATGCAGAGGGTTGCGACAGGAAGGGCATCCGGCGTAAAACTTCTGCCGCATTTCTCATGCAAATGATCAAAACAAAATTCATACCGGATCGGTCAAGGCCTGGGTTAACAACAACCGCCATCAGTGCTGTCAACCAACACGATGCTGATGGAAATTGGACTACTGTTGGTCGAAGAAGGAGAGGCGGGAGGCGTGTCCGTAGGCAGAGAGAGAAGAGGAAATGCGTGAGTCTAGGACTGAGAGTAGGGATTTGAATGTTGTAACTATGCAAGGAAAAGATAGCGAGCTGGCTGACATGATGCAGAGGAGGAAGGTGGACATACTGTGTGTTCAGGAGACCAGGTGGAAAGGTAGCAAGGCTAGAAGCTTAGGAGCAGGGTTTAAGCTGTTTTATCACAGTGTGGATGGGAAGAGAAATGGAGTAGGAGTCATCTTGAAGGAGGGGTTTGTCAGGAATGTTCTAGAAGTGAAAAGAGGGTCAGACAGAGTGATGACTCTAAAGTTACAAATTGAAGGCGTGATGGTCAATGTTGTTAGTGCTTATGCCCCACAGGCAGGATGTGAGCTAGAAGAGAAGGAGAGATTCTGGAGTGAGTTAGATGAAGTGATGTAGAGTACCCCCAGAGGTGAAAGAGTGGTCATTGGGGCAGACTTCAGTGCTAAACAGAGTTAGTGCAGGCAACAGAGGGAATGGAGGAGAAGTGTGCTTGTGCCCATTTTTAAGAACATGGGAGATGTACAGAGTTGTGGCAAATACAGAGGGATAAAGTAATGAAGTTATGGAAAAGAATAGTGGAAGCTAGACGAAGGGCAGAGGTCAGCATTTGTGAACAACAGTTTGGTTTCATGCCAAGAAAGAGCACCACAGATGCAGTGATTGCTTTGAGGATGTTAATAGAAAAGTACAGAGAAAGTCAGAAGGAGCTGCAATGTGCCTTTGTGGATCTGGAGAAAGCATATGACAGGGTGCCGAGAGAAGAACTGTGGCATTGTATGAGGAAGTCTGGAGTGGCAGAGAAGTATGTTAGAGTGGTGCAGGACATGTATGAGAGATGTAAGACAGTGGTGAGGTGTGCTGTCGGTGTGACAGAAGAGTTCAAGGTGGAGGTGGGACTGCATCAAGGGTCAGCTCTCAGCCCCTTCTTGTTTGCTATGGTGATGGACAGGCTGACAGACGAGGTTAGACAAGAATCTCCATGGACTATGATGTTTGTAGATGACATCGTGATCTGAAGTGAGAGCAGAGAACAAGTGGAGGAAAATCTAGAGAGGTGGAGGTATGCCCTGGAAAGGAGGGGAATGAACGTTAGTCTCAGTAAGACAGAATACATGTATGTGAACGACAAGGACCCAAAAGGAACGGTGAGGTTACAGGGGGCAGAGATAAAGAAGGTGGAGGATTTTAAGTACTTAGGCTCAACAATCCAGAGCAATGGAGAGTGTGGAAAAGAGGTGAAGAAGTGTGTGCAGGCAGGTTGGAATGGACGGGGAAAAGTGTCCGGTGTGATGTGTGATAGGAGAGTATCGGCAAGAATGAAAGGAAAAGTGTACAAGACGGTGATGAGGCCAGCGATGTTGTATGGTTTAGAGACAGTGGCCCTGGGGAAAAGACAGGAGTCAGAGTTGGAGGTAGCAAAAATGAAAATGTTGAGGTTCTCTTTGGGAGTAACGAGGATGGACAGGATCAGGAATGAGTACATCAGAGGGACAGCACATGTTAGATGTTTTGGAGACAAAGTCAGAGAGGCTAGATTGAGATGGTTTGGACATGTAGAGAGGAGGGATAGTGAGTATATTGGTAGTAGGATGCTGAGGCTGGAACTACCGGGCAGAAGGCCCAGAGGAAGACCAAAGAGAAGATTTATGGATGTGGTGAAGGCGGACATGAAGGTCGTTGGTGTAAGAGTAGAAGAAGCAGAGGATAGGGTGAGATGGAGGCAGATCATTTGCTGTGGCGACCCCTGAAGGGAACAGCCGAAAGGAAAAGAAGAAGAAGAACATCCAAACAATCCACACCCCCAAATCCCCACAATCCACATCCCCAAATCCAAACAATCCACATGCTCAAATCCTCACAATCCACCTCCCCAAATCCCCACATCCGAACAATCCACACCACCAAATCTCCACATTCAAACAATCCACACTCCAAATCCCACATCCAAACAGTCCACACCTCCAAATCTCCACCTCCCCAAATCCAAACAATCCACACCCCCAAATCCCCACAATCCACCTCCCCAAATCCAAACAATCCACACCCCCAAATCCTCTCAATCCACCTCCCCAAATCCATACAATCCCCACCCCCAAATCCCCACATCCAAACAATCCACAAGCCCAAATCCCCACAATCCACAACACCAAATCCCTACTATACACACCCACTAATCCCTACAGCCCAAAAATCCTCAGCCCTTCAAATACCCACACTCCACATCTCTAAATCCCCACACCCCCAAAATAGACACATCTTCAAATACCCACACACCACACTTCCAGATCCCCATCCCAAAGTATATACATCTCCAAATCCACAATCCCACTAACACACATCCAAATCTCCACAATTCACAAGTCCAAAATCCCAACCCAATGCTCCAAAAATCCCCACACTTCCAAATCCCCATTTCCCTGACACCACCAAATGGGGCTACCCCCAAATCCTCACACCCACACCCTCAAAGCTCCACACCCCAAATCCCCACTCCCACACTCCACACCTCCAAATCCCTACCACCCCCACACCCTCAGAGCTCCACTCCCCCAAATCCCCACACCTACACTCCACACCTCCAAATCCTTACCACCCCCAAATCCCCACATTCCACACCTCCAAGTACCCACTCTGCCAGACGATGATGTGTTCACCTGTGGAAGTTTGTTTCTTAGCTTGTTTGTGTGCAAGATTCCTCAAAATGTTATGCATGGATTTGGATTAAAAACAATAACAATTACAAAAAGTACAGTAGGATGTGATGCAAGTAAAGAAAAACCTGATAAATTTTGAAGGTGAATTGTTCATTGGGATGATATCGAAAAAAAATGACCAACAGATAAAAAAAATTGGCCATTTATATAATATGTTTATCACACACACACACACACAGACTCACAGACTTACACACTCACTCACTCGCTCACTTACACACTCACTCACTCACTCGCTTACACACTCACTCACTCGCTTACACACACAAAAACACACACACACACACACACACACACACACACACACACACACACACACACACACACACACACACACACACACATGGATCTTACCCTGATGAGGTGGGCAGGTACTGTGACCACAGTGACAGAAAGGGAAGAGCGCAGGAGGGCTCGGAGGGCATATAGGAAGACCAACAGGGAGTGACTATGATCAGGGTTAACACACACATCATCACCCCACAATGCTGTCCCCAGAGAGTGAAGTGCAACTCGTAACACATTACGAGTCTTCGCCTTACAGAAACAAACAGAGGAAGGGAGAGAAAGTAAAATATTAAAAGAATTAGATGAACGAGCGTGGCAGTATAAGGTCTCAGTGTGTGTAGAGGTTTTATTTTACATATCCCTATGTACTTTATTCTCTCTCCATTCACCCACCGGCGGCCTAAACCAATCTGATCTCAGAAGCTAAGCAGGGTCTGGTTAGTACTTGAATGGGAGACAGCTTAAAAATACAGTAGTACCTCACCTTACGAAATTAATCTGTTCCAGCACTTTTTTCGTAACCCGGATTTTCCGTAAAATTGAACCGCATTTTACATGTAAAACGCGTGAGTCATTCCAAGGCTCCCAATACTACCCCATAAACCTTCAAAAAAATAATAAAAGTACACCAATTTTGTATGAAATATGTGTTAAAAGTAAAAGAAAATTATTTACCTTTTTTTAAATCTCTCTAACCATCCATGCAACGCTTTAAAGTCCGGGGTTGCTGGTCTGAAGAACCCTCACCCCCACCCTCCTTCATGAGGTACTTAAATATGGCGGTTGCTTTTTCAGATATAATTGCCTCCGTCACTGTATCTCCAGCAAGTTCTTTCCCCTTTATCCAAAGGAGTAAGAGTCTCTCCATCTCGTCGTTCAGTGACAACCTCCTTTTTGATATCACAGTGAGGCCTTTCGAAGGGGTCGTTGCTTTTAAGGCCTCCTTCTGCTTCAAGATGGTCCCGATTGTAGAGGGGTTTCGGCCATACTCCTTTGCAATTTCGCTCAACCGCATCCCACTTTCATATTTTTTTATAATTTCTTGTTTTACAGTGATTGAGAATGGAGCCCGCTTCTTCTTTTGAGTATCACCGGGAATCACTTTCTTGGGACTCATGATAAATAACGAAAAATAACACTCATGAAACTCACGAAGCAACAGTACAACTCTCCTTCACGCATGTGTGTCGAACAATGGGTTGAAGGCATACGAAAAGCATTATGGGTATAGTACGTACTGTATTATGGAGATTCAGCTCCCTCTTAGCCAATGGGAGGCCAGCGGGGCGGGGTGTTGAGAGACAAGCAATGGGAAAGCAACTCGTGCATTGTTTGAATGTTTGAATGGCACGTTTGAATTTTTAAGATGGCGCTTTCGTAATGTGAACTTCTTTCATATCCTGAGACAAAAATTTGAGGAAAATGCTTTTCGTAACCTGAATTTTTTGTTTGGTGAGACTTTCGTAAGGTGAGGTACCAGTGTACCAGGTGTCATGGGGAAATTGGGAAATGAGCTGGCAGCCTACGATTAAAAAAAAAAAAAAAAGGCATGAAAACTCTCTGAGATTAGAGTCAGAGTTGTAGGATCTTGAAGATGAAGAGTTGATTAAGAGAATAAGGTAATGAATGGGTTGGCAGCAGTACTTCTTCTGAATGGTGCTGGAAAGACAAAGGCTCAGTTAGAGGATGAAACCTTTTATTTACTGGTCATTTAAAAAGGTCCCTTCACTCAGGCTCCCAAGTGGTACACTGACAAGATGTGTCATGACGTACACAGTCACCACTGAGTGAGAGTTCACTGGCCGAGCCTTCACTGGGGAGAGGGATCACAATCACTCACCTTCCTGTCATTTAAAGCAATAATCAGCCAATCATGGGCATCTGTAGAGCTCATGCATTCGTGGGGGCGGATAGAACCCCCACTTTGTATTAGAACATGAATATGCATGCACAAGCATTTGGTATGGATGCAAGCATCACATGTTCTGGAGGGCGTGTAATATTTCTGGTACCCACCTGAAGGATTTATCTTCATTTTCAGTGTAATGCTTCAGTAATCATTTTAAGTTCGTACTAAGAGCTCGAGCTTAGGAAGGGAAATGATGAGGGAATAACTCACCTGGATAAAGGACAAGTGAGCAGACAACTACGTGTGCTCCAATTTCAGTAAAGCTGTGGACCAGTCTCAAGAACACAGTGATACTGACATAATGACAACACGACTGGTACTGTATGCATGTACACTGGAACGTAAGTGCATATGGGAACACTAACCACCACTTCATTATAACGTCACACTGTGCCTCAGCTTCAGTTTTTTATTGTAAGGTTTAAAGTTACCGTCTTTATCCAGGCACAGTTTTTATTACTTCATCGGTTTTAATTTTGCATCGTTGTTCACAACCCAGCAGAGACACTGAGGTGCAGTAACACTATTTCACCTCAAGCACTTGAAATTGTGAATATATGAGACTTTCTACAGTATAGTGGTATTAGGTATACAGACGCTCCCTGACTTACGTTCATCCGTTTTTTCGATTTTACGTTTAAAAAAAAAAAAAAAAAAAAAAAAGGCAAATTTTGAGTTTAGTCGTACCTACGTAGTACGCTGACGTAATGAAGTAATGACGCTGTGTCCATTGTTTACAAACAACAGACTGAACGTGCCCCGCCTTCTTCCCAGTTCAGTTTTTTATATATATATATCATTTTTTCTCTGTGATCTTTGTGTTTACACCGTTTTGCAGACTTTTGCAACCCTAAGCAAATATGGTTGGTCAGAAGCATAAGCCTACTTGCCTGGGTACAAGTCTCATACACAGAGATGAATTAACTATCTGCTCAGATCGGTACAATCTACCATGCATACTCAGTTAAGCAAAGAGTTGTAATATGAATGAAAACCCGAATCCAGGAAAGAGAGAACTCTCTGCTCTGTGATTCACATCAGTGCAGGCTGTGTTCTAAATGAGTTCAATGGCGCCTTGCTCACTTGAAAGACAGGAAGTCCGTATAACCCACTGCAAGTACACTACTTTCGCAAGTACACTATTTTCGGTTTTGAGCACCTCACATATTGTAAGCGTTGATTGACTGTTTTAAGCTTCATGTAAAGTGACTCGGAATAAATAAGTGACTTATTCAAAATTAATGTTGATATTATTTGATATATTCAATATTATTTTACAATGTTATGTTTATAATAATTGATTTAGGGGTGTTTTATGAGATACGGTAATGGTATTTATGGATGTATAGTACAGTCTTCTTCTTTTCCTTTCGGCTGTTCCCTTCAGGGGTCGCCACAGCAAATGATCTGCCTCCATCTCTCCCTATCCTCTGCATCTTCTACTCTTACTCCAACGACTTTCATGTCCGCCTTCACTGCATCCATAAATCTTCTCTTTGGTCTTCCTCTGGGCCTTTTGCCTGGTAGTTCCAACCTCAGCATCCTACGACCAATATACTCACTATCCCTCCTCTGTACATGTCCAAACCATCTCAATCTAGCCTCTCTGACTTTGTCTCCAAAACATCTAACATGTGCTGTCCCTCTGATGTACTCGTTTCTGATCCTATCCATCCTCGTTACTCCCAAAGAGAACCTCAACATTTTTCATCTCTGCTACCTCCATCTCTGACTCCTGTCTTTTCCCCAGGGCCACTGTCTCTAAACCATACAACATTGCTGGCCTCATCACCGCCTTGTACACTTTTCTTCATTCATTCTGCCGATACTCTCCTATCACACATCACACCGACACTTTCTCCATCCATTCCAACCTGCCTGCACGCGCTTCTTCACCTCTTTTCCACACTCTCCATTGCTCTGGATTGTTGGACCCTAAGTACTTAAAATCCTCCACCTTCTTTATCTCTGCCCCCTGTAACCTCAAAGTTCCTCTTGGGTCCTTGTCGCTCACACACATGTATTCAGTGTTACTAAGACTAACCGTCAATCCCCTCTTTTCCAGGGCATACCTCCACCTCTAGATTTTTCCTCCACTTGGTCTCTGCTCTCACTACAGATCACAATGTCATCTGCAAACATCATAGTCCATGGAGATTCTTGTCTAACCTCATCTGTTAGCCTGTCCATCACCATAGCAAACAAGAAGGGGCTGAGAGCTGACCCTTGATGTAGTCCCACCTCCACCATGAACTCTTCTGTCACACCCGACAGCACACCTCACCACTGTCTTACATCTATCATACATGTCCTGCACCACTCTCAACATACTTCTCTGTCACTCCAGACTTCATACAATACCACAGTTCTTCTCTCGGCACCCTGTCATATGCTTTCTCCAGATCCACAAAGGCACAATGCAGCTCCTTCTGACCTTCTCTGTACTTTCTATTAACATCCTCAAAGCAAACACTGCATCTGTGGTGCTCTTTCTGGCATGAAACCAAACTGTTGTTCACAAATGCTGACCTCTGCCCTTAGTCTTGCTTCCACTATTCTTTCCCATAGCTTCATTGTATGGCTCATCAACTTTATCCCTCTGTAGTTGCTACAACTCTGTACATCGCCCCTTGTTCTTAAAAATGGGCACAAGCACACTCTCCTCCATTCCTCTGGCATCTGCTCACTTTCTAAGACCTTGTTGAATATTCTTGTCAGAAAATCTACTGCTACCTCCCTAGACACTTCCATACCTCAACTGGTATGTCATCAGGGCCAACTGCCTTTCCACTCTTCATCCTCTTCAATGCCCTCCTCACTTCTCCCTTACTAATCTTTGCTACTTCCTGCTCTCAACGGTCACCCTTCTACTCTTTTTTCTTTCTCATTTTCCTCATTCATCAGCTCTTCAAAGTACTCTTTCCATCTTCCCAGCACACTTCTGTCATCAGTCAATACATTTCCTCTCTGTCCTTCATCACTCTAACTTGCTGCACGTCTTTCCCATCTCTATTTCTCTGCTGTGCTAACCTGTATAGATCATTTTCTCCCTCCTTACTGTTTAACCTATCATACAAGTCATCATACGCCCTCTGTTTGGCCTTTGACACTGCTACCTTCGCCTTTACGCCTGTGTCTCCTGTACTCCTGTTTACTCTCTTCGGTCCTCTCAATGTCCCACTTCTTCTTGGCTAACCTCTTCTTTTGTACACACTCCTGCACTTCCTCATTCCACCACCAAGTTTCCTTATCTACTTTCCTTCCAGAGGACACACCAAATACTCTCCTACCGGTCTCCCTGATCACATTGGCTGTGGTTGTCCAGTCCTCTGGAAGCACTTCCTGACTACCCAAAGCCTGTTTCAACTCCTCCTTGAAGACAACACGACACTCTTCCTTTTTCAGCTTCCACCACTTTGTCTTCTGCTCTACCTTGCCTTTTTCACCTTTCTCACCATCAGTGTCATCCTGCACACCACCATCCCATGCTGTTTGGCAACACTCTCACCCACTACTACTTTGCAGTCACTGACTTCTTCAAATTACATCGCCACACAAGATGTAGTCTACCTGTGTGCTCTTACCTCCGCTTTCATAAGTCACCCTATGCTTCTGTTTCTTCTGGAAGAAAGTATTCACCACAGCCATTTCCATCCTTTTTGCAAAATCGATCAACATCTGTCCTTCTGTGTTCCTGTCCTGATACCAAACCTGCCCATCACTTCCTCGGTCCCCTCTGTTGCCTGCACCAACATGTCCATTGAAGTCTGCTCCAATGACCACTCTTTCACCTCTGGGGTACTCTGCATCACTTCATCTAACTCACTCCAGAATCTCTCCTTCTCTTCTAGCTTACATCCTGCCTGTGGGGCATAAGCACTAACAACATTGACCATCACGCCTTCAATTTCTAACTTGAGACTCATCACTCTGTCTGACACTCTTTTCACTTCTAGAACATTCCTGACAAACCCTCCTTCAAGATGACTCCTACTCCATTTCTCTTCCCATCCACACCATTATAAAAACAGTTTAAACCCTGCTCCTAAGCTTTAGCCTTTCTACCTTTCCCACCTTGTCTCCTGAACACACAGTATGTCCACCTTCCTCCTCTGCATCATGTCAGCCAGCTCCCTATCTTTTCCTTGCATAGTTCCAACATTCAAAGTCCCTACTCTCAGTCCGAGGCTCACGATTTCCTCTTCTCTCTGCCTACGGACACGCCTCCCGCCTCTCGTTCTTCGACGTCTTCGACCAACAGTAGTCCAATTTCCATCAGCACCCTGTTGGTTGACAGCACTGATGGCGGTCGTTGTTAACCCGGGCCTCGACCGATCCGGTATGAATTTTGTTTTGATCATTTGCATTTTTAAATGTGGCAGAAGTTTTACGCCGGATGCCCTTCCTGTCGCAACCCTCTGCATTTATCCGGGCTTGGGACCGGCATAAGGGGGAGAGACTGTACAGTATGAGCGTCATATGTCACACGTCATACGTCACTGTAACAACTTACATTCACTTTCAACTTACATTCAGCCGTCCGGAACCAATTAAAAACATAAGTCGGGGAGCGTCTGTACTTCTGGAAAATATGTACACATGAGTACTAACCTGTGAGTTTGATCCATCAAATCCATTCTGTCTGATTAACAACTGGATCGAGTGTAGTAACTCGGAGTAGGGGCCAAGACCAGCACTGTGAGCGACAGGGAGAGCGAGAGAGCAAGAGAGAGAGTGAGAGAGAGAGAGAGAGCGTGTGAGAGAGAGAGAGAGAGAGAGCGAGAGCGAGAGAGAGACAGACAGACAGAGAGCACAGAGGAAAAGAAAGGAATCAGCATTGATAAACTGGGAAAAGAATTAAAACTTCATCCTTCTTCCTTCACTTATGCGAGGTCAGGTCACAGAGGTACACCCAGGTATCCCTCTCCCCGGCGATTCTCTCCAGCTCCTCCTGGGGATTTCAAGGTGTTTCAAGGCCGGACAGGATATACAATCCCTCCGGTGAATTCAGGGTATACTAGCTTCCCACTAAAACGTTCCTGGAACACCTCTAAAGGGAGGCAACCAGGAGACATTCTAATCAGATTTCCGGACCACATTTATATTTGAGCCTTTCAAGGAAGATTTGCATCATCAATTGCATCAAGCAATATGGTGCTTATTCTACCTGCAAGCATTAAAAATCTTAATATTAAAAATAATAAAAAAGGTACATGACAGCAGATTCAGTGAAAGGTTAAAAATTAAATTTACCGATTACCAATGGCAACCAGCCATGTTGACTAATGGCACAGTGCATGCTGTTTTATAGGAAACACCAAAAAATTAATTAAACCAAAAATAAAACTTAAGGTATGATGACAAATTCTCTGAGAGTTTGCTTTGTGTGTGTGTGTGTGTGTGTGTGTGTGTGTGTGTGTGTGTGTGTGTGTGTGTGTGTGTGTGTCTGTCCATCCTGCAAAGGATTGATATGTTTAGGGTATATTCCGCCTTTACTAACTGTTGGTGGAAATAAGGTTCAGCCTCCCCACAATCCTGGTAGGATTGCACAGTTCAGCAAATGAATGAATGAATGAATGTGATGAATGTGATGAATGTGATGAGTGTGATGAGTGTGATGAGTGTGATGAGGAAAGGTTTGTTTGAAATAAGTTGACCGAGAAGCAGTTGAGGATTAGAACTAAGTGTGCCGATGGATGCTGACGGCAACAGATGATGACAATGATGACGATGACTCAGACACCTCATGCTAATCCCTACGAGGAGCTCTGGCTTTAGTTGCAGGTGACACAGTAACTAATATTTATAAAATTGAATAAAAATGAAAAATATGACTATGTAGTCATGGAAGAAAAGTTTTCTTCCAGGATATCTTTATATGTGAGTGGGGAGAGAGAGCAAGAGAGAGAGCGAGAGAGCGAGAGAGAGAGAGAGAGAGAGAGAGAGAGAGAGAGAGAATAGAGAGAAAGAGCCACAGAGAGAGACAAAAAGAGAGGCAGAGATAGCGAGACAGAGACAGACAGAGAAAGAGACAGAGAAAGAGACAAAGAGAGATGAAGACAGATACAGAGAGAGAGAGAGAGAGAGAGAGAGAGAGAGAGAGAGAGAGAGAGAAAGAGAAAGAGAAAGCAAGACAGATAGAGAGTCACATAGAGAGACAGAGATATAGGTAGCAAGACAGAGAAATAGAGAAAGAGACAGAGATTGATGTAGAGAAAGCCAGAGAGATGGCTAGAGAGACATTGAGATAGAGAGAGACATTGACATAGAGAGAGACAGTGAGACAGATAGAAAGACAGAAACAGTGAGACAGATAGATAGATAGATAGATAGATAGATAGATAGATAGATAGATAGATATAGACAGACAGATAGACAGACTTGCTTCTGCTCTGTGGTCAGTATGTTAGATTACATTTTATCTATATCATAATGATGTACCTGAGATGTGCCGGTGTTATTTGCTCTTCAGGCAGGTAGAAGGCGTGGATCTTGGTGCTTTGTCGAAGATCTTTCTCCATGTGTTTGGAGAGGTCATAATAATGACCAAACCGGGATGAAGATGATAGAACAGTCTGCAGATGATGTCAGAGATGAAACAAAGCCATCATTTTAGAGATTTTTAAAGACAAACCAGAGACAAAAAATATCTCCGTGGTATAATGATGAAACACGCCCACTAAAACACCCACAAACTAAAATGAAAATGGCAGAAAACTAAATTACTGGTTTTCCAATTAGGTTCATTATTTGTAGCAATAAAAGAGGGCAGTGGTGGCCTAGTGGTATAGGGCGCTGGATCGCTGATCCTAAGGTTGGGGGTTCGAGTCCCACTTTCCACAAGGTTGTCACTGCACCCCCCACCCCCCACCCCAGTGCAGCTAACTTGGTTATCAAAGGCCAGCCATGTCTCGCACTGTCTATGGCAGGGGTCACCAATATGGCGACCATGAGCACCAGGTCGCCCACAAGGACAACATGAGTCGCCCGCGAGACTGTTCAGGGGAGCTGAACCTGTGGCTCGCGAGCCAGATGTAGCTCTTTTGATGACTGCATCTGGCTCAGATAAGTCAGATGGCCTTTCTTAACAGAATAACTAATACATCATTTCACTGTCCTTTAAATAAAAATACAGAAAAAAGCCATCAAATAAAACAAAAACAAATAAATCTCACGCATTTCAATCTATACATCTATTTTCAATGCCACTTGATGCTGTGGCGCGCAGCAGAGAGCCAATCCTTTCTGTACTTCAGTGTGTGGGCGGGGCCGATACCTTGAAACTCTAATTCCACCTCCCTATTCCGTCCTATCGGGACTATGTGAGATGCGCATGTGCAGAATATCAGTTCGTGTGAGTAGAATATCAGTGTTCAACATACTTTTTATCTCTGCTACGTTTTTTGAAATTTCTGTCATTAGAAGTGGAAGTCCAAAGAACTTTTTGAGGCCTGAGTGTGATTCATTGTTTAAAAATCACTTTTGGAGACTTTTAGCTGGTTTGCTTGAACGACAGCTGTGAATTTGACCAAAACGGCCACGGGTCGTGGTCAGCCTAAGGGCTAGAACAGTGGCAACACAAAGAGTGTCCAGCAACAACGTTTCCCTTTTGCAATTCTCTCGTTGGAAGTGGAAGTTCGAAGAAGTTTTGGAGGACTGAGTGTGATTCTTTGTTTGAAATCACTTTTGGGGATTTCTAGCTGGTTTGCTTGAACGACAGCTGTGAATTTGACCAAAACGGCCGCGGGTCGTGGTCAGCCTAAAGGGCTAGAACAATGGCAACACGTGGTGTGTCCAGTAACAACCCCGAGGGGGGTAGAGGCTCGTGAGGGAGCACTTGGCATTTTACAGAGCATGCCGTCAACTTCCAGAAGTGGAAAGAGAAGGAAATCCTCATGGGTAAGGAAAGAGCAGCCAAATGTCGAGGACATTGCTGCCTCAGACGGAGAAATTGAATCGGGTGGTGAGACCCCTGATGATCTAGTTTCGGCCAAAGCTCAAGGCGACAAGCCAGCGAGCAACAAGGAAGGCGCGATCACCGCTGATAACCATCTCATGAAACTTTTAGATTTTATGGTGAAAAATCAAGTGACCCAGACTGCAGCTATGCAGAAAATGGAAAAGACGTTAGAAAATGTTGGTAGGAATTTGACCACTTTTCACGGTGACGGAAACTCACGGCCGTCTCCAATCCCGCCCACTTCCGATTGTGTACAAGGCGGAAGTAAACAAACAATGGCGGAAGGTGACGTCACTTCCGATACAGATGAGGAGGAAGGAGCTGAATTTGATACATTAGTGTCTCAGGTATGTGTGAGTGAAATCGGTGACCCAGACACAGAAGACTCCGATGCCTCGTTCATGTCTTTATTAATGAACGAATTCGCAGAACGAATTCGCAGATTTCTTTGGTGACGATGAAAAGACTTCAGACGATATAAAACCGGAGTTAGCGAAGTCGATTGGGGATGGACTGGCCAAAGCGCCAGATTTCACAAAGTTGAAGGTCCTAATGGACAAATATTTTTGTCCCAAGAATTGTGAAGGCTTAGTGGTGCTGAAAGTAAATGAAGAAATCTGGCACAAGGCGAAAGCATAAAGCAAAACAAGAGACATTAGAATGCAACACTGGCAGGGCTTACTGGTTAAATCCATGATCCCCATCATTCAAGTTGCCGACATGCTGATGACAAGCATCATACAGCGTTGACAGTATAGTGGTGAGCATAGCTGCCTTCCAGGCAGTTGACCCGGGTTCATTTCCCGGCCAACGCAACAGGGTTCAGACTGCTGACAGGTGCACAAGCAGACATGAATGGGAAAAGGTGCGATGCATTTAAGCAGTACTGTACTTGACTGGGCCATATAAGGGTCTTTGTACTTCTGGTATGAGCACCACCAGTAAGTAGTTGTTTGGCGCCGAGTTGCATAAGAAAATAAAGGACATTGGAGACTCTAAACAGATGGGAAAGAAAGTTTTTGTGTCCGACAGACCAAGATATCGTCAGGACAAGCCACGGTTTCATCCATATAACAACAGTGGCTCTGAAGGTTATCGTCAACAAAAATTTCAAGACCACAGCTACAGAGCTAAGCAAGGTCGAGGTGGTGGAAAAGGACAGAACACTTTTTTCCAGAAGCGTCAGAGGGACGAAGGGTTCTGCAAGTAAAGGCAGACTTGTCAAAAAGGTAACAAGCTAAGGCACATACCTGAGGAGTTTTCTGTGATAAACACTCCTGGAAACTTTTATGCTGGGAAAGTGCAACATTTTGCAAGTAAATGGGCTGACATTTCATCTGATCCTTGGATGTTATCTAATATTGAGGGATAGATATAGATTTTACTACAACACCATCCCAGCAGACTATACCTCATGCTTTTAAATTTACAGACAATGAGCCCATGCTCATTATAGAAGAACCTTCCCACATTTATGACAAAGGTATCATAGAGGCATGTGAACATGTAGATGGGGAACTTATATCAAATATATTTTCTTGCATCAAGAAAAATGGTTCCTTGAGAATCAATTTGAACCTCAAAACATTGAATGACAGTGTTGAAACCTGTCAATTTAAAATGGATACTTTCAGATTTGTTATTTTCTGGTGGGAAAGGGGCTGCTATTTTGCCTCTGTAGATTTAAAGGATGCCTACTTCAGTATTCCAGTAAGGCATGAAGATAATAAATATTTGAGATTTGTCTGGAATGAAACTTTATTTCAGTTTACTTGTCTTCCAAATGGGCTTGTGTCTGCACCTAGAATCTTTACTGAGCTGATGAAACCAGTTTTCATCGCTTAGAAGTCAGGGGTTTCCAAACACCTCCTACATTGATGACTCTCTTTTGATTAGTTTGACAAAACAACACTAAGGAAAATGTGGCAACCAGAGAGAAACATCTTGATAGTTTAGGTTTTGCTGTACATCCTGAAAAGTCTGCTCTTACCCCAACTAAAGAAATTACGTACCTTGGATTTATTATCAACAGTGAAAGCATGACTGTCACATTGACGGAGGATAAGAACAGCAAAATTGTTAAAAAATGTTTGGAATTACTAAATGGCGAACGAGTCACCATCAGAGATTTGGCTGTTTTGATTTGTCAATTTAATGTGGCTCCACAAGGAATGAAACATGCCCCTGTTTTCTCCAAATGAATTGAAATTCTAAAAAAAAAATTAGCCAAAGGCAATTTTGACTCTACAGTGTTGCTTGATTCAGATTGTGTGAATGATTTGACTTGGTGGATAAACAATACAGGCAATTGCCCCAAACCAATTCATGCTCCTCAGCCAGACGTGGTAGTTAGGACTGATGCATCAAAAACTTGTTGGGGAGGAGTGAAAGACTGGGATCAAACTAGTACTAGCGGTTTATGGTCTGCTGAAGAAAGTGAACTTCATATCAATATTTTGGAACTAAAGGCAGCCTACTTCTGTGTACAAACTTTCTTTTCATCCCAGACAAGATATTCATATCAGGCTAATGTTAGATAATACAACAGTGATGTCATATGTTAAACATATGGGTGGGATGAAGGCTGGATGTAACAATGCCACTAGGGAACTGGGGCTATGGGCCACTGACAGGAATATTTGGTTGGCAGCTGCTCATTTGCCTGGGATGCGTAATTATGAAGCAGATGAGTTTTCATGGTAGTTCCCAGATGACAAAGAATGGCTGGTTAGAGAATTGTTTGCTTCCAGATTAAATACACAAGTGAACAGATACATATCTTGGTACCCTGACCCGGTGCAGAAGCTGTTGATGCTTTTACGGTGTTTTGGGGAAATTCTTATGACTATATATTTTGCCCTTTCAGTGTGATTGGCAGAGTTCTGCACAAAGTAATTAACAAAGAGGCAGAAGTGCTCATGGTAGCACTGATATGGACAACTCAATTTTGGTTTACGAAGTTACTGGAATTGTCAATACACTGTCCAAGATTTCTGCAAAAATCTCAATCCCTGTTACGGTTCCTCAATCGGCCACAGTTTCGACATCCACTCCACAAGAAACTCAAACTAGCAGCATTCAGGCTATCAGAGAAGGCTTGGAAAGTCAGGGTCTTTCACCATCAGTGACATTCGACATTCGACATACCAGCAATATGGGACATATTACCGAAAGTGGTTGTGTTTTTGCAGTGCAAGGGGTGTTGATCCCCTTTCACCACCTTTGGGTGAGGCTTTGCATTTATGGCCAGTGTTATATGACTCTGGTTTTGGATACTCTGCAATTAATACAGCTAGATCAACTTTATCTAATTTTCCTAGATATAATGTCACTTGGAAGGTACAGCATGTGTTGTTGTATTTGAGAGATCAATTGACATGTGAATTGTTAAAAGGATTGACACTTAAGTTGCCCATGCTTACCTGCTTTTATTGGCATTAGAAATGTAGATATTTCTGATGACTGTAAAAATTAGAATTGGGGATCTCCTCAAACAGACTCGAACTGGTTTTCACCAAGGTGAATTCTCTCTCCAGAGCTATATGCCTGATCAGAGACTGCATTGTCAGTGTGATGAAGCTATATCTGGATATGACTCGTGACCTCAGAGGAGACGAGACAGCTTTGTTCATAAGTATTACTAGACCTCACAAAAGAGTGAGCAAAGACACTATAAGTTGATGGATAAAGCTGGTTCTCAAAAGTGCAGTTATTGATATGTCAATATTCAAACCACACAGTGTAAGATCAGCCTCTACTAGTGCAGCATTAGCTTTCAATGTGCCAATTCAAACTGTTCTGCAGACGGCAAGTTGGAGCAGTGAATACGTTTTCAGACTGTTTTATAACAAACCAGTTTCTCATGACAGTAGTTTCAGTAGTGCTCTTTTAAATTCTGTATCCAATGTTGGTATTTGATCATCTCGCCATAAGCTTTGTATGTTTTCCTGAATTATCAGGAATGTTTACTTATGTGACTAAGTTAACTTGTGCATTTTCACAAAATAAACGTGACATATTGAACTAAGATTGGGCTTGATGAAATTGATGGAAATATGATTTCACTCTAAATATCTCATGAGGTGGAATTACACAATTAAATGAGACTTACCTAAGTTGAGATTTTATTGTAATTCCACCGACCTATGAAGTACTGAGGGATTACGTGAGGCTGGGAAATATGAAATCATATTTCTACACTCTCACACCTGGTATTCTGCGCATGCGCATCTCACGTAATCCCTGGTATGTCACAAGCGTAACACGCGATATAACTGGTATATATATATATATATATATATATATACCTACACATATACGATATATATATAACTGAACTGGGAATAAGGGGCACGTTCAGTCTGTCGTCTGTAAACAATGGACGCAGCGTCATTACGTCAGCGTACTACGTAGGTACGTCTAAACTCAAAATTTTACTTTTTTTTTTAATACGTAAAGTCGAAAAAACGTAAAATGGATTTACATAAGTTGGGGAGCGTCTGTACATATAAAACTTGCAAGAAATGGCTTAAAAATCTTCTTTTCCTTTCGGCTGTTCTCTTCAGGGGTCGCCACAGCGAATTGTCTGCCTCCATCTCACCCTATCCTCTGCATCTTCTACTCTTACTCCAACTACCTTCATGTCCTGCTTCACCACATCCATAAATCTTCTCTTTGGTCTTCCTCTAGGCCTTCTGCCTGGTAGATCCAACCTCAGCATCCTACTACCAATAGACTCACTATCCCTCCTCTGTACATGTCCAAACCATCTCAATCTAGCCTCTCTGACTTTGACTCCAAAACCCCTAACATGTGCTGTCCCTCTGATGTACTCATTCCTGATCCTATCCATCCTCGTTACTCCCAAAGAGAACCTCAACATTTTCATCTCTGCCAGCTCCAGTTCTGCCTCCTGTCTTTTCCCCGGGGCCACTGTTTCTAAACCATACAACATCACTGGCATCAACACCGTCTTGTACACTTAAATCACCCTTAAACCAAAATTTTCCTTAAACCCCCCCCCCACCACGGCGTCGCCCTGAACCTGACCTGGCTGCGCCCCCTGGACCCCTGCTTCTCACTATTAATCTTAGGGGTTGACATGTGACGTTTCCTGTCACATAAACACTACAGCATGTGAGTCGTATTGACCGTGTTTGGAACCACATGAGCACGCAAGCGGTCCTTCTCACACCTGAAAAGCATCAAGACCAACCTGCGGTCATGTGATAGATGGAAGCCACCTGTATGAAGCTGAACCTCACCCCGTATCAACCAGATTGCAAAGCTATCAGCAAAACTATGCAGCACCAGAAGTTACATTAATAGTAAGTACTTTTCTTATTACTAAATAACTTTGTAATTCAGTTAAAAAGCTTTTATTATGTAAAGGAGCAGATCTGGGGGTCTCGGGCATAGAAAGTTCTGGTACACTGTGATGTTGGGTTGTTGTCACTCCCCCATTCCACATGCTCACCCAGGTCTGTTTGACAGTAGAGTAGCTGACTGCCCAAATGTCACAGGGTCCCTCATGTCTGTCTTCATTCTGGTTCTCTCTCTTCTCTCTTTTAGTTCTGCTGCCATAGTCAGTCATGCCGGAGTCCCTGCTACACTCAGAAATAATAAAATCTTAATAATAAAAAAGGCCAGCCATGTCTCTCACTGTCTATGGTGAGAGGTTCATGTAAAAGAACCATTGCTGACTTTCGCAAAGAGTAGCTGCATAAAAATCAGCGCGTTTCTGCCCTTTGCAAAAGGATTATGTCAGGAAGGGCATCCGACATAAAAACCTACACCAAATCAAACGTGCGATTCATTTGCTGTGGCGGAATACATGGGAAAGAATATGACACTAATTGGCCCGGAAAAGCCATTTCCCCAGCAGAGCTATAAATCAAAAATTTGTTTGTTGGATGGGGTGGATTTTTGGTGGGATCGAAGCGCATATCATGGAAAATTCGTTACAAAAGACACTCGTAAGTCAAGGTACCATGTATATATGTTTTGTATCTTTATGGTTCCACCCAAATGAGGATGGGCTTCCCTTTTGGATGTGGTTCCTCTCAAGGTTTCATCTTCGCATCTACTGAGGGAGATTTTCCTTGTCACCGTCAAAACTCATTAGGGATGTGTAGGAGTTGTAGGAAATATTTAAATTCTTTTGCACTTTGTAAGCCTCTACTTTAACTGTTTTACTATGTAAAGCGGTTTTGCGACAATGTCACTTGGAAAAAGCGCTTTACAAATAACACCGAATTAAATTTTACTGTACACCTTCACCTCTGTCTTGCTATGCGGAGAACTGTATTTACCTGAACCCTCGGAAGGTTCTGGTAGCGCCAGGCGATTTTCATGGCATCTTGCTCATCCAGATTTGATGATGATACGGCTTGAAACTCTTGATCTTCATTCAGAAGTGGAGATGGAAGATCCTACAACACAGAGATCAAGCACTTTATATTTTTATTAATGACAACCTGTGCCAAATTATTCAGTGTCACAAATAGATTAGGATCACTTAAACAAGAGAAAAGGCACAAATGGTTTCATTGGACCTGTCAGCAAGATCACTATTTCATATTGAGAAAACAAACACATACTTTCCTGAATTCTTTACACCAAGCTATGGCACTAAGAACATACAGTTCAGACTGAATTCACAAAGACCGCAGAAATACTGGACAGATCTGGGCCGTGACTTCGCAGATCCTTTCATCAGATTGTCACATATTTCAGAAGTGACAAGAAAACAGCTTTCCCTTCACTACGCTATATAGCCCCCGGTTTTTCTCCAACAGAGCACCACTTGACAAGAAGTGCACTCTTGAGGGCATATGCACCATTAACACACACTCTAAGGCAGTACAGCGTGAGCACACATCAAATGGACCCAGATTTGCACTAATTGACTATGGACATGGCATTTTTTGGTGATATTAACTCTCATCCCCACAGTTATTTAAGACTTACAGTTGTAGAACCAACTGGACCACATTTTGGACTGTAATGAATTTCTCGTATATGGTTTACAGTAGGCCCTTGACTATTCGCAGTTTTGTACTCACGGCTGAGCATATTCGCAGATTGCCGAGCAACTCTCACGTGATTCAAATTCAGCCAATGGCTGTTCTCCCTCCTGCTGATTGTTTGAGATGATATAACACCCCTTTTTCCTCACCCCTTTCCTCACCCCTTTGTGCTTGTATTTTTATAAAGAAAAAGAATATATATTCCATGAAGCGCGGGATGGGGTGCAGCCAGATATGTTAACGGGTTGGGTAGTCTACCTCACCATCACACCCTTCGTGAGAGCTTCTTTTCCTTTTTTTTGAGTCTTATTTTTAGACTCTATTAAGGCTTATGTTAAGAAGGCGCTTAACATTCTTTTAAATAATATTAATGCTTAATGCTGCACTGACCTACTCATTCTCAGAGTGGAGACTGAACCACTCCTTCAGCTGTGATTTCCATTCCTGGATTACAAATCCTGGCGGCAAAAAAATCTCTCTCGCTCGCTGCTCTGCTGCTGGCTGATGGTGAGAGCACTCCTTGCCATGAGCACAAGGATTTAGAAATCCACCAAAACAGCAGATCAAAAAAAACACACAAAATCACCCCGCCCACACCAAATAAATATCCGCCCACACCCGTGACTGTTAATTTTCATCTATGTAATTTTCAACCCTAAAAGAGCATTTTTGACATAGTACCCACTAGGTCCCTGTGGATAACCGACTGTTGCAGGACTCTGCCTTGGCAGATTCTCCCATCATTCAGGTGAAAGCTGGTTTAACTACTCCTGGAAGACCAGAGTGCTTCCGATGTGAGTAAATAAGCGGCATTTTCTTTTTGCAGCTGAGCTGAGGGTTGATATACAGTAATCCCTCTTATTTCGCGGTTAATGGGGACTCCCCATGAAATGCGAAAAACCGCGAAATGACTTCTGCCACCTCTTAAGGACACCCACCCACCTACATATTATATAAAATTTATAGAGACGTTGATTTTAAAGTGTTCTATGTATGTTCTCTCTCTCTCTCTCTCTTTCCCTTGCTCTCTCTCTCGCTCGCTCTCTCTTTGTCCGCCGAAGTCGATGAGGACCGTCTAATCATCCTGGGAACTGGGAACGTCTACTTGTGGGTGCGAAGATGGCTTATCAGTCCAATCTGCGCTTGGAAAGTTCTGGTGCAGTATAGGCAGGGTATTATGGCTGCCGCTGGGGGGCTTAGAAGACCTGCTATTCCTGTCTTGTCTGCGTTTCTCAGCTGTAGCAATTCTGTCATACAGGCAACGTGTATTAATATATAAATAAATTATACACCTTATATTGACAATAAATATTTTTCACATTTCCCAAAGCGTACAGAGCGTACGCTTCTTTTGAGGACCCCCCAAAAAAGCGTACAAATAAATGTTGATGATCTCTCGGCAGGATTTTTTAATAAGATATTAAACAAAACAATGGTCAAACCTCTTTTATAAAATAAATCAATATATTTCCCTGATCATTACCTCTTTCATACACTAGTCAAGTAATAATGAGATCAATAAAAAATTATACTTCTAAAGAATTTTTTTTAATGACCCCTGCTTTAATATGAAGACATTTGGTTTTAATAATAAAAATGACATTGTTTTTAATAATATTATTTTATATTAAAATATAATTCAAAATGTCTGCATTTTTTATTGGTCAGTGGCTTTTGGACGACCACGCTTGTTTGTGATCAGCTGCTTTCTGATGTTTCAGCAGCTGATACCTGGTTGGGTAGTATTCATAAATAAACCATTGCACACACAGCGGGTTTGTTGCATGTGCTTGTCGTATAAGTTATCGACCTGAAAGCTGCCATTGCTAAGTGCCCGCCTACACAAAGTTAGTGTGACGTCACTGGGTTGGTACAAGTGCATGTTATATGCACTTTTATATATTATATAAGCATATTATAGGATATAAACAACATAGAATCTCACGCCAACAACACACACAGTTTTTCAGCAAGAAGACGATTAATCTATTACTCTCAGAAGACGACTCAAATATTATAGTTCAACCAAAAACATTCTCAAATATATTTCAAACTACATCTGCAGGTACATGTGCGAAATACATTTACAAATTAAGCTAAAGTTATTTATCTATTCAAAGGCACAAACAAATATTAATACATATTTACAGCACAAAGACATACTATTAATTTTATAAAAGTACTGACCATTAGGCTGCAGATACAGGCTGGATGGCTTATGATTATTTTAGCCATTCATTTTCTGTGCGTCAACGTTTGTGTTCGAACACATGTGCAGGAGCCGGAGGCGGTACTAACAAACTGTGCTTTATTCTCACACTCGCACTTTGTTTGATTGACAGTGTTCAGCAATTATTGCTAACTGATAATATTATGTTTGTTGATTGGTCAGCTCGGGCGTGCACATGCGCAGTGCCCGTTACACTTTAACTTCCGGTTTACTTCCTGACTCTAGTCATGGGGAACTTATCTCTGACTTTCTCTTCATTAAGTTTATTTATAAGATTGTGAATACACATAATTTCTTGTCCAGCTGAAAATGCAACTCCTTCTGTGTGTTGGTTGGGGGGGGGGGTGTTTGCCTTGCGTAACCTTAAACTTTTAAACTTTAAAAGCTTTAAGCGTTAACACTGGTGTTCTGTCAAGCAGAGCGAATCAAACGGTGTTGTTGTTGTTGTTGTTCTTGTACAGTTCTTAGGTGGTTGGTGAATCGCACATTGAGTTTCAAACGTACACGCACAAAAAAAATAAAATTAAATATTCACAAGCACATTATTGTTGATCGACATTTTTATAATATTAAAAAGCATACACAAACATCTTACCCCCTCCCCCTAGCGTACGCTTAGGAAAATGTTGAAAATGTTGAATGACCCCTAAATACTGTGTAACAAACCTTATAAATAACAAATCCACGGCTACGTCGAAAAGAAGAATCACTGGCCGCACTACTGCTTGGTTGGGGCTCGTCAGCGCCTCCAGAGCCTTTGCTTTAATACGTATCATGTTAGTGTTCAAACTAACATTATTTTTACGGCAGTCCGTAATCCACAGCGATAAGGCATTTTCCATTTTCACAATGGCCTTATTGTGCTTTGTTACTGTTATGGTCTGTGCTAGTTGGCGGCGTTTAAGTCTCTTTCTCTCTCTCCCCATACACTGCATGCGCTGGTGAGGGGCGTGGCTGTTACCCACAGGCAAAATCCAGAGAGCACACCTGAATTCACTCAGCCATCAGCACGTTATAAAAGAGGAGCTCCGTGCTCGAATAGTTTCCGTGTTGATACTCTCCCAGTGATTTTGTTTTTTGTGTTTTTCCCTCACAACTATGGCGAACACGATTTTTCCCACACCCCAGTGCTTCCCCTGAGCTCAATAAAATTCATTGTTTCATGAGGGTGGAAAGGTGTGTTGGATGCTGGGAAATATACTCTTGATCAATCAGCTTGCTGGATTCACAGCCAATAAGAGAACACTCAGAAAGTCAAGCAGAAGAACAGAGCATGTTGGGTAGCGTAGTGAATGTATATGTAGTGCTGTAGTCCACGTGAATTTTAAAAAATCTTTAATTTTTGTAATTTTCCGGTGGGAAATCCCGCAATAGGGAAGTAGGAAACGCGAAGTGGCGGGGGAATACTGTAATGCAATGCACCAATGACCACTCTTTCACCTCTGAGGGTACTCTGCATCACTTCATCTAACTCATTGCAGAATCTCTCCTTCTCTTTGAGCTCACATCCTGCATGTGGGGTATAAGCACTAACAACATTGAACATCACAGCTTCAATTTCTAACTTGAGACTCATCACTCTGTCTGACATTCTTTTCACTTCGAGAAACATTCCTGTCACTCCTCCTTTAAGATGACTCTTACTCCATTTCTCTTCCCATCCACACCATGAAAAAACAGCTTAAACCCTGACCCTAAGCTTCGAGCATTGCTACCTTTCCACCTGGTCTCCTGAACACACAGTATGTCCACCTTCCTCCTCTGCATCATGTCAGCCAGATCTCGAACTTTTCCTATCGTAGTTCCAACATTCAAAGTCCCTACTCTCAGTCCTAGACTCATGCTTTTCCTCTTCTCTCTCTGCCTACAGACATGCCCTTCTGAAAGCTTGCTTTAGAACAGTTGTTTTGGCAGCCTATTATCAGGCATGCGCACCAGGTGTCCCGACCATCTAAACTTGGAAACTGTTAAAGTGTCAATGCTTTGCGTCTTGGCATTTTGGAACACCTTAACGTTTGATATTTTGTTGAACCATTTGATGTTCATGATACGTTTCAGACAGTGCTGGTGAAATTGGTCTAGGAGCTTGACATGTCTTCAATAGAGTGTCCAAGTTATGCAACCATACAGCAACGCACTCAGAACAACAGCTTTGTACACCGCACACTTTGTCTCTATGCTCAGTGCCCTCTCACTCCAAACTCGCTTCTGCAATTTACCATATGAGGCACTTGCCTTTGCAATTTAGGTAGAAATTTCCTTGTCAAGGGAGTTGGAGGACAACAAGCTTCTTCCAAGATACGTGAAGGAGTCAGCACACTTCAGGCTCTTGCCGTCAATCTTAATCTTAGGTGTACTGGCTGTGGATCCTCTTGCAGGTTGGATCACCATCTCCATTTTCTTGACACCGCTCATCAGCCTGAATCGATTAGTGGCGGCTGAGAGGGAATCTGCCCGTTCTTGAAGGTCATGCTTACTGTGAGCGACAATAGCACAGTCATCAGCATACAATAGGTCACGGACAAGAGCTATGTGACTTTGGTCTTTGCATGCAATCGTTGCAGGTTGAAGACACCACCATCTGTTCTGTATGAGATGCAAATGCCTGGGTCTGTGTCCTTAAAGGCAGAGAGCAACATCATGCTAAACAGAAAACTGAAGAGCATGGGGGAAAGTACACAACCTTGCTTTACACCATTGGAGACCTGGAAATCGTCCTCTTTTTTTCCATGAACTAATCCAGCTTTCATGCCATCATGGAAACACCGTATTATCTGCACCATCTTCGAGGGTATTCCAATTCGTGGTAGAATACACCATAAGCCTGGGCGAGGAACAGTATCAAAGGCTTTTGTAAGGTTGACGAAGAGGACATAAAGATCTTTGTTTTGCTCTTTGCACTTCTCCTGAATCTGTCTGACACAGAATATCAAGTCCACCATACCTCTGTTTTTGCGGAAACCACATTGGCTTTCAGGCACTGTCTCATCAAGAAGGTGGGTATTAAGTCTGTTTAAAATGACCTTACAAAGGATTTTTCCTGTGATACTCAAAAGGGAGATTCCACGATAGTTGTCACAGCTGGACTTGTCGCCCTTGCCCTTGTACAAATATATGATTCTAGCATCTTTCAAATCTTGGGGCAGATTTCCATCCTCCCAACACATGCAAAGAAATTCAGCAAGCTTCTTCACCAGCGACCGGCCACCAGTTTTAAAACTTCAGGTGGGATGCCATCAGGGCCTGCTGCTTTGCCACACTGCAGCTCTATGATTGTCTTTTCCACTTCATTTTCTGTTGGTAGGTCATCCAGTTCTAAGTGAAGGGTTCTCTCAGGGCTCTCTTCAATGACACTTGAGTCTATTGCTGAAGGCCTGTTGAGAAGCTGCTCAAAGTGTTCTGACCATCTCTTATAAATAGCCTCATTATCAGTGAAGAGTTCACCTTGTAGGTTGCGTATTGGGGCTGCACTTCGTTGTGATGGCCCATATATTTCTTTCAGGCTTGAGTGAATGCAGCAATGACACTAACCAGTGTCTCTCCCCCTTATGCCGGTCCCAAGCCCGGATAAATGCAAAGGGTTGCGACAGGAAGGGCATCCGGCGTAAAACTTCTGCCACATTAAAAATGCAAATGGTCAAAACAAAATTCATACCAGATCGGTTAAGGCCCGGGTTAACAATGACCGCCATCAGTGCTGTCAACCAACAGGGTGCTGATGGAAATTGGACTACTGTTGGTCGAAGATGTCGAAGAATGAGAGGTGGGAGGCGTGCAGAGAGAGAAGAGGAAATGCGTGAGCCTAGGACTGAGAGTAGGGACTTTGAATGTTGGAAATATGCAAGGAAAAGATAGGGAGCTGGCTGACATGATGCAGAGGAGGAAGGTGGACATACTATGTGTTCAGGAGACCAGGTGGAAAGGTAGCAAGGCTAGAAGCTTAGGAGCAGGGTTTAAGCTGTTTTATAATGGTGTGGATGGGAAGAGAAATGGAGTAGGAGTCATCTTGAAGGAGGGGTTTGTCAGGAATGTTCTAGAAGTGAAAAGAGGGTCAGACAGAGTGATGAGTCTCAAGTTCGAAATTGAAGGCGTGATGGTCAATGTTGTTAGTGCTTATGCCCCACAGGCAGGATGTAAGCTAGAAGAGAAGGAGAGATTCTGGAGTGAGTTAGATGAAGTAATGCAGAGTAACCCCAGAGGTGAAAGAGTGGTCATTGGAGTAGACTTCAATGGACATGTTGGTGCAGGCAACAGAGGGGACGAGGAAGTGATGGGCAGGTTTGGTATCCAGGACAGGAACACAGAAGGACAGATGTTGATCGATTTTGCAAAAAGGATGGAAATGGCTATGGTGAATACTTTCTTCCAGAAGAGACAGGAGCATAGGGTGACTTATAAAAGCGGAGGTAGGAGCACACAGGTAGACTACATCTTGTGTAGGCGATGTAATATGAAGGAAGTCAGTGACTGCAAAGTAGTAGTGGGTGAGAGAGTTGCCAAACAGCATAGGATGGTGGTGTGCAGGATGATGCTGATGGTGAGAAAGGTGAAAAAGGCAAAGGCAGAGCAGAAGACAAAGTAGTGGAAGCTGAAAAAGGAAGAGTGTCGTGCTGTCTTCAAGGAGTTGAAACAGGCTTTGGGTAGTCAGGAAGTGCTTCCAGATGACTGGACAACCACAGCCAATGTGATCAGGGAGACCGGTAGGAGAGTACTTGGTGTGTCCTCTGAAAGGAAAGTAGATAAGAACACTTGGTGGTGGAATGAGGAAGTGTAGGAGTGTGTACAAAAGAAGAGGTTAGCCAAGAAGTGGGACATTGAGAGGACCGAAGAGAGTAAACAGGAGTACAGGGAGACACAGCGTAAGGCGAAGGTAGCGGTGTCAAAGGCCAAACAGAGGGCATATGATGACTTGTATTATAGGTTGAACAGTAAGGAGGGAGAAAATGATTTATACAGGTTAGCACAGCAGAGAAATAGAGATGGGAAAGACATGCAGCAAGTTCGAGTGATAAAGGACAGAGGTGATGACAGACGTGTGCTGGGAAGATGGAAAGAGTACTTTGAAGAGCTGATGAATGAGGAAAATGAGAGAGAGAAAAAAAGAGTAGAAGGGGTGACCGTTGAGGAGCAGGAAGTAGCAAAGATTAGTAAGGGAGAGGTGAAGAGGGCATTGAAGAGGATGAAGAGTGGAAAGGCAGTTGGCCCTGATGACATACCAGTTGAGGTATGGAATTGTCTAGGGGAGGTAGCAGTAGATTTTCTGACAAGAATATTCAACAAGGTCTTAGAAAGTGAGCAGATTCCAGAGGAATGGAGGAGAAGTGTGCTTGTGCCCATTTTTAAGAACAAGGGAGATGTACAGAGTTGTGGCAAATACAGAGGGATAAAGTTGATGAGCCATACAATGAAGCTATGGGAAAGAATAGTGGAAGCAAGACTAAGTGCAGAGGTCAGCATTTGTGAACAACAGTTTGGTTTCATGCCAAGAAAGAGCACCACAGATGCAGTGTTTGCTTTGAGGATGTTAATAGAGAAGTACAGAGAAGGTCAGAAGGAGCTGCATTGTGCCTTTGTGGATCTGGAGAAAGCATATGACAGGGTGCCGAGAGAGGAACTGTGGCATTGCATGAGGAAGTCTGGAGTGGCAGAGAAGTATGTTAGAGTGGTGCAGGACATGTATGAGACATGTAAGACAGTGGTGAGGTGTGCTGTCGGTGTGACAGAAGAGTTCAAGGTGGAGGTGGGACTGCATCAAGGGTCAGCTCTCAGCCCCTTCTTGTTTGCTATGGTGATGGACAGGCTGACAGACGAGGTTAGACAAGAATCTCCATGGACTATGATGTTTGCAGATGACATCGTGATCTGTAGTGAGAGCAGAGAACAAGTGGAGGAAAATCTAGAGAGGTGGAGGTATGCCCTGGAAAGGAGGGGATTGAAGGTCAGTCTCAGAAAGACAGAATACATGTGTGTGAACGACAAGGACCCAATAAGGAACGGTGAGGTTACAGGGGGCAGAGATAAAGAAGGTGGAGGATTTTAAGTACTTAGGCTCAACAATCCAGAGTGTGGAAAAGAGGTGAAGAAGCGCATGCAGGCAGGTTGGAATGGATGGAGAAAAGTGTCCGGTGTGATGTGTGATAGGAGAGTATCGGCAAGAATGAAGGGAAAAGTGTACAAGATGGTGATGAGGCCAGCAATGTTGTATGGTTTAGAGACAGTGGCCCTGGGGAAAAGACAGGAGTCAGAGTTGGAGGTAGCAGAGATGAAAATGTTGAGGTTCTCTTTGGGAGTAATGAGGATGGATAGGATCAGAAATGAGTACATCAGAGGGACAGCACATGTTAGATGTTTTGGAGACAAAGTCAGAGAGGCTAGATTGAGATGGTTTGGACATGGACAGAGGAGGGATAGTGAGTATATTGGTAGTAGGATGCTGAGGTTGGAACTTCCAGGCAAAAGGCCCAGAGGAAGACCAAAGAGAAGATTTATGGATGTGGTGAAGGCAGACATGAAGGTCATTGGAGTAAGAGTAGAAGATGCAGAAGATAGGGAGAGATGGAGGCAGATCATTTGCTGTGGCGACCCCTGAAGGGAACAGCCGAAAGGAAAAGCAGAAGAAGGAGGCTTGAGTAAAAGAGCTTTGCATTCTTTGAGTCAGCATAACCCTGGACTTCCTCTGATTTTCTTTTCCACCATTCGTCTTTCATGCAGCGCAGTTGCCTCTGAACTTTTCCCCTGAGAGAATGAAACCTGTCCCTTTGCGCGTTTGATTGTTTGTCAGCGAGCCAGGCCTTGTGTGCAACATATTTCTCAGCAAGTAGTCCTTGAATCTCTGTGTCATTGTCATCAAACCAGTCCTGGTGATGCTTTTCCAGGACATCTATAGTCTCCCTTGCAGCAGAGTCAACTTCATTTCTAAGCTTGGCCCAGTTTTCTTCTGTTTTATCTTTGCAGAAATTTATTTGTTCAAGGCACTTTGAGAATTCACCTTGTAAGGCTAATACAACGTTCAGATGATTAGTTTGTCTGATGTCAAATTTCTTTGGCGGTTTCTTGCCCTGTGGCCTTCTTTTTCTTCGAAAGCACACTTTGGACCTAAGGAGTAGATGGTCTGGTGTAATCGCCTCATCAGGTGTACTCTCCTTGAGCCATGTTTCACAGAAACAGCATGGAGCAGACCTGTAGATCACTATAGCGTTGGACTGCGTTGCAGTCCGAGCATGAAGTTGGTCCATCTTGTTTCACAGAGACTGAACATTTGCAAGCAGTATGACCAGAAGTGCTAACCTTCCACTGCTAACCAAACACTGGAGTCATCGCTCAGCCCATCCCTGCCTGTCACGTCTCCACCTGGGCTTATTGTTATCCAGGGTGCGGCTAATATTAAACTGCCGTAGCATGTTAGCTCAGGATAGGAGTTGAGCATACTCAGTTCTAAATGTCCGAAAACACTGCGCTCTCATAGCTGTAGTAGGGTCGACAAGTCATAGACGAGCATAGTGCAAAAAAACAAATAAACAAACAACATACAAAACAAATTAAAATGAACAAAGAAACAATTTGACTCTGAGAACTCCACGACGTCGCCCTCTAGGCAACGCCATCTTGGGGATGTCACGTTCAATGTAAAAGGACATGAAGCATAATGAAGTTTATCCTTTTGGTATCATTTGTTAAACATGCTACAGAACATAAAATCTCACACACAAACATTCTAAACATTAACTTAGATACTGTACTGGAATAATAATTGAAAAATACTTTAATACTAATGCTTTACAACAGTATATGCTGTATGTTTATATTTTATCATCAATAAATATAACAGTAATTTTTTCCCCTTAATCATTACTACATTTTACTACATTAATGTGTTTAGAAAGCATATTTTAGCACATGTAATAGATACATAGTATTTTACTTCTGGTTGATCATTTGCGCAATTAAATATTAATAATTAAAAACTTTTGAAACAATAGTTTCTGGCCATCATTCTGTAAAGCTTATTTCTGTGAAATGTCCAGCTCAATGCGTTCCTACTGACAGATACAATGGTCTCCATTATGGACCGTTTCAGCTCCTTTGTGGTTACCTTTAGTCTCTTCATTGCCCCTTTGATGATTGCCCTCCATGCACGGTATGGGAGTTTTACAGGACGGTCCTGTCTAGCCAGGTTTGTTGTGGTGCCATATTCTTCCCTTTTCATAATAATAGATTTATAGATGGTCTGTGGGATTTTAAAGGTTTCAGATATTTTTATGACCCAATGCTGATTTGTACTTCTTCCCAACTTTGGTCCTGACTTGGTTGACACTTGCATGGTGCTGCCTCTTGATTCGTGGTGCTGCACACTCTGGGACCTTTTATATCAGGTGTATATTGACTGAGACCATGTGGCACTTACATGCCACACAGGCTGACTTGACTGATGTCACTTCTGAATGTAAATGGCTGTACCAGATCTTATTTAGGAGCTTCATAGTATGGGTTTTGAATCCAGACGCATGCACCACTTTTTCTCATTTCACCAGTTTTGGTGATTTTATGTCCATCCATTAAATAAAATTTAAAAAAAAATTAATTCCAGGTTGAAATGAATAAAATAGGGAACATGCTGGGGATGTTATAATTTTGCAAGCCACTATATATACACTACTGTGCAAAACATTTAGGCAAATGCAAAGGGATGGTGTACAACAAAGATGACTTCTATATAAATTATGACAATAAATATAAAATCACAACAATACAAAACAATTCTGTAAATCATGGTGAACAAAAATAAATGAAACAAATTCAATATTGGGTGTGATGGAGACTTTTTGTTTAAAAATAGAAGAGCATCAGGTGCAGTTTGTGCAGTTTCACAGGTAGACTATCTACTAAGTCTCTTATAGAACCAATGCTGGAAAACTAAACTTTTTATTTTTTATAATGTGCTAATACATGAATTCGAAAATAAAAAAATTATTGCAAACTTTATCCTAAAATAAAAAATTGGATGCTAAATCTTTTGCACAGTACTATATACAGTATCTTTGAATGGAGCCAGATTGGATCGAACCTTTCGTGTCCTGAACTTGAAGCAGTTACAACCATGTTAAGTTTAACCAGTCTGTAAATACCTAATAACATTAGAGTCATATCGTTACATAACACAAAGCAAATGCAGCCTTTAAAAGGTATGCAATTCAATAAGGTTAACATTCACTGACTCTATCCGAGGGCATTTTTTGTCTCAAAACCAAATAACTTTCAATTTATTTTTCTTCTCAGTTCAAAAATCTGGACAGAAACTGACGTGAAAACAGGATCGAGGTTAAAACCCTGAAGGTTTCCTTTAATTCACTTAGAAATAAACTGCAGTAAAGTTTGCATCCCACACCTACTTTGAAATATGGCTGAATCTACCAGGTCACATGACCGAAGACCTCACTGGCACAAATGCTATACTATACAGGATGTGATTACCTTTAAAATGTCATCAGGATGATCTTGAGCAGAGGCAAGGAAGAGCTCGTGTCCACTCATCACCCCTTCGGCCAGGAAATACCGCAGCAACGCATGAGAATAACTGTCAAATTCATCCTCTTCTGCAAAACACAAGAAGACAAACAAAAAGAAACTCTATGTAACTTTTACTTTATTTATTTCCAAATATTTATTTCAAAGAAACCTTTAATTCTATAAATGTCCAGCCCATCTCAGCCAACTACACCCTGAACAGGTCACCAGGCCAAAAAAGAGACATTGAAAGCATGTAGCTTCGTGGTTGAAATACTTTTACGTGGATGGAAACTAAACACTTCTCTCCTTACAGTGTCCCTCACTCCTCACCCTGATTTTACTCCCCCGAACTTAACTCTTTCCCTCATAGTCAAGGAGGAAGCACGATGGATTACACGATTCAATAGAAAAAGATGTGAGCAAAACCATGTGCTATTCAACTCACATAATGTACATTCCATGCAGCTCTTAATAACTGTATATACAGTATATCATAGATCATGTAATGCTTCCTGGAAGACAGGCTGTCAAAGCACGTTATTCGAAGGAAAGAGCTAATCATTGCCAATTCACACCTTTCCAGGATCATCTTCCCATCCCATGACCAACCAGGGAGGTGCGAAAGCAAGCACATGCCCCCCCCTCGACACATGATGCTCTCCATGTATATCTTCACAGACTGCTGCGCCTGCCTATCTCACTTCGAGGTGAAGCGCTCTGCGCCCGTTGTATGCATGAGTGGTCACTGTGAATGACAGAGAAAAGCATATGCCAGCCCTTCCTCCCATGAGAGCTAGGCCAGTCAGCTCCCACAGGCCCCCGGCTGCATAAGGCTGCAGCTGGGGGCCCATGGAATCCAAATAACCTGGATTCGAACTTGCCTCAACTTGCTTATGTGCCCCTCAGTGCTCTGGTATTAGAAAAGTGAATCCTGGAGTCTGTTAAATGAAGTAAAAGTAAATGCAGATCCCACTGTTTGACGGAGATGCTGCAGTGACTGAATGTAACCTCACCAATAAGCAGCAGGCTTCCCACTGCCAGGCCTCCTCCTAACAAAACAAGAAACATCAAGACAAGTCATTACATTCATCAGAAGAATGATTGGAGCAGTATCACTCAGAACTTCAAAAATAACATGGGACACGTTTCCTCTGTCCATGAGGCATGCAATGACTATTTCAGTCTCAAAAGTGGTGGAGTGACCTTTAAAAATCATGTAAATCGAACACTAACAACTAACAGTCCATGTTCATCACACCACAGAAAATACACGGTCAATCATTCAGCAGAATTTAAACTATTAAAAAGCTTAAAATTACTTTTTCAGGCCTCCTAAGTGGCACATCAACAAGGTGCATAACTATTAACCCAGAATTCGCATATTTGAATCCGGGTTAATGCCACAGCTGTCCATGAGAGCTGATTGGCTGAGCCCACACAGGAGGCAGGGGCAGCATACGTTCATCTCCCTGTCACTCACAGTGATCACCAGCCAATCATGGGCATCTGTGAGCTGCAGTTTACCTAGAGCAGGGGTCACCAACCTTTTTGAAACTGAGAGCTACTTCATGGGTACCAATTAATGCGAAGGGCTACTAGGTCGATACACACCTCTGAAATTACAAATTTGCTCAATTTACATTTAATTAGATTTAATTAGATGTTATTATTAATAATTAATGATATTCATCTATGTGAAGATATTGACTTGATTTAAAAATATATTCAAAAAAATTATATGCAGCTCAATGGAGAGTGGCGCTGTCCTAAAAATGGGCCTGTCCTAAAAATAGCAGTGAACAGGTCCGCGGGCAACTTATATTGTCCTTGCGGGCTACCTGGTGCCCACGGGCACCACGTTGGTGATCCCTGACCTAGAGGCTAGTGGCTAGCGTCACATGTCATGGAGGGGGGAATGTGCATGCTTTCATCCCTTCCTGATCGATGATGGTTGTGTTATGGGGAAGGCAATACCTGATGGGTGGGGATTGGATATGACTAAATTGGGGGGGTTGGTGGAGTAATTTTTTAAATTAATTACATTTTGTTCATTCAACAAACCCTTTAATTTTATTAGGGTCATGCGGAGCGTGGCGCCTACCTCAGCCGACTCTGGGTGAAGGAGGGGTACACATTGAACAGCTCATCAGTCCACAGGACAACACACACAACCATCCACACTCACCTGGGGCAATTCGAAACAGCCAATTAGCCTGAAGTGCATGTGTTTGTACTATGGGAGAAACCTGGAGCACCTCAAAAGCACTGCAACCACACCCGAAAGTTGCAGCCTCTTCCATTTATCATCTCTTCCAGGTGGTAATATTAGCACCTGCGTGGGTTTGCAGGCAATGTTAAAAAGGTCTGCAGGGCTTGGTGTTTTGTAGGATGTGGTGCATGTTGGAGAGCACCAGATGTTGGAGGTGGTCTCATGATCAATGTTTTATGTCTATAATGATCCTCTCAGGCCTTACACACAGAGCCTCATAAAACCCACACAGCACAGTGACTTCCAGGCTTCAGCCACCGGGTACAGCGCGACCTGTGAAACATGCTGTGCCTTATTCCAGCGTTAAAGATCGAATCTTTATTTATTTTAATCCTATAGGGATCGGATTAGTGCTTCATTATGAAGAACACGTTTAACCACAGGAAGACATTTTGTGAACATTTCGAAAGAACTGCATGTACACTAGATGTTTTATATAACTTTAAAAGCTATTATTATTATTATTATTATTATTATTATTATTATTATTACAGAACAGAGATTTTTCTGTGGACTCGAACTGACGGTGTTCGGTTTGTGCACGCCGCTGTCCCAGTGCTGAAGTGCGGGATGTGAGACTCACCGAGAGCGCAGTCCAGTGACGGGACCCCGGAAGAGACGATCAGTTGCCCATTATGAACCGACGGTTTAGTCCCAGGAACCTGAATTAGTCTACTACGAGACTTTTTCTGAAAACTGGTCCTACTCCCTTTAGTCGCAGACCCCATACACGCCGCCATGTTGGATAAAGGAAAACATATGACGTCAGGGTGCACCGCCAATCAGAGCTTTACCAAAGATCCACCAACATGATTCAGCTGCAAAGGTGCAGCAGTGGGCGTGGCTTCTCACGTTCTCCTGTTCTACGCAGTCTCACATCCAATGACGTGGAAGAAAAACTTTCTTCTAAAAAAACGTCTTTACGTCATTGCCCACAGCGGTCATAAATACTGTACCCATCTATCCACCCAGAGAGACTTTGATACAGATACTCGGAGTTAAATCCTTGAACGTGCCAAGATCAGAGCCACGCCCCCTCCGAAGTTGAATGCGGAAATGATTATTTGCTTGCAGCTCTAGTAGCTGTTTGCTGACAATCTCTGGCTTTTACAGTCACAACAGGCGGAAGTGAATAAAATGTTCTGATAATCAACTCGAAGGTAAGATTACTTCAGAAATAGCGGTTCTGTTTTACACCGTCATGTTTTAATGCTAACTCAAACATTATTAATATATAAATAAGAATAGAGGAAGTGTTTTGTAGTTAGTTTATTCCTGTAGAAGGAGATAATCGGGGTTTTGAAGATTTTGTGGGCAGAGTTGCTGGTAAACTGCATAATCCAGGACACCGGTCCCTCATCGTCCAGGACATCAATCCATCATAATCCAGGACACCAATCATTCATTCATTTTCTGTAACCACTTAAACCTAATTAGGGTCGCGGGGAGGCTGACGCCCATCCCAGCCGACTCCAGGCGAAGGCAGCGTACACCCTGGACAGCTCACCAGGCCATCACGGGGCGGAAACATGCTGACGGCTATGCAGCTACTCTTGACAAAGTCAGCAATGATTCTTTCACATGAACTTCCCACCACAGATAGTGGAACACATGGCCAGCCTTTGATAACCCAGTTAGCTGCACTGGGGGGTCTTGGACACCGGTTTGTCATAATCCAGGACACTGGTTCCTTGTTGTCCAGAACACCATTCCATTATAATCCAGGACACCGGTTCCACATATTCCAGGACACTGGTCCCTCAAAATCTCTTACACTGGTTCCTCATAATCTAGGACACCAGTCCTTCATTATCCAGGAAATTTGTCCTTCATAATCCAGGACACCAATCCCTCATTATCCAGGACATCAATCTGTCATAATCCAGGACACCGGTCCGCCATAATCCAGGACCCTGGTCAGTCATAACCTTGGACACCAATCCCTTCTAATCCAGGATACCAGTCCCTCGTAATCCAGCACTCCAGTCCGTCATAATCCAGGACACCAATCACTCATAATCCAGAACACTGTTCCCTCATAATCCAGGACACCAGTCTGTCATAATCCAGTACATCAATCCATCACAATCCAGAGCACCAGTCCCTCATAATCTAAAAAAAAAATTCTTCATGATCCAGGACACCAGTTTCTTGTTTCAGTTGATTTTCTGAAGAAAATCAGTTTCGAATATATAGGACTCTGGACACTTTTCATCCAGGACACTGTTTGTTATTATACAGGACACCAGTTCTATATAATTAGCAAATAGAATATGGGTTTCATATCATGCAGGACATTGGAACTTTATAATCCCAAACAACAGTACTTAATAATTAAGGACTCAGTTCCATATTACGCGGACACTGTTCACTTATAATCCAGGACTCCATCCGTTATGTGGCAGGTGACTGTCCCTTAGGATCTGGAACTCTGTCTCTCAGGACCTTCCTATTCCATTAGGATCCAGAACACTTCCTCGTATAATCCTGGGCAGCGTCCCATAGGATCCAGGACAGGGTCCTTAGATCTTGCTGAATGGCTGAACCTGTTTCTGTGCGTGTGGCAGCACTGCTTTTGAGAGCAAGTCTATATGCAAGTCGAAGTAGTTATTGTAGATCGATAAATGAGGGTCATTATGTCTCATGTGATGTTGATGTTTTTGTCTTTTTCCATTTCCTTGTGAAGAAATTGAAGGTGTGTTTAAATGCTGTTCTACTACTACTAATAATAATAATGGTAGTAATAGTAGTAATAACATTAGCTGTGTGTAATGTGTGACTGTGTTTCAGAGTACTGTTTATTTATTATCAGGGATGATACAGGTGTTTTGCAGGGAGATGTGATGTCACAGCGTTTGCTCAGCAAGGTGTTGAGTTTTATCAGCTACAGCGTTCGGTATGGCTGCATCGCTCATTGTACATTTGAGTACATCGGCGAGTTTGTCATGGTGAGTTCACTGAACATCGATTCAAGCTGTTTTTAAGTGTATAATACACAGAAATAACAGATAATCACAGTGTGACCTCACACAGGCCTCCTGAATAAAGACCTGTATAAAAGTTCAAAACAACTCCAGATCAGAAAAAGTTGAGAAGGAGGTGAAAACACAAAAGAAAAGAAGAGAAAAAGAAAGCATTGATTTCTACATGTGTATTTCATTACAGACAGAATGAACAGGGCGGCACAGTGATCTGGTGATTAGCACGTCCACCTCACAGCAAGAAGGTCGTGGGTTCAATTCCCAGCTTGAGTGTGTAGAGTTTGCATGTGTGGAGCTGGCAAGTTCTTCCCATGTTTGCATGGGTTTCCTCTGGGTTCCCCAGTTTCCTCCCACAGTCTAAAAACATGCACAGTTGGTTAACTGGCTGTTCCAAATCACTTCTAGGTGTGGGAGTGAATGGTGTGTGAGTGTTGGCCCTATGGTGGCCTGGCGAGTTGTTCAGGCTGTACCCTTCCCTTGCCCCGAGTCGGCTGAGAAGGGCACCAGCCACCCCATGACCCTAATTAGGAGTAAGCGGTTCAGAAAATGAATGAATGACAGATTGAACTCAAGATATTTCATGTTTTGATGTTCAGCTTCAGCAGGCAGTGCTGGCCTGGTGGTAAAGGTGCTGGATCACTGATTTCAATGTTGGGGGTTCAAGCCCCACTGTCAAAAGGTTGTCACTGTCCCCCCCAGTGCATTAACTGGGTTATCAAAGGCCAGCCATGTCCTTCACTGTCTGCGGTGAGAGCTCCATGTAAAAGAACCATTGCCGACTTTTATAAAGAGGAGCTGCATAACCGTCAATGTGTTCCTGCAATGCAGTGGCCTGGCGAGTCTGAGATGGGCACCAGCCTCCCTGTGACCCTAATTGCGATTAAGCAGTTCAGAAAATAAACGAATGTTCAGCTTCATTTATTTTTAATAAACATGCAGTCCTTCCTTTCAGACCTGCAACACATTCCAAGAAAGGTGGGTAATAGGTGGCTGTAATCAGGAAGAAAGACACGCCACTGAATAATATCGCTGTCCTGTGTGTCTCTTCTGTGTAGAGACATTGCGAAAAATTTAATCAGTTTACATAAAAAAAAAATAACAATTTGAACAGCACATTAAGCCCTTGTAACAAACACAACTAAGACCATGATCACAAAATCCAGTTATACAGTCTTCTTTTCCTTTCGGATGTTTCCTTTCCGGGTTCGCCACAGCGAATCATCTGCCTCCATCTTCATGGTAGTCATATTAATGATTCGCATGTTTGATTTGGAATAGGTTTTTACATCGGATGCCCTTCCTGACACAACCCTTTAGCAAGGGACAGAAACACATTGACGGCTTTGCAGCTACTTTTTACGAAAGTCAGCAATGGTTCTTTTACATGAACCACCATACACAGTGAGAGACATGGCTGGCCTTTGATAACCCAGTTAGTGCAGCACTGGGTGGACAGTGACAACCTTGTGGAGAGTGGGACTCGAACCCCCAACCTTAGGATCAGCGATTCAGCACTTTTTACCACCAGGCCACCACAGCCCCAAAATACAGTTATACAGTAACCTCCCATTATTCGCGGAGGTTGCGTTCTGCTCCTTCCCTGAAAATCCATGAGTTATTGATGCAGTTTTAAAACCCTATGTATGATATTACATGTGCTAAAATCTGCTTGTTAAACACATTCTATAGACAGTCTTACTCATTAATACAGTAATAATGCAGTAAAATGTAGTAAGGATTAAGTAAAAACTTTTTAATTTTGTACTGTGATAATATTTATGAATAAATAAAGCACTTAGGCTCCTTACCAGAAGCTAGAGAAGATGCAGAGTGTTTGAGTGACCTCATAGGGCTTAAATAATCATTAAAAACACACTAAAAAAAATATAGTTCGCAATTCATGCAATCACGTTGATGACGTGTGCGAAGGAGGAAAAAAAAAAAAAAAGGGGGTGTACACACCATCTGCAACCAATCAGCAGGAGGGAGAAACAAAAGCATTCAGCCAGTGGCTAAATTTGAGTCACATGCCAGTAACTTCCAGGGCTGCTTCTAATCTGCAAGTATGCAGGGCCACGACCGGTGAACCGCAAATGGGCGGGGGGCTACTGTAGTGAGGACTAGGAAAGGATCACTATTTAAGTACTCAGGCTACAGTACTGCATGCAAGCCATGCCCATCATCAGCACTATCAGTGTCACCACGGATGCATTTCCTCACCATACAAACTTTGGTCATCACTCTCCTCATTTTCCAAATCCAAGGAACCAAAGCATAGTGGAGCCTTGGTATTCGAACTCTTTAGAGTTCGAACAAATCGGAATTCGAGCAAAAAATCTGGGATTTTTTTTTTTTTGTCCTGGAAATCAAACAAAATCCGGAAGTTGAACTCGAAAAATGCGCGAGAAAAAAACGAGACCAAGAGGGAGGAAAAGTGCGCGACTTCCGGAAGTACTATGTATCACCCTGAAAAAGCTAGCACTGTTCTGGGGAAGTCCGGAAGTTGTTGATACTATACATCACCCTGATAAAGCTAAAGCTAACACTAAGCTAAACTAAAGCGCTAAAGCTAAGCTGATGCGTTAGAAGCACTGTGAACACCTTTAACGATGAGGTCATGAGCCACTTCCGTAAGGTTTTGAAAAGAAGGCAGAAACAAACCTTGTTAGAAATCTTCTTCAAGAAAAGAAAGGAACATCCTGAAGAAGAGTCATCCATGCAAAGCGGTAGCCAGAGAAAAAAAACCCTTTGGCTGATTTACCTGAAGCTGTTATGGAAGGGAATCCTCCTCTTCTCTCCCTCTCCAACATTACGTATGCCAACTGCTCACCACCACAAAAGTAAAAATTCTTATATTTATTGTTCTTATGCTTTATCTGCACTGTGTTTTTTATTTTAGTGTGTTATAGTCTCTTTTGTGAGACTCTGGTTTTAGTGGCTCTAACTCACTTTCTCTCTGCGCATTAGAGGGGGCGTGGCTGCCACACGCGGGTGGAGTGCTAAACACACACATCTGATTCCACTTAGCAATCACAGGGCTTCCCTAACAGTGACTACTTGTTCCTGGCATCATAGAAGGGCTGATTCTGTGACGCCAGGAACATTTAGCCAGACCCAAAAATGCAGGAGACAGTGTGATGAAAACGGATGAGCTTTATTGTTCACAGGGAAGGCACCAGAACACTGGGAAATCGTAGTCACTGGTAGAGAAGCCCAGTGATTGCTAAGTGGAATCAGGTGTGTGTGTGTTTAGCACTCCACCTGCATGTGACAGCCACGCCCCCTCTCTCTCTGTGTGTTGGAGGGGGCGTGGCTGCCACCCGCATGTGACAGCCACGCCCCCTCCAACGCACAGAGAGAGAGCCACCAAAATCAGAATCTCTCAAAACACAGACCATAACACACTAAAATAAAAACCACAGAAAAGTTAGTCTCTCACAACACAGACCATAACATAGTGTACTGTAATCAAAATTTTTTTCACTGAATTTGCGGACCTATGGTATGAGTTACGGTACCGTTAATTTCTGTTCAAAAGACAACGGAATGGATTAAAAGCATTTACATTACTTGTAATGGGAAAGGAGGATTTGGAATCCAAACAAATCGGAATTCGAGCAGCTTTCTGGAACAGATTAAGTTTGCGAACCGAGGCTCCACTGTAATTGTTGACAAAACTAGTCCGTTCTTGTTGACCAATCAGACACGGACGAAATCTCTATATACCAGACAATTTTTTTCACTAGAAGTGGATCCAAAATTTCCAGGTTAATGATACTAAAAATGTCAAACTTTTTGATGGAGGATTTGATTACTGATGCGAATAATCTGGATCTGGGCCTTACTGTTTCTTCCCCAACAATATAATGGCGTGGTGGTTTTTGGGTCACAGCCGGGGTCACTGATCATGGCAGACTAACAAGGCAGGTTTGGTTACAAGTGATCGGGAATGAGTTCGAATCCCAGTTAGACTCCCACTGTGCTAAGACCCCTGGGCAAGGTCCTAACCACAAGTGTGCCTCTGTTCATCCTGCAGTATAAATGGGAGCCAGTAAAATATACTGGGAAGGTAACCTGTGATGGACTATCGTCCCATCCAGGAGGAGTTGAACTCCTAGTTGCTTCACGCTACGGAAACCGGGAATAAGCACCGGCCAGATGAGCCACTATGGCTCGGGTGTAAAAAGCCCAACAGACTTTACTTTTTAAACAGGTCTTAAACCAGACCATGAGCAGTGTGAGTTCAGGGCATTTTGTGGAGCAT